>CARXXK010001015.1:1228228-1831063 GCA_949089665.1 Macrosiphum euphorbiae
TGTGTTTAATTCAAATTTAATAAAATAAATGTATTATTTCTAACATGAAATGTACTGTATCAACGGTGAAGTCAAAATATGATAGTTTTATTTTTGAATTTAGTGATCAAACTATCTCGAAGACGACGTCTAAGACCCTCAGAGTCGATATCCTCTATTCTCCTTAATCTGTATAAACCTACTAGTTAAATAAATATATAATTTTATGTATGTTGTCGAGTAATCCTCTGAGCTGAATAAAATATAGGTAGATCTATCTATTTTAATTGAGATATTTTTCTATAATATGCGTGTTTAAACTTAGGTACTATGGTCTCATCTAATAGAATTGAACTATCTAGATGATTAATGGGCATAACAATTTTGTAGTAGTAGGTATAACCAATTGATGAGCGATGTTGTACTTTTGAAAATACTTTTTAGGGTGAATGTATTGGAATGTTTAAATGCATCTATGTAAATGTGACTAAGTATTAAAGTATGTATTTCATGTGTGAGTGTGTCTATATGTAACGAAGTGTCTTTTATTGATATGTAAGTTGTATAACAAGATTAGATGTGTGTGATGGTGTATATAATATGAAAGTACCTATTTATGTATGAATGCTGTATATATGTGTCATGTATGGAAATAAATGATTATATATAATACAATAATATATAAGTTTTATAGTATGTTGAAGTTTATAGCTAAGGCTAGACAATTTAATACACGGTCTTTCGTACAAGTAGCTTATGTTTTTACCGAAAAACTACAGATAATTTTAGGAAAATTGGTATGCAAATACAATGTTTTTTTCAAAAATGAATTCATTTTGGTAAGACTTATATGAAATTTACGTATTGCTATTATTATAGTTGACAGTTGAAACTTGATAAATAAATTTTTTGTATAGTAATAATAATACGAGTGATGGGGGAGGGGGCTTCAGCCCGTTATCCCCCCCTGCGTACGCCAATGGTCATGGACATAAATAATTTATTTTCTTTCTTTACTCAATGTTCTGAAAACCTTATAATACGGTTTTGCTTCTCGTGCGGAACTACCCACTTTCCAATACTTAAGTGGAACAATTTTTTAAAAAATTTAAATCTTTAGCTATTGTAAAACAGGGTGAATAGAAACACTTTTTAACTTTGAAGTATCATACAAACTTTTCTATTTGTACTTTATAGATGATCAATACATCAAAATACTGGTCTTTTTAAGTACCTACTTTAACTTATGTTCAGTCAAAATATTTGTATAATTAACAGATTATTTTATATAATTTTTTAAATGCTCAATTTCTGATTTTTGGAAAATGGGGTCAATAGAAACATGTATAGTATTTACATGTATGTTTTTATTCAACGAACCAAGAGAGAATAGAAACAAAATTTGATAAAAATTCACTTTTTTATTATTAATGTTTGGCCATCATGGAGGAACAATGAAATAATGATCCTTGATTGCTTGAAAACCGCACTATAGTTGACAATCGATTATGTGAATTAAATATATTGATATATTCAAAACTTGATTGTGGGGACTTTGAGAAAAACACTGATTTTGTTTCTATTTACCCCACAGTTTCTATTAACCCGGTTTTAGGTATGAAAGTTGAACATTTTACAAATTTTTAACTACAAAATCATTTCTAAATGTTCAATTTGATATATGTTGTCATAAATCAATAGTTAAATGATTACAAAAATATATTGTGCCTATTTTTTTTTAATGTTTTTCTACTGATGTATCAATACAATATTATAATGTATCAAGAGCCTTGCAATTTTAAATCAAAAAAAGGCAAAAGTACAATCCTTAGTCTTCCTAACTTAATGGCCTCTTTATAGTTACGCACTCATGCATGCCAATAAATAGGGTACAGAGTTTTGCGTTTAAACATAAAATGTATCAAAATTCTTAGTTTACATAATATGTTTATACCTATAATTTATTATTATAGGTAATTGCACTTTTAATTTTAAAGAAATAACAATCTTTCCTTTTTTTTATTGCTGCCGTGAGTCAAATTGTTTGAAGTGCCTCTACCTATTGATAAACATAGATTAGAATAGAAGCAGGTTTTTAGAAAACAAAATATTAGTAACTAATATTTAGTTTTCTTATTACCTGCTGATTGGGCTGGAACGACAACAATTATAGCCCATGTTACAGCTATATTGCCTGTGTTTAAAACAAGCCTATAAATTCCAGCTTCTGTTATGTGTAACAGTCATCGGAATAGATAATAATATTAATTGTAATAATAAGTATTAACAGTTATAATATGATAATAGATATAAATTATTATAATACGAGAAATAATAAACATAGGTATTTAATGGATTAAACATTTAACACAATTTAAACTGGTAGTATTTTTTCAAGACAAATCATAAACAAAACATAAACATGTTATATTAATGGCAACAATTTAAAAATATTAGATTCGCATTGGTAATCATTTTAACGTTATTATTTTGATTTCACGAAAAGTTACCTATTGATGTAATTAATTAAAAATATCACACCAGCTGGTACAAATATAGGAATATTATAAACATGGGTAATTTTAGGCACGAACATTTTGTTGTTTTATTTGACAAATTACGTTACAAAGTAGGTATAAGTCTACGTCAATAATTATTATTATTATTATTATAATTATTATTTACTCTATATATGTAAAAATGCATGTGTTGCAATAGCCAAGGTTAGGACCACACAAATATATAATATTATTACTACAGTATTACGCATGGTGTACGTGGTACAATATATTAATTACTATTAACGAGTGCCACAAGGAAAAGTTAGTTAATAAAGTACTAGAAGAGCCATAACGAATACTTAAGTGGGACCTAGTAAAGGACCATGTAATCTGACTGTTATCTACTATATAAAGGCTCCCCATTAGGGAGACCAGACACACTATTTCTGCGTGACGACTAGTTGACAGTATTCATGCTAGGGATATTTGTCTTAAATTGTAACATTACTCTGAGTGCTTAAAAAGTATTAACCACTAACCTTAGGTCAATACATTTATAATAATAATTAATTCGACTACTTGTTACTTCATTTGATTCGACCTTGTCAACTGAACTCCACATCTAGTTCGCAACACATGTATGTCTGTCCATAACTGATATACTCCAAAACTACTGGACAGTTTTCAATAAAAGTTTAATAAAAAACTTGTGGGTTGCTTACACTTGTATAGGTAGGTATTATATTTTCATATCCTATCGGTAGCCAAAAGTAGCTCACACATTTAGTTTTCAGCTCACGAAAAAGAATATTGCTTGATTGTATGTTTGTCAGGTTAGAACGAAGCGATATGCAAGGAAAATATTTAGATAGTTACAAACATTTTATAGGCGTGTCCAGACGTCGTCCGCAGATCGTGCACAAAAGTGGTTTATCCAGGGAGAGGTTACTGCACCACTCCCCCCACCCAAAAAAAATATTAGATTAAGGTTCGGGAATATGACCCCCAAATTTTGAAATAAGCTTTATCTTCTGATAATAATTAAAGCAGTTTTACTTTTTTATTAGGCATAAAAAACAATATTCCTTTTATCAGATAAATAAATAACTAGGTAGGTTATATGAAATTGTATTTAGTAATTTTAAAATATAATTTTAATACTAATAATACTTTTTACAAATGTTTATTTTTACGTGATTAAAATTAAAAAACTTAATACGAAATCAGAAACTTAGAAAAAAAAGTTTATATTATGCACCGCAATTTATAATGTAGGTACCTACCTGAGTTGGATCAAATATCGCAAGTCATGCCTGTGCATGGGTTCACTCCAGATTTCTAGAAACACAAGTAATGAATGGCAATTTATCGGCAGTTAAATAATTATTTATTTATAATTATGAATATATAATAATATTTTCCTTTAAGTACTGTTTCACCGTTACCAATCCTACGTGTGTCAGTAGCGGTTAGCGCTAACGACTATCGGGGATGTAATTTCTAAACTAGTTCAACCGTTAACCAGGGTAATGTACGACAGGGGCGTCATTTGGGGGTGTACAGGTTGTGCGACGTCACCACTGACATAATAGAATAAATAATTGGCCCTCCATTAATGCTCCTATGCGCCGATATGATAACTATTAAAAATTAATAAAATATTCTTGGCCCAGTGGCGCTGAAGTCCAACATTTTAACTATGGCATTAGACACCTCCACATAAAATTTTGACACCCACCTATTTATTATAATTACCTTACTATACGCAAAGTAAATATATATTTTGGCGCCACTGATTCATGCATGTAATTAAAAATTTTTTTTTTCAGCTTTATTGTCAAATGTATCCCTATTTTATAACCGTGTGAAGCGAGTCTTATTCTGTGGTTTTATTATGAAAGACGGTTCGTGCCAGCCTGCTGGTATCAACTATAGTGGAGTAAGCATAGCATAGCTGATAAAATAAATACTAAATACTAGTGATGGGCAACGATATAATTTTCTGTATCGATATCGTTCAGATTTTTCCGATATTGTATCGCGATATCGTTATTTCTACGATATCGATATCGTATCATAAATATAATTTTATGTTTACCTAAACAATTAAAAATCTTTTCGTATTCATTTAATTAAATTTCTTAATATATATCACACTAAGGAATTTACTTTATTAAGCTAATTAATATTTATTGTTTATTATTGGTACACCGACATCGTACACATTTAACATACATACTTATTACTTTATTAGTTACTAGTTATTTATTACTTATTACTTAGTTATTTTTATTTACAATAAATTTGTTATACATTTTGTTACATTTGTTTTAAATTTTTATATTTTATGTTAACCCTTTTTGACTTCTCCTTAAATGTGTTCAACCCCGATAGCTGTATCCTAGAAAATGAATTCATAATTATTTTATTTTAATATTGTCTTGAATTCAAATTTGAAAAATTAAAATGTATGTTCTTACCAAAGTGTGGTCTGACGTCCTAGTGGATTTATAATAAGAGTTCAAAAAGAGAAGATTGTTAACTCGATCTGGAGATAGTCTACTTCTTTTGTTTGAAGTTATATTGCCAGCCTCACTAAACAGACGTTCACATGGGACACTAGTTGCGACTATCGACAAGTATTTTTTTGCCAATTTTGAGACTTCTGGATATAAATTTGAATTTTCTTTCCACCATTTAAGTGGATCTTCGTCACGATGGCATTTTTTAGTCATATTCTTGTAGTTTTGTAGTTGTATTGATGCTGTTATCGGAGTTTCAAAACCAATCGAAAATTCATCTTCATCATCGCTGTCAGCCATTAATGAACGCATTTTTTTGGTAGTTGGATTATCTTCATCTGAGCTAATAACATTTTCTATTTCATTTGATTTATTTTGATCATTTCTAATTTCTTGGCTCTGTGGATTCATTTCACAAATTTCAGTTTCAAGTTCTTCCCAAATCAAATTTTTTTGCTCGTCGGATATGAATTTTAGTTCGTGAAATCTAGGATCTAACGCAGCTGCTTTAGATAAAACTGGACTCATCATTTCTCGTCTAATTTTCAAGTCTTGTAGTATACTCAATTTAACTATCTTTATAAAGTTAGAATCGGTTTCACATGCAAAATATTCCTTTTAAGATAACATTATAATTTATAATGGATTATTATAACTTAATACTTTAATAGTGTACAATAATTGACATTTCACCGGAACACGTGCACCAAACGTTATCAGCTAATGGCTATTATTATTTATTAATTTATATTTTATAGTATACATAGTAAATACCATGTATTTTTCTCGAAAAATATTATTTTCGATATCGCGATGTATCGTACAATACAAAAGCGATATCGATGTCGGAAATTTGTCACGATATCGATATCGTATCGAATTATCGATATCGTTGCCCATCACTACTAAATACTTTAAGAGGACGCTACATCAAAACGTGTACGCGTGTAACGGCCGAGAGAACTCGGCGCTGTTAAGTGTTTTCGCGATCCGCTACCCGTAGTCGGCGGCCGGCCGTCAAATTGTGCTCACTGCTCAGTCGGGACTTCGGGAGCGACTTTTATTACTCTATGGACGTTTCTCGTCATCATAAAATGCGTATACAGTATACATAATAATTACATATAACTTTTTATTTAAAAAAAAAATCAAATACAGACATAATTCATTAATATATACATATACGTGTACATACTAATATATAATATAATATGATAACCTAATATATTATATATTATATATTTTTGAAAGTTACTGCTTACCTGTATAATATATTTAGCAATATATTATAGATAGTAAAAACGGTAATACAACATAATATATTGACTTTTAGTCATGGCATTATTACTGATTCAATTATAATGCAAAGAATAAAATATATTTATGGTTGAAAAATATAAAATGCATCAATAATTCTACGACCAGACCTGCAATAGTATTTATAATATATTCATTATTATTATGTATTATACAAATTATACGATCACTCCTAACTTTGCGCTCACAACCATACTTACGCGATTGTATTTACCTCGCTATTACTTATTAGCAGGGCTGTGAATTTAATGCATTTGCATGTTTTTTTTGCTACATCATAAAAGAAAATGGATTCGGCCAAAATTTGAATTGTGTTACTTATAATTAAAATACGAAATCTTATAGTGCATATTTTTGCATATTTAACTAGTTAGGGCATATAAATGCATGTTTTTATACTTTTTTCGTATTAATGCTTTTTTCTTAATATTTATACTTTTTCGGTCAATTTGGTCTAAATATAAATAAATGGAAAATAATATTTACCTATATTAACTTGCACTTGATACAATTGTATAACAATTGATAACAATTGTAAAAATAATACCTATTTCTATTAGGGCCTCGCCACACTGCGGTATTTTCGCCGTCAGGTCCGGACGGTTTTACCTCCGCGGTTTTTACGTTCGCGAAAAACAAACAAGTTTAAATATAGCGCGCCATACACAGCGGCTTTACCGTTCGTCGCCGTTCGCATTAGTTCGATGCGATCGGCGATCCGTGATGTGCGACGTGCGTGTGTTCGTAATTCGAGTGTTATAGTTTTGTTTTGTTTATTTTCTTATTTTATTGCGCCTAATCAGTACCTACTAGCTCCTTATTTATATTTCTGGTTGTACTGTATATTTTAAAATGCCAAAAGAAAAAATATCGGTTGCAACCCGTCTAAGAAACTACGTTTCTGAATTTGGAAATATATTTACAACAGACAGTAAAATTTTATTTTGTACAGTATGCAATATTAAAATTGCAAGTGATAAACGTTTTTCTGTAACACAACACATAGCCACTGAAAAACACCAAAGAGGAGTTAATCGTACAGAAAACAAAAAAAAAACTCAGCAACTTATCTCAAAAGATTCGTCATCTAAATCGTCATTTAATAATGATTTATGTAAAGCCATGCTTAGTGCTAACATCCCGTTAAATAAATTAAGTAATACATATTTCAAACAATTTTTGATAAAATATACGGGACAAAATATTCCAGATCAAACAACATTACGCAAAGTTAATGTTGACCATTGTTACCAGGAAGTTTTAAACGAAATAAGACAAAAAGTAGCGGGAAAGAAAATTTGGGTCTCAATAGATGAGACAACAGATGCCGAGGGCCGCTTTATTGCTTCAGTTATTATCGGTACATTACTCCTCGATCGTCCAGGTGAAATTTTTTTATTTAACCTCGAACAATTACAGAAAACAAATCATAGTACAATATGTTCCGTATTTGAAAATTCACTTTATTTATTATGGCCTGACGGAATAAGACGAAACGATGTATTGCTGTTTTTAAGTGATGCTGCGCCTTATATGGTGAAGGCTGGCGATACATTAAAAGTGTTGTATACAAAAATGGTTCACGTAACTTGTACTTCCCATGGATTACATAGAGTCGCTGAACAAATACGTATTCAATTTCCAAAAGTTGATAAACTAGTAGCAAATGTTAAACGAGTATTCAAAAAGGCGCCTTATCGTGTTCAAAAATTTCATACTGATGCACCAAATATATCACTACCTCCTGAACCTATTCTGACACGTTGGGGTACGTGGATTTCTGCCGTATTAGGTATATTATAGTGAAAACTTTCAAACTGTAAAAAACATAATTGAAAGTTTTGATGAGAATGATGCGCTTTCCATAAAAAATGCTCAAAAATATTTTAAAATTCCTCAAATGAAAGGAAACTTGACTTTTATACATTCGAATTTTGCATGTCTTCCCATAGCTATAACTCGTCTACAAAAACAAGGTATACCCTTATCTGAAGGTATTGCAATCATACAAGATATTTCATCAAAGTTTAGTCAATTAACAGGTACCGCTGGAATTGATATTAATAAAAAATTACAAACAGTTCTCAACAAAAACAAAGGATTTCAAATTGTTTCTAATATTTCAAAAATATTAACTGGCGAAGAAGAGAATGTAGGTGATTTGGATATACCAGAAGATTTAACCAGTAGCGACATGGCGTATTTTAAGTTTGCACCAATAACATCCGCAGATGTAGAACGATCGTTTTCTTTATATAAGAATATATTGGCACCAAACAGGAGGTCTTTCAAGTTTGAAAATCTCAAAAAATCATTAATCGTACAATGCAATAATTACTTTAGAGGTAAAATAATAAATTAATAAATATTAAATTTATATTTATATTTATATTTATATTTATTTTTTTTATATAGATGCCGTAAATGACGATGATGAAGATCGCAATTAATTAAAATTTATATAAATATGACTAATACCCATAAATTGTTAACAATTATATTTAGTACTTAAAAAAATAATTTTTGTTGTTTTTTGTATATTTTTGAAAAATTAGTACATATTTTACGAAATTTTAATAGCATATTTTTATGCATGTTTTGATATTTTTAGTGCATATTTTGATATTTTTTAGTGCATATTTTCATGCATATTTTGACATTTTTTAGTGCATATTTGCATGCATATTTAATAGTTTTTTGGTGCATTAAATTCACAGCCCTGCTTATTAGATACCGACTTCATGATATATAATATATTAATTATTAATATAGTATTATTTACTATTAGGTAAATAATAATAATGAATAACCTAAATACCTAACCCCTCAAATTAATTAATATTTCCAAATACCTATCTAAATATTAGTTTTCTTGTAGGTAAATGTGTTGAGTATATTTTACGTATAATGTTGTATAATATGCCTATACCACATATAATTAATTGTAAAGGACAGTTTTTATTATAACTAATCATACATTGCTTTACATTTTAAATAAATATTAAAACCAAACCGCTTTCATAATAATATTAAGATTTTTTAATTTTTTTCAAGGATACTATTTTAAATCTTTCTTGCTTTTTTTCTAAAATGTCATCCGGATCCCTGATATCACTTATTAACAATCTTTTGCCATATAAGAGATCTACGAGTTCAGGCAAAAGACAATTTAAATAAAACCTAAAATACAAATTCATGTCATAATCAATTAAATTAGTAGGACTGATATTGGTACTTTAAACTACTTACGATATTAATTTTTCAGACAATATTTTGTATCCAAAATGTATGATCATAATAAATTTTTTCTACCGAGGTCCACTTTTCGGTGTATACTACCAAATAACATAGTTCACGTTTAGTTATATGCAGTTGTCCAATAACTTGAAAATAATAATTACTATTTCGTTTTGCTATGATCGAAGAATCTTTCATTATCCAATTTGGTAGCTGTAACATGTGTTATAAACATAATTTTCGTAATTTTTACGCAAAACCAGTTTTGGACCTAACCGATTTTTTTAAATATATATATTTTAGAATAAAATAAACATTATTGTAAATCATATTATCCATCACTTACAAATTTATTGTTGAAAGCTTCGATTAGGCTTTCTGAACAATGTTCTACAATTAGGCATTGTAAGGACACTTAATTTCTATTATGGCATTTTCTCCAACTAGACCATCTAATTAAAAAAATAATATTTAAATAACTACAAAAAAATATATTTATAATTTAATAAATAATTATACCTGGACTTGCTGCCAAATATACTAATTTCCTAAATATAAATATATATATTATAACTTATAAGTAAGTTAGATGGGCAAAACCAAAAATAGGTTATACATACTCGGAAACGATTGTGTCAGATGTAGTGTTTGAAACTACGCTTAAATTATGAGCATCAATATCATCAGTTACAGTATCACTATACAAACATTAAAATGTATGATCAATATTATCATTTATCAATAAGTATTGTAATTTGTAGTTAAAATGTTTTAAATATAGGTGTATAGGTACCGCGAACTAAATAGCCGCGTAGGGCTGTCAAAAGAGTCAGCTACATTTCTTTCATCCTCGTATTGTATTGTATTTAAATATATATCAGTATCATCAAGATTAGGAGTCGATGTACAATCAATATTAGGTGGTGTACCATCGAAACTACGTTGTTTAAATTGGAGTGTGAAAATTTAAAAATATGCATTGCCGAATCCCCAAACGAGATTAACCAAATAAAAATATTATTTAATTTGCATACTTACGGCACAGTCGTATTTAAATTGTACGAATCATTAATCTCTATTAATTCTTCCGAAGAAGTTACTTGATTTTGAACACTCGTGGTGGGTTCCAAAGTAAGATAATTATGTAGGTTCTGGAGCACCGCCCGCGCCCCCTTAAATTTTACATGTAAAATCATAGACTGCTCTGTATAGGCAATTCGAAGTACACGCACCGCTCAAACTTGCATTAATTACTCAATATAGGCAACCCGCAACACACATAAACTCGTCACACGTCACCCCATCCTACACGTGACCGACATATATTTTACCCCTTCCCCTTCAAATACATTAACTCGCTACCCTTTAAAAAATATATATAATCTTCTAATTCACATTTGTATCGTCTATATCGAACACTTGCCCGACATATATTTTACCCCTTAATAATCAAATACATTACCTCCCTACACTTTTAAAAAATAAAAATATAATATTCTGATGTACATTGTATCGACTATATCATACATACATACATGCTCATAATATCATATAAGGTAACAACATAACACATATCTAAAAATATTATACCATTTTCAGATTATAATCCCATTCGAACCTAAAGCATCTCGCTAAAGCATACTTTATACATCGAAATGTATCACACACACACACACACACACACACACACACACACAAACTCACACATAGTCACAGTTATAACAATAAAACATTCCAATCCAACAGAGTACCAGCCTAAATTATATTTTACACCCCACCACCCGCCCTCGCACCATAACAACATCATCCGACTACAGGCCTGTACAAGCCTGTAGTGAAACGTCCGAGTATTGTCGATGAATTCCAGCCATAATGTACACAGAGCAATATGAGATCAGTCCGTTTTACTACCGTTCAAGTGTCAAGTCGAGTTATTTCAGAGTTATTAAGTGTTTTTAAAGTGTATACAAATATTTTACAAGTTTTATAAAAATCAAATTATTTATTTTGCTTTAATGAACACCGTAGTTCATTTTTTCACCACTAGTTCTGATATTAGCGCATACGTTAATAATTCGCTTAGATAAAACTATTTCACACTGTTATTTAAAGTACAATATATTTTATATATTTCATTACCCATCTATTAGTTGAAAGGTAAAGACTTGTTTTGTGAGTTCGACTAGACAGTGTTCTTCAGTTTTTCATCAAACATAATCATGTTCCCGTGTAGTATATGTGGTAAAACCTTTACTCGAATCAGTAGTCTACTGATTTTAGAGTAAACTACTAAGAGTTTTAGAGTTCAAACAATCGGATTGGCTTGCAAAATACATTAAATTAAACACCGAAATGAGAAAAAACGCGAAGAATGAATTCAAAAAGGATTTCTTCAAACTCTTAAACAATGCCGTTTTGGGAAAACCATGGAATCTTTAAGAAAACGTTTTAAGATGGAGCTAGTTTCATGTCCACAAAGATTACAAAAACTCATCAACAAGCAAACATTTAAACATTGTACGACATACAGTGAAAATCTTGCTGCTGTCTCATTGGAAAACAAAATTATCATGTTTAACAAGCCAATATATATAGGTACCAATTTTACTTGCATAAAAAAAAAAAATTTCATATTTTTAATACCTATTTATCATTTTTATTTATTTTTTTTAGGTTTCGCAGTATTGGACATCAGTAAAACCATGATGTACGATTACCATATCAATGTAATGAAGGCGCATTATGGTAATAAAATCAACCTCATGTATACAGATACAGGTAAATAATTATTATTCAATTTTTCTATTACAAACATTATATTTATTTTATTTTTTTCTAGATTCACTGATATATCATGTTAAGACTGACGATTTTTACAAAGATTTGAAGTGCAATTCAAACTTACTTAGCCGGATGGATACTTCAGATTTACCGATAGACCATCCATGCTACATTGCCGAACGAAAGAAAATTCCAGGATTGTTTTCCGATGAGGCAAAGGGACAGCCAATTACCAAATTTATTGCGATTAGAGCAAAGTCATACGCTTACATTTTGAACGACAAGGAGAAAATTAAGGCAAAAGGCGTCCGAGGGCATGTAGTTAAAAATCACATGACTTTCAATGATCATTTCGATTGCCTTTTCACCGACGACAAAAAAAAGGGAACTCTAAACTGTATACCAGGGAAAATATATCCTTCAGATCATTCAACCATAAGATACGAACAATCAAATCCGAAAAATTATGCTTCAACCGACAAGATGATAAGCGGATAGCACAGGCCGATAGAATACATACCTACGCTCATGGACATTTTAAGCTCGATTGTTAATTTTATACATAAATATAATATATTTGTAAATTATATTTAATTTTATAAATGTTAAGGTTAATTTATTTTTATTTTGTGAAATATATAGATATCAATTAGTTTATTATTTTTTTTGTAAAATAGCTTTTTAGATATTATTTTGTTTTGTTTTTTTTTTTATTTTGTAAAATATCTCTAAGGATATTAAATTGTTTTTGTAATAAAGTCACTTATCATAATTCAAATCTTTTTATTATTTCCGATATATATTGCTTTCTTTTCTCACATGTGTAATTCTGTACATTTCAACAGATTTTTCAAATAAAAATCATATTAGATGTAACCATATTATGATAAATATTATATTTTTTTAGTTGTCATAAATATCATAATTTCGATCGTAAATATCAGCATATTGATTGTAAATATAAACATATTTGTTTCTCGACACATATGGGTACTATACAGGTCTTGATAAAAATATGAGACAAAAAGTAAATACCTATTTAAAATCTCACAAAAATTTATAATTTCAACAGTCTACAAAACATATATAAATATAGGTTTTACTGTATCGACTTTAATCTAAATAATTAATACACAAATTTTATTTGTATAATAATATCATATTTTCACTGAAAATATATACAAGCTTCATTTTCATATTTGTTCCCGTAAAAATATTCTTAACCACGACTGTCAACCATACGGTAAACACACGCTCTGAGTAGGATTGAACTCAACTATACGGTATAAGCGGTATAGATAAGGTATTAAGAAAAAAAATGATGGTTAACCATTAGATAACCACATGGTTCAACCAATCACAGTTCTAGAATATATCACGTTTCACGGGGAGCTGTGAAGGCGCCTTGGTACATGTTATGTTATTATAATGTTTTATGTTAACTGAAAAATCGTCACGGTAACCAGGTATAATAATGTGTTTGAAATAAAATTAACCGATTGGAAAATTTAACCCTGAATCCAGTATTTAAATGTATACAACTTAAAATTTGTTCTAAGTAATTTGGTAAGAGTGGGAGGGGGCTATTGTGAATATAGCACCCTACTAAGTTTTTTTCGGACACAACTTTGCTCCGAGTAACTTACAAATTCCAAAAACCCACTTACATTTACTTACAAATTAAGCTACACAACTTACAATTTGTCTGGTTGTAATTTGGTAAGAGTGGGGGGGGGGCTAGTGTGAAGTTCGCCCGTCAGGTTAATTTTGGTAATTTCATCAAATCAAAGAACTAACAAATTCAAAAATTCAAGTTACAATTACTTACAAATTGAGATTTTGAACTTACAATTTGTCCGGTGTAATTTTGAGCAGTGTGGTGTCTAAGTGGCATTTTTCAAGGGGTAGTGGGTGGGTAATAACTAACATTAGGTATTATAACTAGGACAGTAAGTTAAAATGAATATGACAGTTAATGTCTTTATAGAGTTACAAGCTGAACCCGTGCACTTCGTTGCCCCTTAAAATATGTACCAACTCTATATGACTCAAACTTTGTTCAATTCGTTATTTAATATTCGTTGTATGGTGTTTAAAATTTACCTTAACTTTTCCGTTGCCCGGAATAAAAAGTCCGATTCGTAGCAGTATATTATCAGGTAGGCAATCTACCTTCGGTAGATCGCGGACCCCTGGTTTGTATGTAAGTGTATGATTTAACTCTAAAGTATCAAAGTTATAGCAAGTTTGTCGTATTCTACCTATGGTGGATGAATATAATCAATTAATACAAAATCCTAACCTAACCTGTTGCATCTCTGTTGTATTTTTGACATCCATATTTCCTACTTTTCCGGTGGATTTTCATAAAATTTTGTTTCATAATAACCTTCTCTGTGATATACTCTTTCGTTTAAAAAAAATCAAGAAGATCTGATAAGTACCTAGTTTCAGAGTTGACCCAATATTTTGTAGTTTTGGTCGTGGCATTTTTTAACGCCTAAATCCATACAATTGAAATTGAATGAAAATCAATCTCGTTTAATCTCAAACCAATTAATATTTATCTAGAAAATAGAATTGTGGTTGTCATGTCAACAGACGTTTTTTTCATTTTTCATACATTTTGTTGTTGTTTTTGGTCATGTCGCCAGGTGTGCACTTATGAGGCCATAACTCCGGAACCATTTATCGCACATCGTACAAACTTCACAGAAACCATCTACATATCAATCTTAATATGCCCTGAAATTTTTATCGAAATCGGTACAGTGGATCTTGAGCTATAAGATTTATTCAAAATGTACACTTATTTTTATATATATAGATTTGTAACTGCAGGGTGGGTGAATTAATAATGCAATATAATTATTATAATATTAGCCCCTGTAAAATGTCACTTTTGCCACTCCGATAATTGAATCACTTACATAATGTATAGATTTCAGCATTTACCTACATTAAAAGTCTTATATACCTACACTAATATAATACATACCTAGGCGTAATTAATTATGGTATTATTAGTATTGTTTTAAGTGTTCGTAACAATACTTTCAATACTAATTATTATAGGCACACAACAGAATAGCATTAATATAAAAAGAAAACAATTATCAGAAAACCTAAATTCCATTACCCCTAGTAAGGTATTATCAATAATATGATATTTAAATTTGAATAATAAATATCACACGAAATTATTGAACTATTGAGAGTTCTATAGCTGATAAAGATAAATATTATAAATAGTTCGAAACAACATACAATAATAATAGATTTTTTTAACAATATTAAAAATCATTAATTTTTTTTTACAACACCCGACAAGTTGAATTTGAAATCCTATTATAATATAATAACACATACAAATCGTATATTCATTATTTAAATAGGATTTAGGTGATACATGTAATTTCATTACCAGTTATTGGTATAGTGGTAAGTAACCCCGGAAGACCGAGGTTCGATTCCCCGCCGGGGAGCCAGTTTCTGCCGACCTGGTGCATGCCGCGTGGGTGAGGTGTTTGAGGAAACCAATAAAAATACTATTCGTTAGTTACTTTTCGTTCAATTGTTAGGCCTCTTGATGTGGCTGACGGTTCCATGTAAGGATATACCGTATTAATGACACGTTTCATTAAATTTTTTGATAGTCGATACGTCATAATAAATTTCCTTTCGGAAAATTCTATATAATTTTAAAACATTAAATTCACTTATAATTCCAATACCCACGACTATATTTTCAAACTTTATATCATGATATCATGGATGATACTGAATAAAATTTGAATTGTAAGAACTTACCTTCAAAAGGGTTTCTATTAGTAGGTACCTATACACTTGTCTATGGAATTCGGCAGCATATTCTTCGACAATTTCTAACGCTTCTATAGCGGCTAGATTTTCAATCAAGTCAAAGTCATCGATTTCGTCAATAAATGAAGAATGTCACTAATTGTAGAATATTATGTCGCAATAATTCTAAATTGATAAAAACACCGTTTTTAAAAATCTACAGCGATGCAAATGATTATGCAGCTATGATATTAATTAATTGAATTGAGATAATATTTATTTTGTTGTAGTATCTATAGGAAAACCAGCTTTCACATACCCTACTACCATACGTAGTAATCATACTAAAACCAGTCGTACATACGAGCGATTTCGTCGTACGGACAATGTACAAAATAATATTTTCGTGAACCATACGTAAAATTTACGTATGAACGGGAGTCAGTCCCTACGTACGATAAGTTTTCGTATACGAAAGTAGTTACAAAATACCGAATTGGAATTTCATACGAAAAATGTGCAATTTTCGTATACGAACTACATTCGTATGGCGTACAAAATAGACCCCCTGATGGGTGTACACCTCGCGGGGACGTATGTGGTCCGTGTCTTGGGGGTCGTTAAAAACTGACTTGTACTAGCCGGGTCGCCGAACGGCCGGCCGACGGTTCCAGGCGAGGGTGTCGCGCGCCGGCGTCGTCCGTCGTCGATTGACGGTTTGTTTGAGAAGCCACAGCGAGGCATTACGAAGGAACGCGTCAATATTATATTAAACCTTACAAATAGCTCTTATATTGATACCTATAGAGTATAGGTATGTACCACGGTTATAGATCGTGGATCTCCTCGGTAATATACTGGACAATCGGACATTATAATAATTATAATAGGATAAAAATCCTACAAGGGTTCAACAAAATAATATAACCTGCTCATCCCTTCTAGACACTAGTAATCGTATGATTTACATTTCAAAGGTACATATTATCATTATACACTAGAAAATATAAATATTGCTTAAATTATATTAAAGTACAACATAATATTATAATGATCCGGAGCGGCAGTCGTGGCGTGATCTAAGTAAAAAAAAAAAATTACTGCATGACTGTGTGTGTATAGTATATCGAAGTTTTCTATTTTTTACTGTGTAAAATACAGGTAAATTTGTTATACGACCTAACTAATTTTCTAATGTATCAATTAACTCCTAGTAAATTCAAAAACATCAGAAATATTGTGTAGAACGTGCTTTTGTTAAAAATCGTACGTTTAGAAATTAAGTTATAAATGAAAAAGTGCCAACTTTTTAATGGAAATTTAAATTAAATTCAGAATCACGGTATCCACCGTAGTCATTTTCGTATCATGCCAATGTCACTAACAATATTACCGTTCTTATAGATTATTGTGTAAATACTCAATATTTAATAACGATAAAAATTAGTGATATCTAGAGCACGGATTTCTATTTTTACGAATTGCATATTTTTTTCCTTTTAATATTTCTGGATTTTTGTCAGTTATCTCCACGAATTATTATAATTTTAAAGTAATAGAGACATTTTTTTTTGCATATTTCTGCATATTTAAAAGTTATTGAATATTTTTCCATACTTTGGCAAAATTCAAAATTTATTGCATATTTTTTTTTTTATTAATCAGAAAAATAATATTTAACAAGATAACATATTAAATAAAACCTTAAATTGATTTACCTTTCTCCTGTAAGCTTACGCTTGTGTTGGAGAAAGAGAGTTATAAAGTGGTAGAATTAATTACAATATAAATCATATAAAAATAAATTTAACATTGAAAAATAAGAAATAATTATCAGAAACAAGTACACGTAAAGATAAAATATTACAACTAGGTAAAAATAAACATAAGAAGACATTTACAAATTACATTTATCACCTTACTTTTTAGATAGCATAATAATTAGTGACCCTATACATGTATTAAAGTTTTTCCATGTTAGTAAATAACCAATCAGAAACCAATTTTTTCGCATTCGTTGGTGTTACACAAATTGTATTTTTTATTTCATTATTCATGGAGTTGAAGATAGTAGGACCTAGATAGTCCAGAAATCTTTGACCATATGAAGTATTTGTAAGATGTTGAATCGAAAATTAAAAAAAAATGTATGAAATAATATTTTGTCAAGTAGAAAAATTAAAACAAATTTTATAGGCACTTGATAATAATTTATATAAAGATAACATAAATAATCGATTACGACATAAACTTAATTGCTCTTGCTGTGTCAGTCGGTTATTTTAGTGAAAGTCATAAAAAAAACTAGGAACTCAAAATATGACTTTACAATTTATACATTTATACATTTATACAATGTATACATTTATACATTATAAAAGCTTTTCAATAAATGACGAAATGAAAGAAAAAATTCATTCTGTTCCTGGATCAAAAGGTGCAACACTTAAAACAGAATTAAACGAGCTTTCCAGTAAAAATAAAGGTCTGGAAATTCTATGAAAAATTAAAATATTAGAAGAAAATGTTTAGCTCGAAGATCTTTGTCAAGACCCGATAATTCTAAGTTGCTTCAAATATGCCCCAACAACCAGTGGCGTAGTGAACTGTACCGTCAGAGGCAATTGCCTCTGAGACTTTGGAAAAGCGAAAAGACTTTGGAAAAGCGATGTTTGTTGTTGACCGGTCTGTTCAGCGTTGACTTTGGGTCGCACGTTCAGGCTGCGCTAGATGGCGCTCGCTGTTCCATAAATCAATAATATTATACGATCAATATACAGTGGAACCTCGATTATCCGGGGTAATGGTGGGGAGGGGGTCACACGGATAAATGAAAACCACGGTTAATCGAGACTTTTTATAATAATGACATTTTTTATTTTAACTATAATTAGAAATACACAGGTACAATCTTATTCGTTAGTCGCATTAGTGTATATTACGTCTTTCGTCGCACCGCGATCTTTTTGACCGCGTTATAATTTTTAAGAATATAATTGTGATATCTCTGTGATATGAGTCCTTTTCGAAATTATTTGATGAAATATTATGATATTTTTATTATTGACTGTTGATGTTATTATCGTGATTATAAAGTAAACGAAAACATTATTACCACTAGGGATGGCAAAAAATGGCAAAATATGGATATATCGAAAAAACAAAATTAAAATAATAATTAATTTAAAAAAATAATAAAATTAAGTCAAATCGTCCCTGTCAATGAAGTGGGTTGAATTTAGTTCAATTTGTGATTGATGTAGCAACGCATATGGGCCACGATCGTGACAAACTTAGCCACCTAGGACTTTGGAGAGATTTAAAACTATATTGTGCGGCGATGGAAATCACGACAATCAGGCACGGATGGCGTTACAGGTAACTGCGATCGTGGACGACAATTTCGGTGATTGTTTAATCATTATTATAGTTCTCGTACCAATTTCGAATTCACGTGTCACGTGAAATACGTGTTTATTCAAAATATATATCCGTGTCACAGATACAAGGGTGCAAAAAAACACTTGTTCCATTGAGACCCCTAATATCTACAGTCCATATTTATTTTTAAATTTTCGGAAGAGTGAGCATGGTTAATCGCGAACACGGATAATCGAGTCACGGATAATCGAGGTTCTACTGTATTTTATTTCGTGCTATTTATTTTTGTCTTAGAAAAAATCTAAGAATTGATTATATTATATTCCGTATCTGGGACATTACCTACGTCCTACCCGCAAATTTTTTGGAGTTATTGATAACTTTTAAATAGCAAATAGGTACCTAGTATAATAGTAATAATTATTATTAATAATGATTAATGATACTCCGATAATTTCGCTGTAAAAGTAGGTATAGAGTATAGACTTATTTTGTATTCACCCTGTACTTTGTCTACTCTGTAGGTCTGTACTAATAAATGAAAAATAAATAACAAAGTAAAAAATAACTCAATCATGCCATTATGGGTAGAAAAATTTCTAACCCGGAACTGAAAATGCAAAGATGGGCATTAACTTGTTAAAAAGTTAATTTTTTTTAACTTTTTAACTTAACTAGGTAGTAAATTATTTTTGTTTTTAGCTTATTAACTTATTCAGTTAAAATTTCTGACGTAATTATATAAAATTCTTAGGTGTTAGGTATATAGAATACCATTTATAACAATATTAAATATTAATAAAATAATAAATTATAATTTTCTGGTAACGATGTTGAAAAAAATTAAGTAGTAAATTACTACTTACTGGATTGTTGGAAAATGTTGGGTAAAATAACGTTTTTATTCTGAATAACGATAAACGCAAAACTTGGTTAACGTTTTAATTCTGAATAACGATAAACGCAATAATTGGGTAATGTTTTAATTCTGGATAACGATGAACGCAAAAATTGTGTAACGTTGTAATTGTAAATAACGTAAAACGAAATTTTTTTTCAAATGCAAGCCCTGTAATTTAGTCTTTTGCGCTAGACGTATAATACAAATAAAACATTTTTATTTTTTATTACTGATAATTTTTAATTTAATTTAAAATGATTGGAAAAATTAAAAATAGCCAGATTGTAAATCTGATAATAAGAATAATTTTAATGGTAAAAACATTTCTTTAAGTCAAGTAGATTATTTTTTAGATTATTTTATAATAGGTATCAATATTTTTTTGAGTAAATTAATTTAAAATGTAATAATACTTTTCAAAATATTGTCTTCACAATTTTTGTCATAAGTTATAGAAGCGTATTTTTTTTTTTTTGTCAGATCTTCCTGTTACAGCCTGTGAGTGTGAGTCTGGGGGTCTGGGAATTCTTTATAATTTTTGCACCCTCAAAAATATAGGTCTATTATAGTTGTAGCCTATGATCGTGTCGTTCTATAAAACGCATATAATTTAGGCAAAAACATTTTTTTTTTTATTTATTTATTATATACCTAATATAACAGAGTTTAACGACTATAATATAAGCGATAATAATTACTATATAATATAATATGAGTGATATAAAACGCGTAATCGAGTCATTATAGTAATTAAAATAATCACCACTATTCATAGGCTTATTATGATAGCGTTTCTAGGTCACTTTGTACGGTCGAACATTAAAAGTGTGAAACGCGGACACTTTGTATACGTCAGGTAAAACATTAGATTGTAGGAAGCGGACACTATTTGTACTACCTACATAAAGTATAGGTATATGATATAAAAAGCGGGTAAGTGTATGTCGCTCTGCTATACAGTAGGTTACAAGTGCAGAGTCATTGTATAATGGATTGTATTAAACTTGAATTCAAGGATATAATATCATTGTATAAGAAAAACGATTCTGAGCTGAGACAGTTTGTCAGTCTGGATATTTTATATTGTTATTATTTATTATATTATGTAAGTCGAATTAATATTATAATACTAGCTGATCCCGTGGTCCGTGGACTTCGTTACCCGTTAAATGTACCAAATATATATGACTCAAACGTTGTTCAATTCGTTATTTAATATTCTGTGTATGGTGTTCAAAATATATCTTAACTTTTCCGTTGCCCGGAATAATAATAATAATTCTGATTCGCAGCAGTATATTATCAGATAGGCAAACTACTATTTTAATTATAAAAATTGACATAAAAAAAAGTTATTATAAACAGTGGCTTCCGCAGGATTTTCAATGGGGGGGGGGCTTGAAAATTAGTTACAATTTAATTTTTATTTTGTCCAGTCTAATAATTGCAGACGTTTATTTGGGATATTTTAAAATGTTTGTAACTTTTCAACTCTTCTGGTAGAAAAAATGCTCTGATCATGCCCAGTGTATGTTTTTGGAGGCAAATTGGATCTAGTTAGTACTTTTAGGAGGTCGAAATTGAAAATTCTTAGTGCTTTTAAAAATAATTGGAGAAAAAAATGAAAATTTATTTAAATTGTTTTTTAACAAGCTTGGTTATACCGTTTTAACTTGAATTGTATTTGATAAATTAAAATTTGTTTTCTATAAATGTCAATAAAAAATTATTTATCCGGTCAAAAAGCTTAAAAATGTAATACGTAAGTTTTTTTATCATAACTAAAATATTAACAATACATACGCATCATGGTTATTTTTTATAAGTATTTAAAGTTCAAATTTCGTCAAAACCACGGTTAATTTGTAGCTCAAACTTATAAAATATAAAATATGTATATCTAAGGCTAGACAATTTAATACAAGGTCTTTCATACAAGTAGTTCATACTTTTACCGAAAAATTACAGATAATTTATGAAAATTGGTATGCAAATATAATGGTTTTTCAAAAATGAATTCATTCTGGTAAGACATATATGCGATTTACTATAGTTGACAGTTTAAACTTGATTAATATTTTTTTGAAAAAGTAATAATAAAACGGGCAATGGGGGGGGGGCTGCAGCCTCCCCCCTGCGGACGCCACTGATTATAAATCATAAATGGAAAACGGTTCGGGTTTTTTTTTTAAATTTTATATTATGCATAGTAAATTATTCAAAGAATTTTTGTCGTGGAATACCGGAACCGTTTGTGAATATTTACGTGTTGGTGAAACCTTTTTCGACGGGAGTCGTTAGGGTTGCACCGAAAATTATTCCTTACTATAACATTATGCGCCTACCTACGTAATAATATACAGTAAAACCTCCTTATAACGGAATCCCTCGGTACCAAATGATTTTTCTGTCTTATAAGAGGGTCCGTTATTAGGAGGTCTTACTGTGTTCTATGCATTTATTAGTACCCATAATATGATACCATTATACTAATGAATTGTACGGTTTACAGAGACACTGTCGTGCGATCAAACCCAAGTGACACCGTATATCATCGAGTCGATCAACTCCAACGTCGGATTTTGGTCGTTACCTTGTACCAACCGATTTTACTTCAACTTGGGCCTTTGCGATCCGCCGGAGTCCGAGTACGTTTTGATGGGCGAACACGTGACATACAAGTAAGCGAATTTTAAACGGGATTTTAAAAAGGCGATACGTTTAAAGGTAAAACACTCGCGTTTTATCGAAAACTATAATAACGCTTTTGGATAAAATATTTTGTTTTACACTACAACTAGCTTAATAATTATACAAAACAACATTTTTTAAATAAAAAAATATTATAATAGTCTCTCACCGTTAGAATTGTTGTCAATTGAAAATGATTTAGCCCAAAAAGTAAATTATGAAAAAGCAAAGCAAATAGCAATCAAACAGTTTTTTAAAAAGCTAAGTTTTAATATAATTAATATTAATTATAGTGATAAGTATCAAATTCAAAATTAATTTTATGAGCATGGCGTCATAAAGTCAAAAATAAAAAACACATAATATTTTTATTCATTCTCACAAAAAAAAACTCAATTTACCTTGGTTAGTGGGGAGGGAGGTGGAGGGCGCCAATGCATCTTCTAGCTCCGCCCCTGATCACACCGCAGGTTCTTATTATGTTTTAGTTTATCCATACGCGTATTTTCGACAATATTTTTTTAACGCTTTCTTATTTTTTTGTTCACAGAGCTCGTGGTATTTATTACCTGCACACGAACGCGAAAAAACCTTACGCCAGAGGCTTCCCCAAGAAGACGCTGAAGACGTGATCTTCGTCGTCGTCGACCTGTAGCCGTCCACGGACCTTTGCAACCCCTCTCAACGATAAACTCTATAGATAATAATAAAATATAGGAAAAAAAAGGCCTAGTCAAATAATATTATGTGTATTATTAATATTGTTTTGTGCGCACTGATACCTGCGCAGAATAGAATATATTATTTTAATCTATTCTGTGCCGACATCGTCCGCATATTATAATATTATGAGAATGAGACCTTAGATCATATACAACGGACAGAGCCACTATGCGTTATAAAAGCGCACTACACGTGTTTGAAGAAATCATTATCGACGAGTCGCCAGAGAATTATTGACTTCGCACCTATCGCTCATGCTTATCAGTATACTCGTCGTATATTTATCATACGGGTACAGTGAAACTTCAATAATATCACACGAAGTCTCGCGGGCAACGAATAAAATTGGTATGGTAGAGAATTTCTTTTAAATAGAAATTTAGAAATAAATATTCAAATTTCAAATTTGGTTTGGTTCATACAAATTAAGGGGCCTCACTACCACGTCTTTTTTTTGTCAAAAACTACTGTTTCTAATTCCAAAGATACGTATCGACAATTATAACGATTTTCATTCTGAAAAATATTCTGATTGTCCGTAATATATACAAGGGAACAATCGAGCCACATTTTTAATTTTTTTAATTTAAATTGCAATAAAAATTGTAAAAAAGTACAGAATTTTCACCTTAAATATTTAATTAACTAAATACAATTTTAAAAATGTGCCTCGATCGATCCCTCGTACATGCTGTGGAAAATAAGAATATTTTGTCAGAATGAAAATCGAGGTAATCGTTGAGACGTAATGTTGGAATTAGAATCGTATGTTTGAGTGAAAAATAAACATTTTTGCATGATCACAATATTATATATTGACATGTGTGTGCGAGTGGGTGCGAGAGCCTCCGCACCGCTACAATTGACCCGCATGGACGCCACACACACTAATAATCATTTACGACTAACACGTAGATCTCGGGTGGCGACGACGAGATTAGAAATTGCCTAAATGATTCTCCTTAAATCAATGGCATTGCGAGGCCCCTTAAACAGAAAATGTTATCGAATGGAAGTTTCACTGTTTATCGAGTCATAACCAGCGACGACACAAATTGTGCGTGATAACGGATGTACCTACTTACCAACCGAATGCGAATTTTCCCCAATTCCACTACCATTGTTGTCGTGTCGGCTTCAAACATTTAGTCAGGTGTAGCTCTATCCATTGTGTATAATATGATCTAAGTATAAGACATACATAGTTTTATTATTATAAAATGATAATAATATTATGTCGTATGTATTGTATATATACCTACTGCCTTCGTGCTTATTACCGCGTACATACATATATAATATATTGCTTAGGTATATATTTATCCGGACGGTGAATGTTTCAAGTTTTTTGTGATCGTAGATTATAATATTTTGTAAATAATTATTTTCTGTGTATAAAATAGACGAATAGTGTTACTGCAGCGTATTATAGTGAACATGGTGTATAGTTGTAGTATAATTTATTCGTACAACAGTTTCGTATATTGTCGTTCGATCGTTTTGAAACCATTAAGTTGGAACTAAAACGCTAATAATTGTATTATAATATATATTATGTGTATTAGAACTAGGCACGTGCGTCGTGCAGACGATAAATGTCGAGAAAAAAAAATGTCAATTTAGTTTAGTTAATTAGTAAAAATTGGTCTAGTGGTACCTAATGAATAAATATGAAAATTATTATTATTATAATTATTATTATTATTATTATTATTATACGCGTCCCAATAATATAGAATATATTAGTAGTATATGAAATTTCCTATTATGACATCACAATCGAAAATTGTTATTTTATTGCCATATATATATTATTATTATATTACAATTATTGAAAATAAAATGTTTATTGTAACCGAGTCGTATCTTCTGTCCGTACATATAATGATTACTATAATGCTCTATAAAACACACAGACTTCATTAATACTTACCAAAATACTATTATAAGATTTGCATAGGTATTATTGTGATAAAGATTTGAGATATCCGAGAACAAAAAAAGGTGGGCAAGTGGGTGTCGCTCTGCTGTACAGTAGGTTACAAGTGAGTCACTGTAATGGATTGGATTTAATTTGAATTCAATGATGTATAATAGCATTGTATAATAAAAACGATTCTGAGCGAAGACGGTTTATGATATTACAAAGTATATTTGATGATATTATTGTGAACAAAGTAATTTATAGTAAAAACCCTATTTACATGGAACCTAATGTTTTAAATGTTCAATCATTAGCTATAAAAATTAAACAATTTATACATTTTTAACTATAAAATAATTATTACATAAAATGTAAATACATTTTAACCTAACCTAACCTTATAAGGAATCTTGTATTAAATTTTAAAATCTTAGACTAAAAAAGAAAAATTTTAGGAATATTTAACTACAAATAATTTGCACATTTTCGTGATTTTTACGCCTTTTGTCAAAATTCAAACTTTAAATGCTTAGAAAAAGAAATTATTGTGACTATATAGACTTTTAATATTTTTAAAATGTCATTGTAACAATATATTAGGAGCCTTGTATTATATTTTCAAGCTTATTTACACAGCAAATAAAATTTTATTGACAATTATAGAAAAAAAAAACCAAAAAAGATGCTCTGCTGTATAAATTTGAATTCAATGATATAATATCATTGTATAAGAAAAACGATTCTGAGCGGAGAACGGTATGTCAGTCTAGGTATAAGACATATTATATACTTATCTATATAGTATAAAAAAAAAATTGTACCTATAATAAATTCCAAATTAATCATATTATCACAATAGCCATTAGGTACTTACTTATAACTTGTTATACATCAACAACAAACCGTGATACTATAATAGATATATATAGAGATATATATAGTATACTTTAGAAGTTTCAATTACCCACGAATAATATTATACAATCACAACAAAATAACTAAAATAGTTATTCTAGGTTTTTAATATGTAATTTCGTCCAAATTTGAACCTAAAATGACTATAAAAATAAACTGTGCTAATGTATTTTTAGATTTTTTGGTAACAGAATAAACTACTTATGTGGAATCTTGTTTTAAATTTTCAATCCTTAGATACAAAAGTTGAACATTTTATACATTTTTAACTACTAGAATAATTTTTAAATTTTAAATTTGATAAATTTTGTCAAAATTCGATCTTTAAATGCTTATAAAAAACATTGTGCCTATGTATTTTTAACATTTTTCAACTGATATTAATAACAATATATGATAACAATATGTCAGGAGCCTTGTATTAAATCTTTACACTTTTGACCCAACAGATAAAATTGTATTGATGTTTATAGAAAAAAAAACTAAAAAAAATAGAAACTGAAAATGTCCGTTAACAGCTCAAAATAAGTCAAAATAATTAGAAAATATTATGGTGTATAGAAAATACAACATATAAACATTCAGTCAACATTTCATGTATAGGTACGGTAATTTGTTTAAGACTTACACTAAAAATCAAAATCGATATTTTCGAAAACAGATTTTGTGTAAAATTCCCGTTTTTCCTTCATTTTTTTTTTGTTTTGCACGGAGCTTTGAAAACTACTGGGAAATTTTTACTTTTGACACCCCCAAGTACCAACTAGATTCACTTTCCTATCAGAAAACATACTGTTGAAGAAAATCTAAGCATTTTTACTTTTACTGTCCTAAAACGTGATGACAGACACAAAAAAAAACACACATCATTGTAAAATCAATACATTCATCGTTTCACTCAGAATCTAAAAGGTGAGTAAGTAGATATCACTCTGATGTACAGTAGTCAGTAGGTTACAAGTGGGTAATATGTGGATAGTATTAAATTTTAATTCAATACCTTACCTTTTTTTCAATATATTATTGTTAAGGAAGTTGAATTAATATCAATAAATTACAACAAAATAACTAAAATCGTGATTTTTGGTTATTACTTATTTAACATGTAATTTCCTCCAAATTTTAACATAAAATAACTATAAAAAAACTGTGTTATACTATTTAAGGCGATGGTACATTTTATGTTCGTCCCGCTTATTTTAAGCAACTTTATACAATTCATGTTCTACATGATTTACTTATGTACGTTTTTAAGTTATAAGTTGCTATCTAAAACAATTAATGTTTATGCCAAAATGTTACTGTTGCATTTAATAAATAAATTATGTATTAAAGAATTAAAACCACAAAATATACTTATGGATTTTTAATTATCTGATCATAATGGAGTTTTGTGTATTTTTATAAATGCACAAATTAAATGTTGCCGGTTTCATCTTGGACAAACTTGGTATAGAGAGAAATTGGAAAATTGGTACTTAAAATTGAATACGACAAAAATGAATCAGATATTTCAAATTGGTTCAAGTATTTCTTTTGATTGGATTTTGTACCTTCTACTGAAATTTCTGATGCGTTTTATGAACTATTTCCTATTGGTCGTAATAATTTTAAGATATCAGAATTTTCTGATTATATTTTAGGAAATTTTATTAAAAATTACAGCAGATGTCCACCACACATTTGGGCTGAACCGCCTTCGAACGAACCGCAAGGACTTTCGATGGTCCAGAATTATATCACCGTAATTTGAAAGATCAATTTTGTAACCCACGCCCATTATTTAATAGTATTTATAATATTATCGAAGTGCTTAAACAACACCAGACAGAAGCTTACTTAAAAATGCAATTAAATGTACGTAAAACCACAAAAGGTAGAGTACTAAGGTAGTACTAGGTAGGTACTAAAGTCAACTCTAATATAAAGCATGGAACTTTTACATAGAAAAAAAATGTTCAGATTGGCCTATTTAAAACTGTGGGCTTCAAATTTCAAATTTAATATTGAACTACTTATTATTATAATATTATACTTATTACTTTTTAGGACTAATATTATGTAATTTAAATTTCAAATGTTTTAATTCATTTTATAATCACTAAAGCTTAATACCTATTAATAACTACATTATGATTTTAATAAAATACGTGTTTTAATTAAAATAATTGTTGAATTTTTTTCGGGCTTTTGTGTTGCGTTTGGGTCATATTTTGCGCTTATGAGCTACAGCCGACTTCTTTATGCACCTGCCAGGTATGATGATCTGCAGCTCCGTCTAGGACGAGATTATCGAATTTTCCTTCACAAGATAATGTAGCTGAAACTCAATAAACTAATCGAGCTGCAATTCTACAGCATTACTTTCAAGACGCTGCGTAGGCATTTGAAGCGCACACAACCATACTTAGTACCTATAAGTTTCTTAGACTAAGTGTGGGCCATTCCACAAGTTCACCAGGAGTGATATTTACGAATATAATATCTATAATATAATATGAAAAACTTTGATATTTTCAACAACTTTATTTTTATCGTTATGATATAGAAAGCCATCTTCTGGCAGTTTAATGAAAAAAAAAACATATAAGGTGCGGTCACGCACAGGGCAGCACATCAGTACGTATCAGTACGTACCAGACAGTATACGTGATGGCCAATGACGTGTTTTTCGTTGACCTCAGAGCGGAGGTTTCAATTTTGTAACACTTAAATGTTACGAAAAACCAAAATAACCGGACTCGTCGCTACTCCAATTGTTCACCGAGACGGGATTTTCGGTGAATTACTTCAATGTTTCTCTGACCTTCGACGTCTTGTGCCTGGTCTTTTTGTTATTGCCAAATGGCAGCTATTTGACACCGTTGAACTTCCTCAGCAATATCATGTGTACCGCTTTGCTGAGCATAATCTTCTACAATATATTCACGTCCGACATGAACATGGACAGCGAGACGCTAATGTATGGCAATTTGACGGACGTCTTTCAATTCTTTGGAATACTTTTGTTCATACCTATAGTTCAGGTAAATTTATAGTGTATTAGCAAACATTTACTCATAAGTTATTATTATCATGTATTGAAACTTTTATGACTCAGCTGAGTTTTCCGTATGCACCTAACCTTAGAAGTCATTTATTTATTATAATAATAAACGGGAGAGGCCCTTGACATTTTAATACACAAAATTAATAATTAATATTTTAATAATACACATAACCATCCAAGCATTCCAGTCCATATCCTTCCGTCTCATAACATCTGACCCATGGTACTTAACAAATAATACACTTCACAAGGACTTAAAAATTCAAACTTTTGAACAACTAACTAAACAATACTACACTAAATTTTACAAAAAAATACATCTACATCAAAATTCTCTTATCTCCTACCTATCATCACGTACACTTCTCGACAATCCCCCTAGCTGCCTTAAAAGACGCTGGTGTCGTGATCTTTTATGATAAAAAAATCAAAAAAAAAAATCAATAAATTATGTTTAATTCAAATCTGAAGGGTTCTATCATTGGATGGCCTCCCATATCCTATCATTCTGTTATTATATTATATTGTTTTGTTGTACATATTATCACATTTTTTTTTTCATATTTATTGTGTTTTATTAATACAGATTGTAAATTTTCTTAGTGCAGAGCAAAAGATGCATTTTTCAAAAATTTATTCTGGACACGTTCAATTTGGCAAGAGTCACGTATAGTCTGAGGGTCCCAAATCACTACACCGTATTCCAGGTGGAACGAACAAAAGCACAGTAAAGCGCTTTTAAAAAACTACACATACTGACTAAATTCAGATGAAATTCTTTTGACGAAACCAAGCATTTTCAAAACCTAGAGTGCTAATAAAACTAGAGTGCGATCAAACATGCAGACACCTAGGTCAACAACATTGCTATAATGCTATCAGTCATGTATTGTAAATCCTATAGTAAATAGCATGATGTCAGTGAAAAATAGTAATTATTTTAAAAGCTTGTTATGGTTATCGCAACACTTATTATTTATCTTATTGTATTCAAAACATATTAGAATTTCATTTATTTTTTTAATTGTTATTTCCTTGGTACACCTACTATATCTGTATTTCATTTTTACAATTTATTTGTTTGATGTAATCAACTGTTTGTTACATACACCGTTACGCGTAAAAATAATTTTTTGTATCTATAATATTATCGTCCTTAAACATATTAATAAACCTTAAAATAATATTTTATTGTGAAAAAAATATTAAATTAATTATATAGGTACCTAGAATGATTTCGCCTGGCCGTTTAAAAACTGTTGAACACGTCAATGGTTATAATGACAAATATGAATTGTACATTGCAATCGGCCTGGGTGGGTATTTGGACCAACATATTATGCAAGATGTACCAATATTCGGAATTCCAATTTTGAAATTCATGCCAGCTATACCTGATGGTAACAAAAATATATTCTGTATAGTTTATAAAGTTGATATAATTATTATGACTGAGTGGGAGATACGTCATCAAGGCATGGTTTAAAAAGGGTAAATTAAAATTGGTTATCAGTAGCGTAAGCAGGGGTAGGGTTCTAGGGTTCTGACCCTAAAAAGTCTCCCTTTAACAAAAAAACATCTTATTTATCACAATTTCGATACAGAGTTGATCAAATTTGTTGGTCATTTTTAATAGATATAAAATAAATTGTTAAATATGACAGAGACGTCGATAATCGTAGTTTCAGTTTTTTGGTTAGTTTAGAACATTGCTAAACGTCTGCCATAACCGACAATTGGTGTATCATCATGTATCATCGTCCATCGATTATTACCATGTTTATCACGACCCTAAGAGACTCTATAGATGACTAGGTGTCCGGGTTGAACACTCGGGTGTTCTAAATGTAGACTAAATTTGAGACTAACTATAATTTGTTATAATCAATTATATAAAAACTGTTTAGAAAAAAATAATGTAAATTATTTACTCAGGTAAAACTCTAACCGAAACTAAAATCCTGCGTACGCTACTGAATTGATTATAATGATATATTTATTCGTTTACATACCTATATGTTACGGGACGATCATAAAGACATGTGCCGCCGTGAACGTGATTTTTCACCGATAATTATTGAATGTAAAGTGCACATTAGTGTGGGCATCGTCCATCGAAGTGGAAAAATTGAAAATCGATATTAAAATGGGGAGACCGTCAAATACTCGCCGACCATGTTTGCAGAAATCACGGCATACCAAGATATTATTTACGTTCTGTTCGTTTTTTGGTAAGGCCGTCATGTCAACCATCATGATCAGTCACCGCCATGAATTATACGCACCACGAGCACGAACGTACCGCACAGCGAACAACGACAAGCCCAGAAGCAACAAGCACACGTCCTTGAAAATCACATATCGTCTGGGGGATATTCCATGGAGGGCATACGTCACGCACATCTCGGCAATGAATGGGTATATCATCATATTGCAACCGTTACCAAGGTATCCTATGAGGGCCACTATTACTTGGAAGCCGCTGGTGGCCGGTGACGCTACTGCAATGGTGACTGCGGAAAAATCAATGCCGTTATCGTTAGTCAGCATAATATAACGTGTCGTATAGTATAATAATTAATTAATAATACAATAAAAATCATAATATTTTTATGTGCTAGACCAGTGGTTCTTAAGCTTTTTTGAAAGAAGGAACGCATAATGTTTTATACGATTTTCGAGGGACACAGTTTATGTATTTATGTACGTTTTCAAATTGTATAATATACTAGCTGATCCCGTGCACTTCGTTGCCCGTTAAATGTACCAACTCTATATGACTCAAACTTTATTCAATTCGTTATTTAATATTCAGTGTATGGTATTCAAAATTTATCTTAACTTTTCCGTTGCCCGGAATGAAAAATTCTGATTCGCAGCTGTATATTATCAGGTAGGCAATCTACCTTCTGTAGATCGCGGACCCCTTGCTGTATGTACGTAAGTGTATGATTTAATTCTAAAGTATCAAAGTTATACCAAGTTTGTCGTATTACACCTATTGTGGATTAATATAAATATATATAATATTATGATCATAATCAATTAATACAAAATCCTAACCTAACCTAACTGTACTAATATCAGATGAATAAAAAAAAACCAAATTTAACCATTTTAAAATTAGCCTGTCTTCTTCCCAGAGGTCTAACCTACAAATATTTGAGCCAAATCGGACCATTGATGAGGTAACGACAATTTTTCATGCTCCATTTATATATATATATATATATATTAAACAACGCATGTAGGTATAGCATAAAACAGTTTACATACAAATTACAAATTAGTCAATTAAAAATAATAAGAACAATAAAAAAAATTTCACAAACTTATAATTTCCCCCCCCTCTGATTTTAAAATTTGGTAGAACACTTATTTTTAGTCCACGGAACACCTGTTAAAAACCACTGTGATAGACTATGAAAACCCATTTAGATAAAATTAATGTAGAATACATAAGCCTAAGCATATAAATAACGCGGAATAGAACCAATAGTTATATATATGGTGGTTCATGAATAAGTAGTTTGTTTTCTCTAAATTAACTTTTAAACTTAATTAGTAAAATTTTTTTTAAATAAAATAAACTATTGCTATCCCTCGTCTTAATGATTTTAATAAGAATGTCGTATTAAATATAATAAAGGTATAAATTAGGTATAAAAATGATCCATAAAATAGAAATACCCGAGTAGGTAAGTTTTGTGCCAATGAAATGCCTACCCATACCTACCTAGTTATATATGGGTATTGTATGAAATAAATTATTCAACTGCTTAAGTTATGAGTTTAAATCCTTATATTATATTATAGTGATATTAATAATAATATGGCGTAAGTATAAATGTACAAAATATGACAATAAACTAAAAGTGACCCTTTATTGATTTTAGCGAATAGGTATTTGCATATCAAACCATTCATTTTCGATCTAATGTAAAGAAACTTTGTTTGATACATTTTAAAATGTATTATTAATTTATTGAATATTATTAGTAATTCATTCGCCATTGATAGGAAATATAAAGAAAGGAATCGTATTTGTTATACTATTACAATATAGTTACGGACAAAAGAGGATATTATTATTGTATAATTTATCGCTTAAAAGTTTAAACTAATGAAACTAATTCAAACGATTAATTTCATACAACAAGAAAAGTGAAATAAATATGTTTCAAAGTATACCTACCTACTACTATGTTTATTGATGATTGGTAGCTTGTAATTTTATTCAATAACAAATTATAGCTACCAATACGATTTATTAAATAAATTATTTATTCGAGAATTTAAAATCTTTTTGTAAGGTCAGATAAACTATTTATAGACTTCTCAAACACGCGATTATTGTCCACTTATAATATTATTATATTGTAGTCTGAATTTTAAATAACAAATGTCATAATTTCAATCGTATAAGAATTGCATTGCTAAACAAACTAAACGTGACCTACAACTTACTCGAAGTTAACACGCGTTATTGAATATTATGCCGAAATAAATAAATAAATCTCAGGACACGATAAAAGAGCTGAAATTGGATACCTACCGCAACATTTCCAAGTGGTGGTGGTGGCACGCTCGAATATTAACTCTTAAAGAATTGTATACCCGTTTTAATTTATCTGATGATAGTAAAGAAAGGTCCTTTTGGCACGACGGATCTCGTTCTACGTTAAGGATAAATATTTGGAAGAGCGCCACGACGTATTCCCAAAGGTCTTTTTCGTGTACACGATTCAACCTCCCCTGTACTACGCCGCAGTGAACTGAACGAGCAGAAGCAAACAACTTTTAATAATTAAAATTATTTCAAATCACCTATAGTGACTGTGATTCTATAGACGACTTCCGAATTTACGCTTGACCTGTCGACCTTTAGGTACCTACCTACCTACGTAGATTCATATTTGATTAACGACAAAAACAAATATTTTAAGCAAACACCGTTTCTACTTTTTTATGCGGCCAACGGGCTTTGTTGTTGAAACAGAATGTTTGATGAGTAGGCAGGTAATAAATAAACGACTTATAATAGACCTAACCTATATATTATGGTCCCTTGTTGAACATTTTCATTTTCAAATTACGAACACGAACCCCACCGAATTCGTATGATATTATCATACGGTTTTGATGATTGTTTACTTACGTGATAAGATAACGAAAAAAAAAACAATTTAAAATACGTACCTGTGTGTTGTTTACAATTTCGAGTAATGGAATCTCAGTGAACACAATTATTATTATAAGTGCTAATGTCTTAACTAAAAAAAAAAATTAATAATCATTGTCTGAACGTCACGATGTCTGTTGTAGGCACATAATAATAGCATAGTGCGTTATTTTTTGTATATATAATTATAACTATTGTTTACACAATATAATAGATACAATAATAACGATTAACAGCCATAAATTATTTTCAAGTACCCACTTATTAATTTGTATTGATTTCATAAATTATTTTTTCCACGTCCGTTAATAATATATTAAGTAACCGTCCACGACCTAACTTTGAGCTGTGAGGAATCGTTTTTCTTGTTTGAACTTAAAATACTTATCGGCTTATAAGATATATAACAAGCTAATTTTCTTTAGTTTTTGAATATTTTCAGACTACTAGTATATACGCTTCAGAATATTAATAAGTTCTGCTTAGAAGTTACCATTTGATAAAAAGTATAAAAAATACAAACTATTGTTGGTACTTATAATGCGTGTATGGGGTCGAACAAAAAATCTATACCACGGCATTGGAAAAATTATTTCTAGTGGCCTCGGCAGCATTTTATACCAAATTTGTATTAACCAACAACCTGTCGGTGTACTTAATTTTTCTTTTACAAAAACGATGTATCATTAGGCAGGTAAGTACATAAACATTTTTTTCATATCATTTTATGTCTTGTACTGTCGTATTATATAGCGTGTAGGGGAGTTATTCGTTTGCAAAAAAAAAAAGGGTTCGTCTCCACCAAATATATTTCTTCCTCAATAAATATATTACACTTTGAGAACCATTTAGAATTAATCGGAGGCCTCCGCGAGGATTTGATGTTCGTCATTTTAATAACTTTGTTCTACAGAAATCAATTAAACAAAGTATTTAGAAATAAATAATAATATACAGAAAACTAAAAAATTAAGTAATTACAATTGATTATCACACACCCATTTCACCAATTAAAACACTGTCGTCGTAAGCACGATTAGTTGAAGTACAAGTTTCATACCAGCCATACCGTGAAATATTTGTTTGTACCTACCGATTTCTATGAAAAATTGAATAATTTAAATCTATCAATTAAAATCTTTCATTTTTTTTTTTGGTATCTGAAATCTATGAAAAGGAGATTACCTACGCACTTAAATCACTTATTCTTATTGGTTTTTCGGTAAAATGTAAAATATTACTTTTTTTTTTGTTAATTTTTCTTCTTGATGCGAAGCACCCTACCGTCTGTATTATGTACACGAGTTCGATTTATTCTGCGTTTGTCACTTAGGTATCCAGTTATATTTTTAGTGTTTTATTCGAAGCATTCTGCGTCGATCTCGAAGTGTATTATTACCGCGTAGGTACAGTCTCTTGTAGAAAAGAAGAATTTACGTAATCGAAAACATTGGAAATATTCCAAAAAATATCCACCTACGCGCCGTAGTATCAATTGCCCTGTAATTGGAACTCCTCGACTATCAAAACGATCAAACGTGTCCTAATGATCCCTCAACTATATACATGCGTAACTTCAGATTCGGGTACGAAGACTATTTTTAAGATATTACTTTTTCGATGTTGCTTTAAGAAAATGCTTGAATTAAAATAATAATAATATTATATACAGAGTGATTCACCAAGCACGCAAAACACAGTTATTGAAATCCTCGAGATTTCTCGTACTACTCGAGGAGTGTCGAGTAGCGATACAAACTTCAGCTGTTTTTAAATGAGAACCCCCCCCCCCTCACCGATTACTATACATTTTAGCAAATATATTTTTTTTGAACATTTTGACACCCCTAATTCAAAATTCGACTGATGACCTAGTTTCTTAGGCATTAAAATGTTTGTTCTAAATATATAGTATAGGTGGTCCTTGAAAATGGTCTTACAAAAATAAAATATAAAAAAAATAAAAAATAAAATATTAAATAAATAAATTTAATAAATTTAAATAAAAAATAAAATATATGTAATATAGAAACTATTATTCATTATACTTGGGAAATTTTTACAATTTACTAAAGTTAATTGGTTAATATTTGAAAATATTGAAATCACGATTTGATATCTTATCAATATGGGCCTTTAATTCTTAGAATACAACATCAAAAAAGGTGGGCAAGTGGGTGTCGCTCTGCTGTACAGTAGGTTACAAGTGGGTCACTGTATAATGGATGGTATTAAATTTGAATTCAATGATATAATATTATTGTATAAGAAAAACGATTCTGAGCGGTGATGGTATGTCAGTCTATGTATAAGGCATATTATATACATATCTATGGTATTAAACAAAAAATTGACCTATAATAAATTCCAAATTAATCATATCACAATATCCATTAGATACTTATAACGCGTTATACATCAACAAAAACCGTGATACTATCATAGATATATAATAGTACACTTTAGAAGTTTCAAGTACACACGAATAATATTATTCAATCACAAAAAAATAACTAAAATCGTAATTCTTGGTATAAATATGAAATTTTGTCTAAATTTGAAATTAAAATGTCTGTAAAAAATAAGTGTGTTTATATATTTTTAGATTTTTTGGTTACAGTATGAATTATTTAAGAGAATCTTTGTCTTAAATTTTCAACTCTTAGTTATAAAAACTGAACATTTTATAATTTTTTAATTCCAACGATTGATAATTTTCGAGATTTTGATAAATTTTGTCAAAATTCCAACTTTAAATGCTTATAAAAAAAAATCGTGCCTATGTATTTTTAAAATTTTTCAACTGATATTGTAACAATATATAAGAAAGCTTGTATTAAATTTTCAGACTTTTTGGCCCACCAAATAAAATTTATTGACAATTATAAAAAAAAAACTAAAAAAATTGAAAACTGAAAATGTCCGTAAACAGCTCAAAAAGAGTCAAAATCTTTTCAAAATTGTATGGTGTATAGGAAATGCTAATATAAACATTCAGTGAAATTTTCATGTATCTACAGTTAATCGTTTTTGAATTACAACAAAATAAGGAAATCGCTACATGAGAAATCGAGTGAAAATCCAATGTTGTAAAAATTTGAATTTCAAACGCTCATAAAAATTTAATTTGACTGTCCGGTAGAGATTTTTTTATTGATAAAGGTAGATAATCTTATAAGGAATCTTGTGTTTCATTTTCAAATCTTAGATTTAAAAAGAAAAATTTTTACGAATTCTTAACTCAAAATAATTTGCTAATTTTCGTGATTTTTCCATATTTTGTCAATTTTTGAACTTTAAATGCTTATAAAAAAAAATTGTGACTAAGGATTTTTAATATTTTTCATCTGCCTTTGAAACAACATATTAGGAGCCTTCTATTAAATTTTCAAGCTTTCGCAACCAACAAATAAAATTTTATTGATATTTCTAGAAAAAAACTAAAAAAAAATGAAAAATGAAAATGTCCCTAAACAGTTCCAAATAAATCAAAATATTTTGAAAATGTTATCGTGTATAGAAAATTCAAATATAAACAACCAGTGAAAATTTCATGTATCTACGGTCATTTGTTTTAAAGTTACACCAAAAACCAAATTCGATTTTTTGGAAAATCGATTTTGCGTAAAAATTCCCGTTTTTCCTTAATTTTTATGTTGTTTTTTCCCGGCGCTTGTGAAAACTACTGGAAAATGTTTACTTTTGACCCCCCAAAGCACCAACTAGATTCACTTTCCTATCAGAAAAGGTACTATTGAAGAAAATCGAAGCACTTTTACTGTCCTAAAACGTGATGACAGACACAAAAATATAAAAATATAAAAATATAAAAATATAAATAAAAATATAAAAACATACATCATTGTAAAACCAATACATTCATCGCTCCGCTCAGAATCTAAAATATGAAAATATAAAAATATAAAAACATACATCATTGTAAAACCAATACATTCATCGCTCCGCTCAGAATCTAAAACATACATCATTGTAAAACCAATACATTCATCGCTCCGCTCAGAATCTAAAACTCAAAAACTATACTCTTAAAATTTTTTATTATGATACGTTACAATTTTTTTTAAAAAACCCACTAACAATTTATTTACATTAAAAAAGAGCTTTATTTAAAAAAATAGAAGTTTGTACAAAAATTCAAGAATTGTCTTTGTGTATATCGACGGTATTTTGTTAAAAGGGCGTATACCAAATTTTACCTTTTTTCAGAAAACAAATAAAACTGATTAAATAATCAATTTTTAAGATACAACATACTTTTATACATGATATTAAACACGAGACTCCATGGAGCTAAAATTTCGTATTAAATTGTTTTAACTAAATTTATATTTAATATTATTAAAAATTGGAATTTTATAAATGCCCTTTTAATTGTATACAGTACCTATTTGCATTATACTATATTGTATCTATTAACTTGTTAGTTTATTGTTAACTGATAATATGAAATTGGAGAGAAATTTGTTATCAAGTGTTACCAATACAAGTAATGTTCAGTGTGTAACCTAGTAAAACCACTTTGTTCAATCTGGTAATATACAAACAGCAATAATCATAATTATTATTACGAACTATGTTGATTCATGATTGCAAACAATTAGCATGCATTCGATGTGGTATAAGCTCTTTCATTGCAACAGTTCTGTGAAGATAATTTTAATTTTAAAATTGTGTCTGCATATTTTGTAATCGGTATTGCTATTTTATTATTCCGTAGATGTATACGCAGTTTTAAAAGAATATGTTAGTGGTTTTTCTGAAAATTTTAATACCAAAAACGTATTTTTCGATTTTCACATACCCTTTTAACATACGTAATACCGTCGATATTTAAAAATTCCAAATTTCAAGTTTTGAATAACTGCATTATTGAAGAAAAAGGAGGTCAAGTAGGGATACAATAACATTTGTTTTTCTAATGAGGACCCCCCCACCTTTTTACAATAAACTTTTATTAGATATATTTTCTTGAAAATATTGACGCCTCTAATATTCAAAATTCCACCGATTACATAATTTCTTAGTTATTAAAATGTTTGTACTAACGTAGTAGTCCTTGAAAATGGTTTTACAAAAATAAAAATAAAATAGATGTAATATTTAAACTATTATCCATTGTACTTGAGTCTTTTTTATAAATTATTCAAGTTGATGGGTTAATTGACCTAAATTTTGAAATCATTATAGCCCCCATTTATTATTAACCCATTACCACGGGACTTTAATTCTTAGAACACAAAATCAAAAAACTCAAAAACTATACTTGTAAGAATTTTGATTCTGGTATTATACAACTTCCAAAAAAAAAAAACCACTAAATAATTTATTTCCAGTAAAAAGGGAGGTTCATTTGAAACAACAGAAGCTTGTATCACCACAGCATACCCTAAGTAGTACAAAGAAAGCATCAATTGCCTTTGAGTATATTTGAAAATTCCAAATTTCAGATTTTGAACAACTGCATTATTGAAGAAAAAGGGAATGAGCATGCTTGATCAATCGCCCTGTATATACCTATCAGTCTATGTACGACAGTCCGCTTATAATTTTTAAATTACTCGAAAAATGCATAATTAATATTTTTATTTAATTATTGTTGAAAACGTTTCTTGAAAATAAAATTATGATAATTGCGTTTTTTTAATTTTGTTAAATCTGTACGTGACGTTATTGATTACCATTGAGTTCGATTAATAATAATAAATTATTACACTATGGATTTCAATAAATGATTCATTCATTATGAAAGTATACCCACGCTGATTGTTGTTTTTTCGTTTCCAATCAAAATAATGCTGTATAGAAATTCTCGACAAATCACTATACAGTTTCAAATCTCACGAAATGCTTAAACGAAATCGACCGGTGGGGGGGGGGTACCTGCAACAAATTATTATGTATTCGAACGTTATGTAAATTTCATCAAATTTTCACTCGGGTTTACACTGGAAATTTATTTAATAGAATTCATGACTTAAGGTTTCCTGTGTGTTCGTTCAACTTTGTGTTATTCTGACATTTCGGCATTGTATTGTAAGAGTCCCATCTCCGCCGTTCTCCGGAGATGTTATTATTATTATTATTAACTATATAACTTCTGTGGGTGTCTTGTAACTTTATATTTATCAGTTTATTTTTACGTGCACACCAACTGCACACATATGTTTTTGGTAGAACGTGTTAAATTGCTATCAGTTATAATTTCTGGTTCAGAGCAGTTTAACTGGAATTTCTCGTCGCTTTTGCAGCGTCATGTTTCTTCGATTTGTCGCCACTTATATAATATTATGTTAATGTAAGACGTCTCGTGCAAACGTTTAAAAAAATTACTGATCGGAAAATTCGAAAAACAGATTTATTCACTTTAAAAAGGATTAAAAAAAAAAAAACACGGAAAATTGGAGAATCCCTACATACTTTAAAAGAACACGAAATACGCCTTATCAATATAGCAACAAACCTAGAAGAAGCACTACTCAAATAAAACGACACCACAGAAAAATCGTCCCAACTGAAATTAATGTTGTAAAAAATTGTTGACTATAATATTAATCTTATAGGTATAGAGTGTAACAGAAGGACTGACAAACAAAAAATAACTTTTGTTCTAGGAAATTTATATATTTATATTTGTTTTTAATTTACAGACTCCATTGCTACACGTTCAGTATTTTTTTTGTAATTTTTTTGAAAATTTAAAAATAACCAATTTTGCAAATATAGTTTTTGGAAAATTTCCATTGAAAAAACATTAATTTAAGTCATGTAGTTACAATTTATGAAATCTCATTATTTTTGTTAAGTTAAGTTGATCCAGTCATAAAAAAACGTTTTAAATTCAAAAAGTATAAACTTTTTTTTAAATATTTTGTGTTAATATTTAAATAGGTACTTAAGTAGGTATTTAAATACCTACTTGTTAAAATCTAGATATGTTTTTTAAAGTTATTAGTTTAATACTATTCAAATTAACGATTCTTACTTAAAACAAATTTTATATTTTATAAAATCATAAAAAATGTATCTGCTCGACTTAGATAAATGTTCTTACAATCAAAAGCTTTCTGAAAATCTGATTCACAAACTGCCTTTACTGAAATTATCAAGAACAAATTAGATTCAGATTTTTTTTCTGTATAAAAAATAAAAATATAAAACATTATATCATACGTAGAGCACACTAGTCAATAAATTATGCATATAAAAAAAAAAAATATTGATTAGAACAAAAGTTATTCCATTTGTCAAATCTTCCCGTTACAAGTTACAACCCATGCACAGCTTAATATCACAGTTGTTACGTACCTACGTATTTAGTAATTAAGTGATAACAATGTACGACGTAGCGCACGTTTCTAATAGTACTCGACGATATAATTAATAAGGCAATTAGTAAACTATGACACGCTAGGGACACTGTAAAAGTATCTCTCTAGGAAAGTCAAACACTCATACGAAGGATACGAGTCGACCAGCATACCAAGTACGAGACCCGGACGCAGTCTCTGACCGAATTTGGCCATTGATACAACCACCCACTCCAAAGGATTCGATCATATAAATACCAGCCCTGGACAAGAGCTCGGCAGACGGTTTGGGATACTCAAGACATCTGGAGGCAGGTCGTAAAACCACTCACGGTCTTAGTATCAGTTCAGAGTCAGCTCACAATCTCCACCATAGCTTATATACATTGTAATTTTGTACTTAAATAAACACTCATCATAACCTAGTACACCAGTATTTCATTCCTGCGTTGATGTATATATCGACCTCAGTCGGGACGTAACACAGTATACACTCTTTATATCAATTAAAAACCTTTTCTCAAATTTAAATTTCGCTTATTATATTACACAAGGTTAATACACCTTCATTAAATGCCGAAGTTCAATAAACGGTTAAAAAAAAAAAAATAAAAAACAATTTAATTACACTTAGCACGTCGTAGACAATAATTTTATATCATTATCAGTGATGCCGTTTTAGCCATTTTAAGGCTAGATCTAGGTTATTTAGAAACCAGTCTAGCTGGTATATATATTATAGCTTTATAGCTTTTAGCCAATAGCCTATATTCTAGCTTATTTTTCATTGAAACTTGGATTTTTCTAGTTATTGGTCATTAAAATGATATAATTTGATATTATAATAAATATATTTAATAATGATAAATATTGTTATCATTTATCATGGACTTCGTATGTCCCCCTCACGGTTTAATGTAGACCAATCTATCTTAAACCCTGGTCACTGGTCACCCTATAACCATAGATAATAAATAATAGTTTATCTATTTTGTATGACACATAGGTACCTACTCTCTATGTTTGTAACCTGAATATCTGATAATGAATTTTATTGACATTATATCATTGGTAAATCACGGTTTATGATATATAGGTATAAGGTTCTATACAAAATTTGATAATTGATAATATACCTGCCAACATTTCAAGCATTAGTTTAAATAATGTTATAATAAATTATTATTTATTGTAAATAATCATAGGTCACAAATGATTCATTGCACATTTCGAAAATCTTTATTTGTTTTTTTGAAGTAGTTGAATATTTACAGATTAATACAATCTTAAATTATCTATAATAATACAGTACCTATATATATATATGTATTATTAGTATTGTATTGGAATTTCCAGTGATATTTATATATGAAAGGTACATTTTATTTATCTGTAGGAGATCATTTTTATTCACAGTGGGTATAGTAATATCGACTCTTGATTATTGAATTAAATTTTAAAATAAAACAAAATAAAAATATTTTGCTTAATAATATTGAAGTTTAAAGTGAAGTGTATTTTAAAAGTATGAGTAAAACACAATACACCCAAAAGTTCAGGGAAGAATGGCTCACTGATGGACTTTTCAAAGATCGGTTGGTGAAGATCGAACTAGATCGAAATAAAAAAAAAATGTTTGGCCTTTATAGGTAGATTATATTTAAAAAAATTCATTTAGCCATTTCTAGCTTTTGTAAATATTTTTTGGCCTTATATAGGTTATACTGAAAAAAAATTTATTTAGCTATATCCAGCTTTTTTTGTCTACCACCAAAACTTATTTTATAGTCTCGAAAACAGCAACACTGATTATTATAATGTAGTGTATAAGTTAATTAATTATTTTCGCATAATTTTATAATATTATCGTCATGATCAACGTGACACACTGCACACGTGCACACTTTAAAATGAGATTCATTTTTTTAAATTTCGTTTCGTATGACGCGTCGTGGGTTTAATAAATGAGATATAATTTTGAAAACGATCGTTAATCTAAAAAAAAGGTGGTTTTCAAAACGATACGTGAGATTTGTAGACCACGTGCCCGGAAATCGCCGACCGGATCAGAGGTTGGTTCATTTCCGGTCATAAATCTTGATCTTGGTCAGTATAATGTTTTATTCAGTTTTCGGGGGCTATACACCTAAGTATCGCACGGCAAATGTATTGGAAACGCCATTTTATGTCTTCGTCGTGCGATTCGATAACCGTCGTGTTATTTCCGGAAGATATGCAACCAGCCATCGTCGTCGGCCACGAAAATATTATGTAAACACAAGTTGTCTCACAGTGTAACAATAATTATTATTTCTAGTTCGACCTAAAGTTTCACGGACCCATAAACTGAGTTGAGTGTAAAACTAGAAATGTGTAAGCTTGCCAATTTTTTCTCCATTGAAATTTTCTAAACAATTTCAATACTTTCTTTGAACATTTTCGTTTTTTACGTATTTTCTTAACACGATTAATTTTTGAGGTTGTACGGTCGGTATGCTAGTTAAATAATGAATTTAATTAAATCACCAGCTGTAAACTAAAATGAAAATATTTAAGCACCAGGTGCATGTTAAATAAAACAAATTTATAATAGATACTTACTAAAAATAGTTGGTATAAAATTTTGGAAATAACTCAAACGATAAATAACAAAAAATGGAAAATCAATAAATGTAAGAAAACGTTTACATTCAACTGAAGTTTAACTAAATTTATTTGTACAATGGATTTCCTATATCATGGCCAATAGAATAATATTAAAAAATATTAAAATGGGTAAATGTTAATACAAGTAAGAGCCACTCTAAGTGGCTTGAAATTTGTAGGTTAAATGTACTATGACTATATATTATAATGTCAAAGGATTCATCAAATAAGAAATTAATATGAGAAATTATAGAGTTTTCATAATTTTCAAATTGTTGAACATTTTCACAAAAAATAAATGTTTAATAAAAATTTACATCACTAAATATTAAAACCGTAAAATTGCACAGATAAACACTGCGGCAGATTGCAAGAGTTAAAGTAGAGTTATTTTATGATACCCAATACTTTGTAAGTACCTAGATACTTAATTAAGTGTTTTAAATAACTTTGAAAAAAATATTTGGACAAGGTATTTTGAATAATTTTTCAAAGCATCTGTATCTGATACTAAATACTAATTTAAAAATACTTATTCGTTTTAGTTTAAATTATTATATTTTAAGCTTTTATTTTAAACATTTAAAACAGAAAAAAAATAAGATGATTATATTTTCATAGTTAACCAAATGTAAAATGTAAAATAATCTATAAAATTAACGAAAATCATGAAAATTGGTTTTGTTGATTTACAAAGTAAGAAAACGTCTTTATAAACAATTTGAAGGTTAGAGAATTTTTAAAGTTAGTTGGGTATTTGAAATAAGGTACTTATTTTGAAAGTATCTATAAATCATTTTTAAAACAATTTTTTTTATTTTATTCATTTATTTATAAACTCCAATCAGCAATTGTACGATTGTATTTTAAATTTAATTTATAAGTAATACATATTTATAGCGCATAGTAACACAGAACAAATTATAGAAAATGCAATACAATATAAACTTAATGGTGATATATAGTGATGTATAGTACAGCAAACTTATATAACTAATACATATTATATTAAATATTAAAATCAAAAAACAGTGAAAATGTAATATAATCCTCTTGATATATTGTTACAATAGCAGTTGAAAAATATTAAATATATATAAGCTCAATTTTTTTTATAAGCATTTAAAGTTTGAATTTTGACGAAATTTATCAAATTGAAAATGTAATAATTATTTTGTAGTTAAAAATTTATAAAATGTTCAACTTTTATGGTTAAAGTTTGAACATTTAAAACAAGGTTCCACTTAAATAGGTAGGTATATATAATATAAACTATTTTATTCACAATAATATCATAAAATATACTTGGTAATATCATAGGCCCTAACCGTCTCTTAGATGATATAAGAACGGATAGGACATGCCTACAAAATATGGGGCCATGTGCTTTTTTGGGAAAGAGAGAACATATTACATAAAGAAAGAAATGCGATATGGGCCTTTGTTTTAAGGTTATGTCCGAAAACTGTTTACGATATTTGCCAATTTCAAATTTGTATTTTGATCGTTGTGCACGAAAATGGAAATTGGAATACTCAAATTACTCTAAACTTTGAGTACTTACATAATTAATTGTAATTATAGAATAATATGGATCTTTAATTATTACTAATTACTCATCAATGTTATTTATTATCGTTTATCAAATTTATTATCATATCAATATTTGCCCTATATAACATTAAAAACGTATCACAAAATTTTCTAGTGATAAGTTCCTATCCATTCTTGTATTATCTATGGATCGTCTTCGCTCAGCGTCGTTTTCTTATATATAATGATATTATAACTTTGCATTCAAATTTAACACCATCCATTACAGTGACCCGTTTGGTACCTACTGTACAGCAGAGTGACACTAACTCGCCCACATTTTTTTTTTTTAACACACGTCATCATGACAAAATAAATACGTTCATGATTCATGGTATTGCACAAATTATTATCTAGGGAGAAATTCACAATAATATCATCAAATTATATACTTAGTAATTCATAGGCTGACTGATCGTCTTTGCTCAGAATCGTTTGTCTTATACAATGATATATGTATATACATTATATATTAACAATATTATTATATTATGCATAATATATTATAAAAATAATCTTTTGGTTTTAGATTCTGAGCGGAGCGATGAATGTATTGGTTTTACAATGATGTATGTTTTTTTTATATTTTTATTTATATTTTTATTTATATTTTTGTGTCTGTCATCACGTTTTAGGACAGTAAAAATGCTTGGATTTTCTTCATCAGTAGCTTTTCTGGTAGGAAAGTGAATCTAGTTGGTACTTTGGGGGGTCAAAAGTATAAATTTCCCAGTAGTTTTCACAAGCGCCGGGAAAAAACAACATAAAAATTAAGGAAAAACGGGAATTTTTACGCAAAATTGGTTTTCCAAAAAATCGATTTTGGTTATTGGTGTAACTCTAAAACAAATGAACGTATATACATGAAATTTTCACTGGTTGTTTATATTTGCGTTTTCTATACACGATAACATTTTCAAAATATTTTGATTTATTTTGAACTGTTTAGGGACATTTTAATTTTCCATTTTTTTTTAGTTTTTTTTCTAAAAATATCAATAAAATTTTATTTATTGGTTGCGAAAGCTTGAAAATTTAATAGAAGGCTCCTAATATGTTGTTTCAAAGGCAGATGAAAAATATTAAAAATCCTTAGTCACAATTTTTTTTTATAAGCATTTAAAGTTCAAAAATTGACAAAATATGGAAAAATCACGAAAATTAGCAAATTATTTTGAGTTAAGAATTCGTAAAAATTTTTCTTTTTAAATCTAAGATTTGAAAATGAAACACAAGATTCCTTATAAGATTACCTACCTTTATCAATAAAAAAATCTCTACCGGACAGTCAAATTAAATTTTTATGAGCGTTTGAAATTCAAATTTATACAACATTGGATTTTCACTCGATTACTCATGTAGCGATTTCCTTATTTTGTTGCAATTCTAAAACGAACAACTGTAGATACATGAAAATTTCACTGAATGTTTAAATTAGCATTTTCTATACACCATACAATTTTGAAAATATTTTGACTCTTTTTGAGATGTTTATGGACATTTACAGCTTTCAATTTTTTTTAGTTTTTTTTTCTATAAATATCAATAAAGTTTTATCTGTTGGGCCCAAAAGTGTAAAAATTTAATACAAGGCTCCTGATATATTGTTACAAGCAGTTGAAAAATATTAAAAATACATAGGCACAGTTTTTTTTTATAAGCATTTAAAGATCAAATTTTGACAAAATTTATCAAAATCTCGAAAATTATCAATCATTGTAATTAATAAATTATAAAATGTTCAGTTTTTATAGCTAAGGATTGCAAATTCAACACAAAGGTTCTCGTAAATAGTTCATACTGTAACCAATAAATCTAAAAAATATATGAACACACTTATTTTTTACAGACATTTTAAATTCAAATTTGGACGAAATTACATATTAAAATCCTAGAATAACTATTTTAGTTATTTTGTTGTGATTGAATAATATTATTCGTGGGTACTTGAAACTTCTAAAGTGTACTATTATATATCTATGATAGTATCACGGTTTTTGTTGATGTATAACGTTTTATAAGTATCTAATGGATATTGTGATATGATTAATTTGGAATTAATTATAGGTACCTATTATAGGTCAATTTTATGTTTAATACCATAGATATGTATATATAATATGTCTTATACATAGACTGAAATACCGTCACCGCTCAGAATCGTTTTTCTTATACAATGATATTATATCATTGAATTCAAATTTAATACCATCCATTATACAGTGACCCACTTGTAACCTACTGTACAGCAGAGCGACACCCACTTGCCCACCTTTTTTTTTTCTAATCTAATTTATTGTTTAACTGTATACTAAGAAAGTCTGTTATTTAAAATTATAAAATGTTAAATCTAATATATTAATAATCTATAATATATTTAACTCTTTGTCTTCACCACAAGCGTCAGCTTAAAGAAGTTAGATAAATTATGTAATTTTGTTTTTTGTAATATGTAAATACTGATAAATATGTATAATTTAAGCAAAAAAAAAAAAATCTAATTTAACACCATCCATTACAGTGACCCACTTGCTACCTACTGTACAGCAGAGTGACACCCACTCGCCCACATTTTTTTCTTTTAAACACACGTCGTCATTACAAAATAAATACGTTCATGATACATAGCTCTGCTCAGAATATAAAATTTTAAAACAAATCGTGTTAAATTATTTTCTAATTTATTATGTTCTAAACGAATGACAACATAATATTATGCGGCCGTAGAGTAGTCCGGCTATGAATATTATTTTATTAACAACACATAGCCACAGTATAGCATTATATATTATTTAGTCTAATAGGTGCACAGATTAATTAGTGATTATATAATTATGTTATCGAGACCGTACAACTTTAAGATGCACTGGCTGGTCCTTGCTCACTGTTCATTCGGCACAAGAAGAATGCCAGTAAAAGTTTTCCCTATTACTAGTGCTTAGTACTAGATACAATTTTGGCCAGTACTGCACAAATTATGATCTAGGCAGAAATTCACAATAATATCGTCAAATTATATACTCAGTAATATCATAGGCTGACTGACCGTCTTCGCTCAGAATCGTTTTTCTTATACAATGATATACATATACATTATATGTTAACAATATTATTATATTATGCATAATATATTATAAAAATAATCTTTTGGTTTTTTTTTTCCTAATCTAATTTATTGTTTAACTGTACCTATACTAAGAAAGTCTGTTATTTAAAATTATAAAATGTTAAATCTAATATATTAATAATCTATATATTTAACTCTCTGCCTTCACCACAAGCGTCAGCTTAAAGAAGTTAGATAAATTATGTAATTTTGTTTTTTGTAATATGTAAATACTGATAAATATGTATAATTTAAGCAAAAAAAAAAAATCTAATTTAACACCATCCATTACAGTGACCCACTTGCTACCTACTGTACAGCAGAGTGACACCCACTCGCCCACATTTTTTTCTTTTAAACACACGTCGTCATTACAAAATAAATACGTTCATGATACATAGCTCTGCTCAGAATATAAAATTTTAAAACAAATCGTGTTAAATTATTTTCTAATTTATTATGTTCTAAACGAATGACAACATAATATTATGCGGCCGTAGAGTAGTCCGGCTATGAATATTATTTTATTAACAACACATAGCCACAGTATAGCATTATATATTATTTAGTCTAATAGGTGCACAGATTAATTAGTGATTATATAATTATGTTATCGAGACCGTACAACTTTAAGATGCACTGGCTGGTCCTTGCTCACTGTTCATTCGGCACGAGAAGTATGCCAGTAAAAGTTTTCCCTATTACTAGTGCTTAGTACTAGATACAGTTTTGGCCAGTTACTGCACACATTATTATCTAGGCAGAAATTCACAATAATATCGTCAAATTATATATACTCAGTAATATCATAGGCTGACTGACCGTCTTCGCTCAGAATCGTTTTTCTTATACAATGGTATATATGATAATTAGGGCTAGGATTTTGTAGCATTTGCATTTTCTTTCATAGTACTCCAGGACATAGCTAATCAAAAACAAAATTCTATTCATTCATCACAGAGTTCAAATATGCAATTTTGTTTTTGCTTTTTTTGCTTTTTCTTGTGATATTCGTAAATAAATGCTTTATTGGTACTTTTTGTCAGTTTATTAGCTTTTTAATTGGTTTTTGTTAATTATACGCATATTTTTTAACATTTACGTACATATTTATCTAAATTATTATTTTTTCATTTATTTTAATTGTATAATATTGTATATTTTGTGAATTCGTAGTGAAATATTATCGACTTATCGGAAAAATTGTTTTCAAAATATTACAAAATATCAAAGAAATTTAAAATATCTTATAGTCTTTTTTAATATTTATATAATAAACAGGTACCTAAAATATAATAAAACAGTTTTTAATTTTTTTTTTTTCAATATTTATAAATTGTACTTAGTTGTTAAAAATATTTTTCACCTAAACTTAAAAATGTTTAAGTCTTTTTTAGTTGCATTTTCCTGGTCAAATGCTTTTTTTGTAGCATTATTGGCAATTTTTTAATTTCTTTATTGTAGGTTTTTAGTGCTTCATTTTCCTAGCCCTAATGATAATATATACTAGCTGATCCAGTGCACTTCGTTGCCCGTCAAATGTATCAACTCTAAATGACTCAAACTTTGTTCAATTCGTTATCTAACATTCGGTGTACGGTGTTCAAAATTTATCTTAACTTTTCCGTTGCCAGGAATAAAAATTCTGAATCGCAGCCATACATTATCAGGTAGGCAATCTAGAACCCCGTGTGGTTCGTACGTAAGTATGATTTAACTCTAAAGTATCAGCGTTATAATAAGTTTGTATTTTTTTCTCAATTCCACCTACAGTTGATTAAAATAATCAATTTATTTAAACCCATTAAATATAATTTATACCTATTTAAAAAGTAAAGCAAATATTTTTTATTATTATTATTATTATTATTATTATTAGTATTATAATAGCTTGAAAACCCTTGGCAACCATTAATATACAAAAATTTCCATCTGAAATCTCAAAATTCCCTTTTGAGCACCTCCCGGGGTTGGTCGTCTCTCTTTTTAAATTAGCCTATGTCTTAAGTTGGACCAAAATACACACGGTGTAAAAATTTCATCAAGATCGGCCCAGTAGTTTTTACTTGAAAGAGTAACAAAGTCACAAACATTTTAGGATTATGTATTAACAATATTATTGTATACATATGTATATAATTTATTATATTATATTAATAACAATAATCTTTTGTTTTTTTTCTAATCTAATTAATTTTTTAACTGTATACTGAGAAAGTCTGTCATCTATATTATATTCAACTCTCTGCCTTCACCACAAGTGTCAACTTAAAGAAGTTAGATAAATTATGTAATTTTGTTTTTTGTAATATGTATGATTAAAGAAAAAAAAAATTCAAATTTACCACCTTCCATTACAGTGACCCACTTGCTACCTACTGTACAACAGAGTGACACCCACTTGTTGACGTTTTTTTTTCTTGAGTATTCAAATACGTGTTTTAAATGTAAGTATTTGTACATCAGCTGTATTTGAATACTTTTAAAAAGTATCTTTTACAAGACTGCCTGTTATCACATATTTGTTTTATATAGTTTTTCAATCTGTATACCCAGGTATAATAGCCGTTTGAACGACTGTTCTTGTAGATTTACCGCGTGTTCCACTATAAAAATATGTTACCGAACGACAGTAGTACCTGTGTATCGGTACGATATCGAGGGTGATAATAATACTGTTTGAAAGTGCACCTACATACACAATGTCAAAAGTCGAGTAATTTTTACAAGTGTCGTATGGACGAAATGAGTCGAACGAGTTCAGTGACGCGAGGAGAAGTAGCCGTAAAACTACGACGTCATGTCAGGGCGAAAAATAATATTATTATGTGACTCCGCTCTGCAGCAGTCTCGGCGAATAACCATTATAATGGTATATAGTCACTAATAACGGGTAAGTACCTACCTATACCTACTCACTCGACTCCGGGTAACATAATATGTATTATTTCTGAGCGAAACGCCGAGACTCGAATCGATAGCACTGGAGGTATATATTTATAGATTTGTACGTCTTTTGATTTTTCGAACAAAACGACGAGCGTCGAGTTGAAATCCATTTTTTTTTATTTTTTTACGATATTTGTCTCCTTTACGCGTCCTATAAACGAAAATAATTTTCCTAGAACCGAACCGAAAAGAAAACAGTCGTTAACCGCCGATAATAATTATCAGCAAACAGTGCTGTTGTTCCAACCGAGCGCATTAAACCCATTAAATTCTAGTCGAAAAATGCACACCACCGTCGTGACTTTAACAATATTATTGTTTTTGTTGTACGACGTTATGACGTACTCGTCGTTATTGTTTTCCGCAAAACAAGAATAATTGGCCTTGAAACGCACCCCCCCTTAATATTATTCTCGTCCGTTGTGCACACACGTCGTGGTGCAGTCCGCTCGCTGTTCGAGTTTTTTCGCTTCCTCCTCCTTCCGGTCGAGGGCTACAACAGAGTGGGTGGGCCGTGGCAGGGAGGGGACGTCGTATTGTAGTCTCGCAGCGCGCGTTTCGAGTGGGTTTTGATGACGTAATTAATAACGAGCTTTCGGGTGTTTTTATCCGAAACGACACTAATTCCGAGGTCATTAAGCTTCGCAGTTTCGGGGGCTCCCCGGGGAGAGACGGAGAGTGGAAACGTCTGCGTGTGGTCTCAAATCCCCCTAGCTCGCGGGATCAAAACGTGATTTTTCACCCTCGGGCCGCGGAGAAAACCGAGAAATGGCGCGGCGGCGGCGGCGGCCAAGTCTCCCGGAGGGTAAGACGTCCGGGGTGCCGGGCGAGGGGTTTTCATTCCGCGGAAAGTCGGCGACTCGTGTAAATCATCCCTGTTGCCAGATTAACGAGAATTCGGGCGTCAATCTTTTTCGGTCGCGCAGCTGCTACGATTTCTCACGCGACTCTTGCGGGAAATAATAATAATAATATATAAAACGTCCGCTCAGGTTGACAATACCCTTCAATTAGATGACGTAGCGTACCTACCGCGACTGCTATATGTATAGTGATTAATTTCGAAACGGATCTCCGAGCCCGAGGACCTCCCGACCAGGCCTTCTCGATTGGGGAATAGTAAGCATTCCTACACGGTAAAAACCAGGTATATGTTTGTGGGTTCCTAAACGACGGAAAAAGGTACAAGAGTATTTACACATTTAAATATTATATTATAATAATAATAATCTTTATTAACGGAAATTTAATTCCAAATTACATTTTTTTTATATATATAATATAATACAAAATGTTTATATCTATGAGTTTATAATGATATAGGTATGAATTTATAATTTACAACAATTTTACAACAGAATACAAAGTAATACATGAAAAACTTAAATAAATAATAAAAATAAAAACAAAAATCTTTATAATTTTTTATTTTATATATCTTAATATTTGAACAGAAAATTCTGTCAAAGATGTATTAAAAAAATCAATATTTTCAACAAAATTACCAGCTTACATTAGAATGTTTGACCGCGAATTAGACATGTAGGACGTGGTTACAGTTTTTATGTAAAATAAGTTTTTTTTTTTTAGAATTTTTTGCATTTATTTTAAAATTTAAGTTTTGGAGTATTTCAGGGCAATCAATCATATTATTTATTATTTTGTATAACAATTTTAGTTTTATTTGAAGAAAACGGGTTTAAAGCGAAAATATGTTAAAAATACTTGATTCCACTTCGTAATCTGAATGTGGAGTTCTAAAGACAAAACATTGAAAACATAAGAAACGAATAAAATTATTTTGAACTATCTCTAAACTCTGTATGCTAGTTTTTGAATATGGATGCCAAATTAGTAATGCATAATCAAAATGAGAACGGACAATAGATTGGTATAAAGTTTTTAATGCAAATTGATCTCTAAAATTTGCACATGTGCGTTTTAAAAAACCTAATTTCACAAACGCTTTGTTCCTAATAAAATGTAAATGGTCATTAAAAGAGAGTTTAACATCAAACCAGACTCCAAGATCATTTACTATAGATACTCTTGATAAACTAATATAGACTGCTATGTATAGTGATTAATTTCGAAACGGATCTCCGAGCCCGAGGACCTCCCGACCGGGCCTTCTCGATTGGGGAATAGTAAGCATTCCTACACGGTAAAAACCAGGTATATGTATGTGGGTTCCTACGCGACGGAAAGAGGTACATAATATGTATTCACACAGTTAAATATTATGTAGGAGTAGTATATACCATTCCCTCATTTTATATCAGTAAAAGATCACAAGGAAAACAATGTGCAAAGAGATCGGAAAGTTGAAATGCAATAATAATTAAAATGTTTTTCATAAAATTTATGATATTAATAATTAAAGTCGAAATGCAATATTCCTTAAAGTATTTTTTACAAAATTGAATTGCAAAATGTTTTAAAAATCCCTTGAAATTTATGAATCATTATCAGTTTTTTCATAGAATTGTACTATTAAAAAAAAAAAGTCTAACAACAAACTACTTTAAACAGTGTTCATTTCAATGTCTCATTATATGATAGGATAGTTCATTATGAATTTCCTTAAAGTAACTAATTATTTTCTTAAAATACTTGTAATTCTATATTATTCGCAGATGATTGAACTTTTGATAAGTCTTTTAATATTTGTTCATAATCTTCGAACATATTTAAAAGTCTTTAAAATTTTCCATTTCTATTATTTATATCAGTAAATATATTTTTTTTTAGCATTGTAATATTAAAAACATACATCAAAGCGTCTCTAATTCATTTTGATTTCTAATTAGTGTATTGAGATGGTTTAAGAAATCATTTCTATCTATATATTTTGTTTTATAGGTTAAATATGTATATACGAATTTAAAAAAATAAATATATCGCACTGCTGAAAGAATAGTGTCACAACTCAAAATTATTTTTGTTTTTTGAGTTGTGACACTATTCCTGATTCATTCGACACAATATTATGTTCAGTAAAACGACACATTGTATTATAGTTTTACAATTTTTATTCAATCTTTATAGTGTGGAAACTAGTGGTTAGTGACTTGTATATAGTTAGTAGGTATAAGACGTATACGTAATCCTTATCTTCAACTACTAGAATTTAATTTTAAAATCCTGTTAATAGCACAAATCAGATATTATACTATTATTATTACAATAATATATAACATGTTAAATTCACATTACTCAATTTATACTATCATAGATTTTGTATTATCATTTATCAACATCTTGATATGATAATCTATTTACTGTGGTCTATGATTTAAACTTTCTATACAATTTATAACCACTAATAATTGTGGTATAAAATTATAAACACAGTAACAAATATTTTCAGTTGTTCGATTAGGTATAATAACATTATATTTGTGATACTAATATGAATTGCTTATCTAATGTCTATGTTGTATTATGATATATTTGATCATTAATTGAAGTAAGTAAATACATATTTTGAGTAATTTAATAAGTCGTATAATATTACCTACATAGTTAAACATGAAGAGTAGCAGAGCCAAACTTATGATTAAACTTGGACAAAGTAGATAGCCAACAAGTAAGTTATATCTAATATATAATTTTGATTACTTACTGAATTAAATATACAAAAAGTAACACATTTTTATTATAATTTGGTGTGCAGGAGTATAATAGTATCAACGTGAAACAAATACGATCGGAGAAAATACATTTATAATTAACTATGAGCTACCAAACACTGTAAAAGTACATTTTCTGATGTATACAATTAATTAATTAGGATTCATATATTATGATGATTAAAAAACATAATGCAACATTTTATATTTTATAAGACTTATTTCTATAACTTCAAAAATTTAACATAATATTGAAAATGCGCTATGGCGATTTTTATTATATTTTTTAAATTCGCATATACTTATTTAATTGTGTATATAGATATTTAACCTTTTCCTCAGTGTAGGAACTAACATACGTACCTGCTTTTTACCGTGTAGGAATTTACATAATAATATGTACCTTTTTCTATCGTGTAGAAATTAACATATGTATTTTGTGTAAATGCTACTCTCGTGTATTAACTTACATTCGCCCGCTCGATTATTCTTTGTCACAACCGATTATCAATTATAATATTTTCTAATCAATTTTACAGGTTGATCGGATATCCGATTAATCAATCGATTATTGAAACAATCGATTTATTCACCAAATTAACCAAATTGTATTATGCATTTATTTATTTTTAACTATGTATGTATTTGATTTTCTTATAAAATTCTTTCTTTTCTAAATATTATCAATCGATTAATCCCATGACCGATTTCTAAATAATCGATTAATCCAGTTAGTAATTAATTATCCAGTTATTAATCCAGTATAATTCAACAATCAAACTAAAAAACCGATTAATTTAAAAATTATATGGCCCTAACCCATAGTATAATGGATATCGGATAGTCAGAATTACAGTTTTTTTTTTATTATTGTCTGTATTTGTTACTGACTGGTTGTGGAAAACGTACATGGCAGACATTTTTAAAAAAGCTTTAAAAATTGCATAATAATTAATGTACTATTGTAAGCATAACAAACCGACTTTTAGATTAGTTTAACAGTTATAAGTAATTACGAAATTCGTATTAATTGATTAAAGATTAATCTGATAATGTAATTATAAAATGTAACTCTTATAATGTAATTTATTTACCGGATCGTTTTTCTGAACATATTTTGCACGTATCGGAATATCTATATTAAACAATAAAATGTTTTAAACCGTTTTTGTTTTCTGGCTACAATCAGTAAACACGACAACGTGTAAATAAGCAAGCCTTAGTTTGTTTTTTAAAAAACTATTTCATTTGTCTTTCTGAGCTCGTACCAATACAGTCGTTTCGTACTTAGTTTATTGTGTATAATCTCATTCGTAATGTCGTGTTTCTTACAGTATTTGACTTTCCAATTACTTCTTCTAGTGATCCTAGCTTATTTACGTTGGCTATTGGTGTTGATCATCAAAGCACGCATCTTGGATCGTGATGATGATCCGAGGTTCAGCTTGGATTGTTTGGTTGGACGCCCGTTTGAGGACACCCCGCAGGTTAGTCAAGCTAATCACACACCGCGATACTGATATTATAAAAATTTATGTGATTGTTCTTGTGCGTTTAAGAAGAAATCGGTTCAACGTCAAGTCACATCCGTTGGAACTCAGGCGGATATTATTCCGCTGGATTCCGTCGGCACTCAGGCAGATGTTATTCCGCTGGATTCCGTAGGCACCCAGGTTGATGTTATTCCGCTCGATTCTGTCGGAACTCAAGCGGATGTTATTCCGGTCCCATCCGTAGGCACCCAGGCGGATGTTATTCCGCTGGATTCCGTTGGCACTCAGGCAGATGTTATTCCGCTGGATTCCGTAGGCACCCAGGTTGATGTTATTCCGCTCGATTCTGTCGGAACTCAAGCGGATGTTATTCCGGCACCGCGTCAACGCAGAAACTCGCGGAGAACCAATTGGACGAGGCCTCAATTCCGGACCGGACGCGCGAACACCAACGGAAACTATTTAACACCCCCAGGTAATAGAAATTCGGGAGTCTATGCATGGAAACCACGTGAGTTCGGTAACGGAGACGGCCCACGATTCGGCTATCCTTCGCCATCTCTTCCGGTGCAGAACCCTGACGGACTCTGCACGTACCCTTACGGGTATTGCACGTGCCCTCCACCTCGACCCTTTACCTTTAATGCCGAATTCGGATTTCCGGGAACGCCAAGGTACATGGCTCCCAACTTGATGCCAGTCGCGTTTGGCCCGCCATGGCAAATGGAGCCACCAAACCCCACAGCTTTTTCGGCCCCGGGTGACTACATGGGCCCGGCGTTCGGTAACGGAAACGGCCCCCGATTCGGCATTCCTTCGCCATCTCTTCCGGTGCAGAACCCTGACGGACTCTGCACGTACCCTTACGGGTACTGCACGTGCCCTCCACCTCGACCCTTTACCTTTAATGCTGAATTCGGATTTCCGGGAACGCCAAGGTACATGGCTCCCAACTTGATGCCAGTCGCGTTTGGGCCGCCGTGGCAAATGGAGCCACCAAACCCCACAGCTTTTTCGGCCCCGGGTGACTACATGGGCCCGGCGTTCGGTAACGGAAACGGCCCCCGATTCGGCATTCCTTCGCCATCTCTTCCGGTGCAGAACCCTGACGGACTCTGCACGTACCCTTACGGGTTCTGCACGTGCCCTCCACCTCGACCCTTTACATTTAATGCTGGATTCGGATTTCCGGGAACGCCTGCAAGGTTCTTGGCACCCAACATAACGCCAGTCGCGTTTGGGCCGCCCAGGCAAATGCAGCCCCCGAACCGAGCATCGTTTTGATTCCACCCCCACCGATGTTTTGAATTTGAAAATCTTCTTGCTTAGGACCCCGACCCCCACTTACTAGGTGAAGTAGCGTCTGACAGAGGTTCATTTCCCTGGCACCCCCACTTTTGAATTTCGGAACTGGACCCGAGCCATTCGATTGTTCTTCGTTTGTTCTTGTTTGTTCTGAAAATTTCATCTTTTGTTCTAACACCATTCCCGACTTATAGCCGATTAACCTTGGAGGTGCCAGGGAAATTCCCCATAGTTTAATTTGAGCCCCCTATTTAAATATATTCACTATCTATATTATACATATTATATATTTTATACTATATATGCATACTATAAGAAAAAATATATTAATATGTAATACAAATATTAATGTAATTAATAAATATTATATGTATTAATGTATCAATACAAAAAATAAAAATATTATTTTAATATTTAAACTATTCGTGTGCCCTCAACAATTTGTTTGCGTACCATGGATTTGTCATCCTCGAAGCTTAAGCACATGTAAAACACAGTATTACAAAACCTTAGTCAGAATGAGAGGCTCTGATAAAATCAGTGTTTCTCTAATTCACATTCTGGTACTCTTTCCTCTACTTTGTTGATAATACCTATAGTTACCGCCAGTTTAATTTTGTATATACAGTGTGTTCACGCTAAGAGGTACCACTGAATATCTCAGATGGGTGTCTTTGTAATAAAATGGGGTTTTTGAGAGGTGATAAAGAGCACTTAAATATATATTTCAGACCAGTTTCAAATTTTTAGCTCACTCGGTAAGCGCATGCGCAAAACAACTTACTTTTTTTTAAATGGCAACCCCAGTTTTTTTCTGCAGATTCGTGTAGAGTATTTTTTTTTAAACATTTATTGTATAAAAAGTTTTTTTCTATTTTCAAAACTGACCAAGTTAGAAATAAGTCAAAAATTGGATTTATGCATAATTCGTGTTTAATGATATTTTCATTTATAACCACTAGATATAGTGTGAAATAATTAAACATTATTTTTAGTGTATGATATTTTGTCAACTGTATAAATTAAATGTACAACAAAATAGTTATAACTTATAATTAGAATAGTAATAATAATATTATAATAAAAAATAAAATCTATTAAATACATTTATCGAATGAATTTTCGAAGTTTTCGACATAATCTTTCTGGGTATCGTTCAGCATACGTTAAAGCAGTCAGGCGTTCATTACGTTACATTCACCATAAATTAAAACCAACTCAACTTTTTCAGTGTCATTCATATTTAAAAATTATAATTTATAGAAGCACTTAATAACCAGACATACACGGATATCGCACACACTTTGTACGAATCTAGTTACAGAATAAAAGTAAAATGATATTTTTCATCAAACTATAATGAATAACTTTATTTAAATACGTTAATTATTACATTACCTGCTTATCTTATTGTAATTAGGGCTATTTTAAAAAATTAAATTAAACTATAAAAATAGTTAAAATTTTAATCCAATTATAGCAGTTTACCGTTTACTAAACAAAAATTATCACATACTAGAGATATTCAATCTAGTGACTAATACAGTATTATTAAATAATTATTTGAAAACAGACAAAGTCAATTAAACATTTAATTGGGTCTTATTTTATTATATCTAGTGGTTATAAATGAAAATATCATTAAACACGAATTATGCATAAATCCAATTTTTTACTTACTCTAACTTGGTTTTGAAAATAGAAAAAAACTTTTTATACAATAAATGTTTAAAAAAAAAATACTCTATACGAATCTGCAGAAAAAAACTGGGGTTGCCATTTAAAAAAAAGTAAGTTGTTTTGCGCATGCGCGTACCGAGTGAGCTAAAAATTTGAAACTGATCTGAAAATATGTATTTAAGTGCTATTACTATCACCTCCCGAAAACCCCATTTCAATACAATGTCAAACATTTGAGATATTCAGCGGTACCTCTTAGAGTGATCACACTGTATTATATTCATTCTTAAATCCATCATAATCAGTACCTAATAAAAAAATAAACAAGTTAAAAAAAATTTTGGGAATTTTTAGCCAACTCGATAGTCAGTGGTACAAGCGTGTTGTTTGTTAAACACCGTTTACAGTTGAATAGAAATTTAGGTACCAATTTTAATAATAAGATATTGTTTTTAAACTTTTTGTAGTACTTTTAGATTCTGAGAGGAGCAATGAATGTATTGATTTTACAATAATGTGTGTTTTTTTATATTTTTTTAAAATTTTTTTTTGTGTCTATTAGCACTTTTTAGAACAGTAATAATGCTTGGATTTTTTTCAACAGTATCTTTTCCCTCGGTAAAAACGGGACGGGAATTTTAACGAAATAGATTTTGGTTTTTGGTGTAACTGCAAAAGAAATAGGTAACTGTAGATACATACAATTTTGACTGAATGTTCATACAAGCATTTTCTACACACCATAACATTTTCAAAATATTTTTGAGCCGTACACGGATAATTTCATATTTTAATATTTTTAGTTTTTTTTTCTATAAATATCAATAAAATTTTATTTGTTGGGCCAAAAAGCTTGAAAATGTAATACCAGACTCCTGATATATTGTTATAATAGAAGTTGAAAAATATTAAAAATGAATATACACATTTTTTTCGTACCTAATTATTTAAAGTTCAAATTTTGATAAAATTTATCAAATTTAAAAACTAAACTTATTTTGCTTTACCTCGGCTCAACTACATACAATTGTTCTCCAACGACCAGGTGGGCCATGCCGACCACGTGTGCGTCGGTGGCGTCAAGCCAGCCCACCCATATCTGCGGAATACGTGGTAACGTATCAGTTGTCTCCCCTTTGTTCCCCCCGTTAGTATAAAATTAACTTAATAGATCACCCTTACAAAATGTGCTTAGACGGCACGGGGGCCTGTCTTGCTCTGGCGCTGACCGGGCCAGGTGACATTTACCCCAAACAATGTTCAAATTATTAATATTATAATATCCCAATTATGTTTTTTTTTCTCTCTTTCCCTACATTTTATTATATTAATTTTAGTTTTTAAATTTGATAAATTTTATCAAAATTTGAACTTTAAATGATTAAGTATGAAAAAAATGTACCTATGCATTTTAATATTTTTCAACTACTATTATAACAATATATCAGGAGCCTGGCATTACATTTACAAGCTTTTTGGCCCAACAAATAACATTTTATTGATATTTATACAAAAAAAAACTAAAAATATTAAAATATAAAATTATCCATGAACAGCTCAAAAATATTTTGAAAATGTTATGGTGTGTAGAAAATGCTTGTATGAACATTCAGTCAAAATTGTATGTATCTACAGTTATTTCTTTTGCAGTTACACCAAAAACCAAAATCTATTTCGTTAAAATTCCCGTTCCGTTTTTACCGAGGGAAAAGATACTGTTGAAGAAAATCTAAGCATTTAATTTTACTGTTCTAAAAAGTGCTGATAGACACAAAAAAAATTTTAAAAAAATATAAAAACAACACACATCATTGTAAAGTCAATACATTCATTGCTCCTCTCAGAATCTAAAAGTACTACAAAACGTTTAAAAACAATTTCTTATTATTAAAATTGGTACCTAAATTCCCATTCAACTGTAAACAGTGTTTAACAAACAACCCGCTTGTACACTGACTATCGAGTTGGCTAAAAATTCCCAAAATTTTTTTTTGAACTTGTTTATTTTTTTATTAGGTACTGATTATGATGGATTTAAGAATGAATATAATATATACAAAATTAAACTGGCGGTAACTATAGGTAGGTACTATCAACAAAATAGAGGAAAGAATACCAGAATGTGAATTAGAGAAACACTGATTTTAACAAGGTACATTACCCCAGCCCCCCCCAATTTCGAATTTTCATTTTTTTTTTTTTACCATCTGTTTGTAGCTTTTTTGTATTGGTTTGTAATCAATTTTTTTTCGTTTGTAGAGATTTGATTTTTTTTTTTTAAATAAATTTTGGTGGGGGGGGGGCTGGGGATTTTTTAAGATTTTTTAATCAACAAGTCTCATTAGATTATTATTCTACTTTCAACTTTTTTGTATCCAATTTCTTTTGTCCAAATTCAGTTTTTTATTCAACAAGAATTTTATTTGAGCTTATTGGATAAAAAAAAAAATGGAAAGTTGAATAAAAGTCTAATTAGATTTGTTGAATAAAAAATATTAAGCGGTTAAAAAGCCATTTTGAATAAAAAATTCTGATAAGATAAAAAAATTCGAAATTGAATATAAAAACGGATTTGAACAAAAAAAACAGTTAAATAATAACCATAATTTATTAAAAATTCTAAATAAATGTAAATGACAAAACTTATTAAAATTGGTTAAATTATTATTTTTTTTATAATTTTTATGTGTCAATTATATTTTGTATTGTTTTAATTATTTTGTTTTCAAATCTATTTTACAATTTATATTCAACAAGGCTTTTAAAAACTATTTTTAATAAAAAAAAATGTAATTAAAAGTTGTTGATTTTAAACAAATTTGGATGAAAAAAACAGGTTAGTTACCCTGGCCCCGCCACTTACGATTTATAAATGGAAATTAATGTCAAATTATGTAATATCATTTGTAATCATTTGTAACCACAAAAAAAAAATTTGTAACCCACCCACTTTGGCTCAAAACGAAGTTTCCATGTGGCGGGGCCACGGTGACGTCACTACAGCCCGCCATTACAGAAGTTCGACTTGTAGGTACTTGAAACCTAATGGAGATTATGTAATATCATTTGTAATCATTTGTAACCACCAAAAAAAAATTTGTTCATCGATCCTTTTGACTAAATGGTGCATGTCAATTATTTTCAATTTTCATTAATTAGTACTCACCCATGTTCAATTGTTTACCCTGTTAATAATTTTTTTTGAAACTTTTTATTCTTTAAAACAAATGTATTATTTATTTATACCTTTATATTATATATAATATATTTTTTACGTTATAATATTATGTAGCTAATATCTATGTTAATATACTCCATAGTATATAAAGTATACTACAAAATATAATAAAATGTTAAAAATATTTTTCACTTCGTCAAATTAAATATTGTGCAAAGTTCATAATCAATAATATCTCAAAAACCAGTTTTATTATGTCTAATATTTTGTTTTTTTTAGAGAATAACAATTTTGCACAGAATAGTTAAATCAAATTTTATTTTTTAATTTTAAATATCAAATGGCTCTAATTATAGCTAATATCACTATTATAGTACGTACCTAATATTATTATTATTTTTTTTTTTTAAATAAGCAATGACTAAAAAATACAAATAACGGTATTAGGATATTTTGCCACTTCCCCGTATGCTTTTAAAATAATTAAGATGTTTTTATTTACCTTTTGGTATTGACAATAGTTCCACTACTATATGATTGGTTGGTTTTGTAACCACTTCTCTTGAGCAATTACAATTTATTGATACACAGCATTTTGTAATTGGTTGAAAAAAATCGTCTATTTCTTTTTGCAAATTAATAGTCCCATCGACGCCAAGAAATGTAATGACAACCTATCCTGCCGAACTTTTTTCTTTTTCAAATCATAACATATTTTGACAAGTATCTAATTCAATATATGTATTGATTAGCATTATACCTCCAATTAGATTTTTGCTCTCCGTTATAAAATGTAGTGCAAGCAAATATACGCGATCTCTGTACATTTCTTTAGACGGTCTGTTTCCGATCATTTTTTTTTTTACAAAATCAGCTACATTCTTATTATTTTTTCCTTCTGTTAAATACTTTTTATAATTATTGCTTTCTGCAACAGACACCACTAAAATTGACAACAAAGAATCTCTTGAACAAGTATTGTTCATCAATACTTTGTCATATCCTGGTACGTATATAGGTTTGTTTTGAAAACAAGAACCATTTCTGAGTAAGGCTATTTCATTAAATGTGAAAAAATGTAAAAAACATATTATATATAATATAAAGGTATAAATAAATAATACATTTGTTTTAAAGAATAAAAAGTTTCAAAAAAAATTATTAACAGGGTAAACAATTGAACATGGGTGAGTACTAATTAATGAAAATTGAAAATAATTGACATGCACCATTTAGTCAAAAGGATCGATGAACAAATTTTTTTTTGGTGGTTACAAATGATTACAAATGATATTACATAATCTCCACTAGTTTTCAAGTAAATACAAGTCGAACTTCTGTAGTGGCGGGCTTGTAGTGACGTCACCGTGGTCCCGCCACATGGAAACTTCGTTTTGAGCCGAAGTGGGTGGGTTACAAATTTTTTTTTTGTGGTTACAAATAATTACAAATGATATTACATAATTTGACATTAATTTCCATTTATAAATCGGAAGTGGCGGGGCCAGGGTAACTAACCTGAAAAAAACAGCAATTTAATCAACAAGGCTCTTTTATTAAATTTAGATTTTTAAATAAATTATGTTTTTTATCTAACTGTTTTTTTATTCAGAATCCGTCTTTTTATTCAATTTAGATTTTTGTGGGGGCTGTGGAAATTCCCTAAACTGGAATTTTTAATTTTCTTTAAAAAGTCAACATCATATTTTGTTGTTTACTAATTAGTTATGTTTTAAAGGCTGTCCAATGTCCATCGATGATTAAATCATTTTGTGAATATAATATTATTATGTAATACAAATAATTGTTATTTTATTGTACCTAATTATTAGCCACTTTAACAAACAACATACTAACATTCTTTCAATAGCTACTACTTTGGTCTTTTTTAAATGAGGTTATATTTTTTAATTTATATATATATGTAATAACAAACAAGTTGGTTTATTTTAAATTAAAATTTAATAATTATATGTGTTCTCATCAGTTATTATAATACCTTTTATTGGTTCGTGTTTCCTTGTTGGAATTTATCATGTATTTTATTACCTATATGATAATGTATATTAGTATCATTGATTTATCCTTAGCCTGGCTTAGAAAATTTCGCAAGCAGTATATTATTGCTGTGTTGGTTAAAGTAATTAAGTTACTATACTAAATTTACTATTACTATATTAAATTTTCTTGAAATCGTATACTTTTTTTGGACCATATATTATATTCATATTTCGAATTAATTTATATTTTATGATTTTATGCAATCAGTGAAACTACCTGTGGTGTTTATTTTCTTAAGAAATTTCTAGCAGAAAGGGAAAAAAAATTAAGCTTTAAAAGTTTAAAATTTGTCCAAAAAGGTATTATAAATTAAAATTTGTAATAACCATTTTATAGCGTTTATTTTATTAATTTTATTATAAAAAGTTGTAAATTAAAAAAAAAAAATTAAAAATTAGTAATAAATATTAAGTATTAACTATTTACCATTTACTATTATTTGGTAAATAATACAAATTATTGCTTTTCAGTTTTCAGCCTTTGAAAATATAATAATAACTATAAGTTTAATATTAAAAATAAATAATAAAGGTAACATACTTTGTTTATTCTTTTCAGTCTTTGAAAATTATATAAAAATGTTATAACTAAATTAACAAATGAAAATTTTAATCAACTTTAACTTATTAATAATTATTTTTTAATTACAACTAAACGATGATTTATTTTGTTACATATTATATCTATAAATCATCGATAGACAGCATTCAAAAAAAAATTAATTAGTGACTAAAATTACAATGAAAAAATTGCACTACAAACCAATACAAAACGGCTGAAAAGAAACGGTAATAAGAAATTGAATGTAAAAAGCTTAATTAAATAAAAAATCCAAATTGGATGATGTTTATTTTATTTTTTCAACATCAATTTTTTATCTAATTTAGTTTTTTATTCAACAAGACTTTTTATGCAATTTAAATTTTTTCTATAAAATTACGTTTTTAATAAGGTAGGCTTTTTATCCAATTAAGATTTTTTATACAAAAAGGCTTTTTTTTAGAATTAGATTTTTTATTAAGGTTTCCATTTTTTTTTTATCAAATTTAGATTTTTATTCAATAAGCCTTTTTTATTCAATCTAGATTTTTTAATAAAAATTACAGTTTGTCTCGAATTAATTTCAATAATGAATTCTTATTAATCTAAAAAACTGAAAAAATTATCTTAAAAACTATGAATAAAATTGAACCATAAAAATTATTACAATAACTGACTGAAAAATTAATGTATATTTAAAATAAATAAAATTTTCCCTTTCTGCTAGATATTTCTTAAGAAAATAAACACCACAGGTAGTTTCACTGAATGCATAAAATCATAAAATATAAATTATTCGAAATATGAATATAATATATGGTCCAAAAAAAGTATACGATTTTAAGAAAATTTAATTCCAATTTTATTATAGTAATGAGCACTGTAACATTATTAAATTTAACTCTAGGTAACAAGTATAGTAACTTAATTACTTTAACCAACACAGCAATATACTGCTTGCGAAATTTTCTAAGCCAGGTTATACGCCACAAGGATAAATCAATGATACTAATATACATTATCATATAGGTAATAAAATACATGATAAAATCCAATAAGGAAACACGAACCAATAAAAGGTATTATAATAACTGATGAGAACACATATAATTATTAAATTCTAATTTAAAATAAACCAACTTGATTGTTATTACATATATATATAAATTAAAAAATAAAACCTCATTTAAAAAAGACCAAAGTAGTAGCTATTGAAAGAATGTTAGTATGTTGTTTGTTAAAATGGCTAATAATTAGGTACAGTAAAATAACAATTATTTGTATTACATAATAATATTATATTCACAAAATGATTTAATCATCGATGGACATTGGACAGCCTTTAAAACATAACTAATTAGTAAACAACAAAATATGATGTTGACTTTTTAAAGAAAATTAAAAATTCCAGTTTAGGGCATTTCCACAGCCCCCACAAAAATCTAAATTGAATAAAAAGACGGATTCTGAATAAAAAAACAGTTAGATAAAAAACATAATTTATTAAAAAATCTAAATTTAATAAAAGAGCCTTGTTGATTAAATTGCTGTTTTTTTTATCCAAATTTGTTTAAAATCAACAAGACTTTTAATTAGATATTTTTTTTATTAAAAATGGTTTTTAAAAGCATTGTTGAATATAAATTGTAAAATAGATTTGAAAACAAATAATTAAAACAATAAAAAATATAATTGACACATAAAAATTATAAAAAAAATAATAATTAAAAAAAACGTACCTACATAATAATGTCGTAATATCCACCAATAATATGATATAGGTAGGCGCCTACCTACATAATATTATATAGTTACAAATAATAATTTCAAGAACTGAACTAACACAAATACACGAATATTTTAAGAGATTTAAAAAATGTAAAAAGGGTAAGACTGTTTTTGAGATATTATTGATTATGAACTTTGCACAATATTTAATTTGACGAAGTGAAAAATATTTTTAACATTTTATTATATTTTGTAGTATACTTTATATTATACTATGGAGTATATTAACATAGATATTAGCTACATAATATTATAACGTAAAAAATATATTATATATAATATAAAGGTATAAATAAATAATACATTTGTTTTAAAGAATAAAAAGTTTCAAAAAAAATTATTAACAGGGTAAACAATTGAACATGGGTGAGTACTAATTAATGAAAATTGAAAATAATTGACATGCACCATTTAGTCAAAAGGATCGATGAACAATTTTTTTTTTTGGTGGTTACAAATGATTACAAATGATATTACATAATCTCCATTAGGTTTCAAGTACCTACAAGTCGAACTTCTGTAATGGCGGGCTGTAGTGACGTCACCGTGGCCCCGCCACATGGAAACTTCGTTTTGAGCCGAAGTGGGTGGGTTACAAATTTTTTTTTGTGGTTACAAATGATTACAAATGATATTACATAATTTGACATTAATTTCCATTTATAAATCGTAAGTGGCGGGGCCAGGGTAACTAACCTGTTTTTTCATCCAAATTTGTTTAAAATCAACAACTTTTAATTAGATTTTTTTTTATTAAAAATAGTTTTTAAAAGCCTTGTTGAATATAAATTGTAAAATAGATTTGAAAACAAAATAATTTAAACAATAAAAAATATAATTGACACATAAAAATTATAAAAAAAATAATAATTTAACCAATTTTAATAATTTGTGTCATTTACATTTATTTAGAATTTTTAATAAATTATGGTTTTTATTTAACTGTTTTTTTTTGTTAAAATCCGTTTTTATATTCAATTTCGAATTTTTTTATCTTATCCGATTTTTTATTCAAAATGGCTTTTTAACCGCTTAATATTTTTTATTCAACAAATCTAATTAGATTTTTATTCAACTTTCTATTTTTTTTTTTATCCAATAAGCTCAAATAAAATTCTTGTTGAATAAAAAACTGAATTTGGACAAAAGAAATTGGATACAAAAAAGTTGAAAGTAGAATAAAAATCTAATGAGACTTGTTGATTAAAAAATCTTAAAATATAACGAATTAGATAAAAAAATCTAAAAAAGAGATAAAAAAGAGCCTTGTTAGTTAAATTGCTGGTTCTTATCCAAATTTGTTTTATAATCAACAAGACTTTTAATTAAATTTTTCTTTATTAAAAATGGTTTTTAAAAGCCTTGTTGAATATAAATTGTAAAATAGATAAAAATTCCAATTTAGGGCATTTACCCAGCCCCCCACCAAAATTTATTTTTTAAAAAAAACCAAATCTCTACAAACGAGAAAAAATTGATTACAAACCAATACAAACCGGCCACAAACGGATGGTAAAAAAAAAAAATGAAAATTCGAAATTGGGGGGGCTGGGGAAATGTACCTATTTTATCAGAGCCTCTCATTCTGACTAAGGTTTTGTAATACTGTGTTTTACATGTGCTTAAGCTTCGAGGATGACAAATCCATGGTACGCAAACAAATTGTTGAGGGCACACGAATAGTTTAAATATTAAATAATATTTTTATTTTTTGTATTGATACATTAATACATATAATATTTATTAATTACATTAATATTTGGATTACATATTAATATATTTTTTCTTATAGTATGCATATATAACACATATAATATGTATAATATAGATAATGAATATATTTAAATAGGGGGCTTAAATTAAACTATGGGGCATTTCCCTGGCACCTCCAAGGTTAATCGGCTATAAGTCGGGAATGGTGGTAGAACAAACGATGAAATTTTCAGAACAAACAAGAACAAACGAATGACAATCAAATGGCTTGGGTCCGGTTCCGAAATTCAAAAGTGGGGGTGCAGGCATTTCCCTGACACCCCCACCGTAAAAGGTCTATAAGTCGGGGACGGTGTCGGAACAAACGACGAAATTTTCGGAACAAACAAGAACAAACGAAGAACCTCGGCGTTCCCGGAAATCCGAATTCAGCATTAAAGGTAAAGGGTCGAGGTGGAGGGCACGTGCAGTACCCGTAAGGGTACGTGCAGAGTCCGTCAGGGTTCTGCACCGGAAGAGATGGCGAAGGATAGCCGAATCGTGGGCCGTCTCCGTTACCGAACTCACGTGGTTTCCATGCATAGACTCCCGAATTTCTATTACCTGGGGGTGTTAAATATGTTCCGTTGGTGTTCGCGCGTCCGGTCCGGAATTGAGGCCTCGTCCAATTGGTTCTCCGCGAGTTTCTGCGTTGACGCGGTGCCGTCAATATGAACCTGACTGACAGACTTAAATAAAATATATAGGTATTATCAGCCGAGATAACGTGGACTGGTTGTACATTATCAGAACTGTAATTTTCTAGTAATAAAAAACCGAGGTATTGCATCCTTGAGTGACTAATAAATTGTATTATTTATAGACGAATGGAATGGCTTATCGCTTATCTAAAGATAGCTATCGAACGATAAGTGACAAAAGCCATTAAAAAGCCACAAATACCTATATATTTTTTTGTAAGTCAATTAGTCACTTCACCTTGTATGTCGGGAGAAAATTAAATATTTTACATTTAATTGTTTTTTTTTTATTATTAAACAGGGTTGTAAGGTAAACTTTTATAACATATTTGGGTACAAAAAAGTAGTACTATTGATTTATTGTTATATTATTGCAATTATACTATAATAATAAATCAATAGTATTACTTTTTTGTACCCAAATATGTTATAAAAGTTTACCTTACAACCCTGTTTAATAAAAAAAAAAAAAAAACAATTAAATGTAAGATATTTAAATTCTATCTATGTACCTGATGTCTATGTATTATAAATAAAATTTCTATTGTTGTATAAAAATAATTGTTAAATGTAAAATATTATGTTATTTGTCATTTATCACTAAATAAACACTTGTTAATATAAAAACTATTTTGTAATTATTTCTTCGAAAACGCGAAAGATTTAATAATTTATTTAGTTTATTTGTGTAGTTACTCACCATAGGGTTTTCACAAGGTTTTCAAATTTCAAAATATGTTTATGTTTAGGGTAAGTACTATTTTCCTTTGCACAAGAGAAATTTGATGTCTTTATTATTTTTACTACACAAAATATGAACTTACGTACTGTAAAAACAATAACGAACCATTAAAAAAGATATTGATAAATATAATTTAAAAACAAAGATCTATAATATAATATTATTATCAGTCAGGTCGACTGATGATAGTTTAAAACAGTATTTTATAAAACCTAAGAAAAAAACACCTTAATTTGCATCAATATAACTAATAAATTAGAGAAATATAAGACCAAATTTGAACCACGCTAAATAAATTTTGTAATATCTAATTGAAATATAGGAAAATTTAAATATAGTAGTTAATGAATAAATATTACATATAATGACACAACAGAATTATAAGAAAAATAATAGTAAATAGGTACATACTTTTTGGTTTAAACTTATAATAAGAAATTTCAAATAATTAGTTTTAAAATATATTTATCAGTCTTCAGGCAATATAAAACTAACAAAATGTATTATTAATAATAAAATAATTTTTTGTGTGTTTATATCTTTTAAAATATTAATAAGTATTTAATTTTTCGCTTAAAGTTATAATGGTTAAAAAATTATACTTTCAACTAATAGTTAGGTATTATATTAGTATTGTTCAAACTAGTAGTTGTTAGTTATTTTTATTTTTATCTGTACTCAGCTAGAATTCAATTTTAAAACTCACAAGTCACAAGTGTCTTATAAAGTATAATTATTTGGTTCTTCTGCCATGTTCTGAATACTTGAAATTATCATTAATATTACGTATAAAACTACGTTATACTTATACCTTATTTCTCTGGTAAGCATCTCTTATAAACTGTTAAATATTATATTATCAAAATACTGTCATGTATATCATAAGATATAATACTATTGTAAAGTATATTACTATAATTGCTGAGTTATAATAGTGTTGTCACTAATAGCTATTAAAAAAAAAAAATAAATAAATAAAGTAGGTAGGTAATAAATAATTTGTACTCTTTCGTTATTTTGACGAATAATATTGTCAAAAATAACGAAAATTCAAACACTTATTCATTTTTTTATTTCGTATAATTTAAAATTACTGTATAAGTACTATTTATAAAAAAATCTTGTATTCAATTTTCAAGTTTTTTTCAACGAGCATAATAATTATAAATAAATAAATTATTTATTTATTTATCAACGTTTACTTTGTTAAAAAAAATTATGCATAAAATTATTATTTTATAAAACGGTTGGCTATTATTATAATCCATTACATTACATAATAATTTAGAATTAGATTCAAAAGCCATATGTTATAATATAATAATAGGTAGCAAAAATTAATAAAATAAAATCAATATTCTAATTGGATTTAACCTATTATATTAACCTAACAATGTTATGCTCGTGAAAAGTACGATTAAAAAATATATATAATATATTCGATCAAGTTAATAATTTTCATATACATTTTCAGTTTGTAAAAGTTTATTTATTAGAATATAAAATATATACAATGGACGTTATGCGTGATTATCGTTAACATTTAATTTTACAGCAGCGATAATAATATAGTTATGCGTACAATTTATTTATTTATTTAATATATTATAATAGATTTGCTAACGAAAACAACGACACACTGAAAACATATTTTGTAAAAATTACATTTTTTTGAATGTTAAATTATTGTGTAGCTTTGGCTATATAATTTGGCTAAATGATTTGGTGAAATTCGCATGTAAAAAAAATTGGTGACTTCAACGCTTTAAGAGATATTAAGAAATGTAGAATAGCCGAGTAACGTCATTGGGCCTTGCTCATCGTAATAATTGAGCATAATATCTTATTCACACTACGATTTACCAATCTAAACATTTTATTTTTGAAATTTAGTTTACCTATCTGGTCTTGGTGATTTGTTATGTGTTCAAGACGATAAAAGTACTTATCAGAAATTCAATATTATAACGTTTAGTTTTTAAAATATTAATAATAAATCTTTAAAATGTTATTCTTTGTTAAACGGCGTATTATGGCCATTTAAATATAAAATAAAAATTCAAATATTATTATTATTATCTCTTTTGAGATTTTTAATATTTAAAAAACTAAACGTTATGTTGAATTTCTGATACTTGTATCGTGTTAAACACATAAAACCACACATTTATGTGTACATTCAATTTCAAAAATAACTCGGCTCTTTTCAATTGCTCACTAGTCATAACCATGGCTCGAGACTTCTAGCACTAAAAAACCATGAAATATGCGCTATAATATGCCTTAAAAAATGATAAAATATGCACTGTAATATGCTCAATAAAAAAATTTAAAAAAATTTATTTTGAATAATTCTAATTCTAAAAATATTTATTTATAGGTATTTAATTAATAATTAGTGACATAATCTAATTTTAAAAAATATTCCCGAGTATTATTCTTCTTTTTGTGGTCCATTGTACATGTATGATTTCTTCATTCTGTAAACATTTTTGGTAAAATTCAATGAATCAGTAAGTAAATAAATATTATAAATTATAATTAATAATTATTTATTATTTATAAATTTTAGTTTATACCTTAAAGATTGCACTGTATTATTACGTGTTTGTGAATATTTTCAAATTTGAACGATCTTCTATTATTGGTCAGAAATGTTTTGTACGTTGAGAATGAACGTTCTACATCGACTGATGTGATGGTGGCGAACTTGAAGTATGGAACATCACTACTAGAAAAATCATCTGGAAAACCTTCTAATTCTTCGATGTATCTTATACCCAAAAAAATGCAAGACATTTTTTTTAAAAGTGATAGACCAGTGTTTTTTTCTAACACTTGTTTTAATTTTGACTGTATTTTAATTCCAATTGGACCTCGTAGAGTTTCAAATGATTTTTCTACATCGTTAATTATTTCAATATAGTCAGATAATAACAACCCCTGTGTTTGTAATTTTTTTAAAGATGTAGTAAAAGACAAAAAATTTGATTTGATGAAAATAAGATCTACGTCTATTCCATTTCTATTGATATATTTTTTCGCATCTTTGATGACTGCATCGTCATTGTCAAGTAATTCAAAAATAGAACGAATTGTGCTTAAATTATCGCAGTAATAATTTGCTGCATTGATCCAGGTACCCCAACGGGTAATTACAGGTTCTGGTGGTAGACTTATTTCAGGGGCTTTGGATTTGAAAAGTTGAACGCGACTCGGTGCTTTTCTAAAAGTTTTTTTAACGCTGGCTATAACCTTATCAACTGATTTAAATTGACCTCTTACTTCTTCTGCCACTCTATGTAAGCCATGAGCAGCACATGTAACATGGATAATTTTAGAGTATAGGGCTTTAAACATTTTGGCTGATTTTACCATGTATGGCGCTGCGTCAGTTAAAAATAGTAACACGTGATCACGCTGAATATTAACTGTAAGGAGTCATCAAACAGTTTGCTTATTGTTGAGAAGTTTGTTTTTTCTAGTTCTGCACAATTTATTAATAATTGTTTCCCAGGTCTATCTAGTTCCAAAGTGCCCACTACAACATTCGCAATGTAACGTCCCTCAATGTCTGTAGTCTCGTCAATACTAACCCATATGTTTTTATTTAAGATTTCCAATTTTATTTTGTCAACTGTTTCAATGTATATATCATCGACATAGCCTTGCCTTAACGTAGATTCCATTGGGATTTCTTTTCCCGTATAACTTTCCAAAAAACTACGAAATTGATTATTTGAAAGTTTATTTAAAGGTATGTTAGCAGATAATAAAGCACGACATAAATCTTTGTTGAAAGATGATTTTTTACTTGAATTTGTAAGGAGTTGTTATGATTTTATGACTCATAACTTATGAATAATATGAGTAGAAACGTACAACCTATACCATTATTCTTAGAATACTTTTATTCTTGTAATATTTTTGTTTGTGTTTTAATTTTTTTAACACATGATTTCTATATCCTTCGGGTAATAATATGCTTGTGATCGGGGAGAGGAGTACGTAAGAAGAAAGTATACAGATTAGGTGAAATTTACTTGGATAATCGATCTAATTTTATTACTCAATTACATCGAAATCGTATTTTTCATGTGCCCGTAAAATATATTTTACGTGATGGTATTTCGAAGTGAGTGCTAAAGTAGCAGCGTCAAGTTGAAAGGATTTCAAAATAATAATAATACATAGTTTTTAAAAGTATTTTTTTATTCAAACAATAGGTGCTAACCGTATATTATTATTTATTATTACTTACTACCACCGATGAGAGGTACCTATAGTGTATGACACGCCAAGAAGTTTTAGAAATAAATAAATTATAACAATATGTGTTATAATTGTTGCACTAATATGCAAGTTATATCGGAAAATATGGCTTCGCTGCCGGCGGATTAAATAGTATATTGTTATCTAATTTCCAACTAATGAAACGAACAAGATAAATCGCATTATAATGATAAATTCCGAACGAATTAAAACGATATAGAGCAGGGGTGGCCACTAACCTTAACTTTGGGAGCCGCAAATGTATAAAGTTAATTCGAGGTGAGCCACATTGTAATGCAATGTAATAAAATGAAGGAATTTGTAACTAATTTTAATTTTAAATAAAATGTAGGAAAATTTATTTTAAATACTACAAAAAACATCATTATTCAATATTGACATTATAATTAATATTATAGTTGTTTTACTTATGATAAGTGCTTTTCCAAGTGTTCATTTTGTCTGCAAGCTTTTTGAAATCAGGCTGATAATTTGTAAGTGCAGATCGTACAAGTTCACTTAAATGATCATCATTTAGTTCAGATCGATGTTTAGATTTAATGAATTTTTGAGTAGAGTACAACGATTCACATACATAAGTAGTGTCAAAAATTGAAATAAGTCTTATAGCACACTATTTTGTTTTTAATGGATATTTTTCTTCTGGAACATTTTTCCAAAATTCTATGGTAGAAACCACACTTCGTTTGAGTCCTTTTAGTCCTTCGTCCTCTTGCAGTTCTAGTAGCTGCAACTCTACAGCTGCTGTACTATTTGTTATTGGTGATGAAACAGTCACAGGTTTTTCTTTTAGTGATTTAAGTTTGGTTTTCCCTGACTTAAAGCCAAAACGAAAATCTTTATTAAAACTACTGCGGTTACTGTCATGATGGCGTTTTAGATTACTGGCCTTGAACTGTGACAAAGTTACTTGACATAAAAGACACGTTGGCTTACCGTTTCTTTCTATACAAAAGCGAATTCTTTCCCCCAGTCTGTATTAAAAGCTCGATGAGCCTCTTCATATTTACGCTTCTTAGATAGCATCGTAACTGTTCGGACACCAGACCTCTATATTATAGAGCATAGTTGAAAAATACGTATTTGTAATATACCTACTTTGTTTTAGTCAATAAAATAATAATATATTGGAAACGAAATAATAAAATAAAAAGTCAGTGCGGTAATAGCGTTGCAGCGCAGTACCATAAAACAAGTAAGGAAAAACTAAAATCGATATATATAAAAATAGTATTATACAGGTACCTACGACATTTAACGTCGACGTCATGACATTTTAACGAATTTATTAAATCTCGTCAAATATACATTTATTTTGTTTAAAAGGAAAATAATATCGTAAAACTACTTCAAAGGAGCTAATATATAATATTTTCGCGGAACGAAAATGTCGCGTGTTGCAATTTTCAAAATAAAACTTTGTAAAATATATCAACTTAATAGAGTCAATTATTCTCTTGCGGGCCAAATCCTATTACACCGAAGTTTTCACTCGGATACCATATAATACCATTTTTATCAATTGGGTGGGAACTAACATGCGTAATGTGTATTATAAGCCGGCTGGACTTAAACAATTTGTTCTATAATTCACTATTCCCACAGCGGTAAATGTATCTCGGTTTTTTGTTTAACGTTTTTTTTTTTTTAATTAGAAAATATCGTCTCTAAGCAGACGGTTAGGTTTGGTTAGGTTAGGTTAGGTTAGGTTTTTACCGAATACCGGCAATTTATCTGAATTTTGTGGAGCCTATAATCGGTTACCGTTATCATAGACCTATTTGTATTGCCGGTTATCGGTTACCGGTAACCGTGACAAATTTTCAGCCAACACAAAACGTATTATAATAACGTAATAATATGTTTTGACCGGTTCAGAACCGATTACCGGTGTTTATAAATACTGAGTACTGATTACCGTTATCTATGAACCAGTGGCGTATATAAAAATATTTTTTGGGGCGGGCCATGGTAGATAGAAACTAGCAAGTGATCTATTACTCTGAGGCTACTGTCTAGACATTGTCTACTATATATTGAACAGTTTCTATAAATATATTCTTTAAATATATTTCTATTGTTATTCTTCAACAAACTATGAAATATTATAACTTGTAATAGTATCTAATAAAAGATATTGTCGTTCTATTTAAAAATACTGTAATTTCGGGGGGGGGGGGCTGCATCCCACTATGCCAACCCTCTAAATACGCCACTGCTATGGACTATAATATCTATCATAATACTATAAAAGGCACACTACTCAACTCTCAACAGACGACTTATAGACAATACTGTAAATCGTTGCCTGTCTATGACAGTGAGTGGGAACAAAGGCGTAGTAAATGTTTTTTTTAGAAAACCGGTATTCTATGGGTTACCAGTAACCGAATTTTTTTGGAATCGGTTATCACTTCATCGGTAACCTGTAGTTTTGAATATATAATATAGGTAATTAGTTACCGCTAAAAACAGGACCTGTATAAAACCGGTAACCGGTATCCAAAATGTTTTCGATTTATTTAGTAACGGTTTCAAGCCCTGCTCTAAGACTGTAAACTTTTTTTGGATCGGGGATTGTTTAAAACGTTTATATATTATTATTCCGTCGTAAAGATATTCACCGAGTCGTCTGTTGTTTCAAGTAGATCGTGTGCAGAGTCTGAAAGGTCAAATTATTATAATGAGTGTAAAAACGAAGTTTGAAGTTAAGAAATCAAAGACAAAAAATAATATGGAAATAATAAATTTAAAAAAAAAAACAATTTTTTTTTCGTATTAAAACAAGGATCGATGTCATACCCAAGTATTTCAAAGGTTATACAAACTTTTAAAAGGAAGAGTAATTTCGAAAAGAGTGTTTCAACCTCAGACGATAAGACGTAGGTAATAAAAGTTGTGAAATATGTGCGTGTTTCGGTTTTGGAAACCCATAACTTGTTTTCTACTTTTTATGATATTATACCTCATACCTTATAAGTACCCCACCATAGGTAGAAGAAAATCTTTTGACTTTAACATCCAAAGGTAAGCTAATATTATTATGAATATGATAATAAATACACAGATTTTAACAAAAAAAATATTTAAATTGAGAACCTTCCGATTACTTAAAATGCTGATTGCTAATAATATTAGGTATGTAATTTACCACAATTTTTGCATTATTATTATGAATTTATGATATTTTTTTTCAAACCTTTGCTGAATAAAATATATTGGATACAGTGTAAGAGAATAACACTTTAATGTTTAGAAAACCATATAAGCATTCAAAATATGTATATTCTTAAAACATATCTACTATATACAGAGTGGTGCATACTAGTTACCTCCCAAAATTTAAGAATGGGCTCCCATCCTTTAATTTTTTTTTATTTTATTTATTTCAAACAAATATACATCAATGTAATATTACATTATAATAACTTAAATAGTATATATTTTGTACAATGTTGATACCTAATCTCTGTAAGCAGTGCTTGTCACCACAATAGTCTCGCCAGATTAGGGAATCTTAAATAATATTAATAAGTTGAAGTTAATAACATGATAATGATAAATACATAAAACAATTTTTTTTTGTTTGATAAAAATGACATTAATAGAACAACGATTTAGACATGAAAACTATGTAACTGACTAAAAACATTTAGATATAGGACTACTAATGAAATTAATAGAGATTAAGGTTATTAATTATTATTTTGATATTATTTGGTAATTCATTAAAGAGTTTTATTCCCCTGTATATATACAACATTTTTATCATAGTCGTGTTAGGTTTAAATGATATTAGATTACCGTTATTCATATTCCGGGTAACAATAGTGCTATTATTATTTTTATTGAGTGGTACCAATTGATTTTAAGCCTGTAGATTTTCGTTGTTGATAGTTTATTATATAACTGTTCTATATTTAATATCCTAAGTTTTTTAAACATATCGTTATTAGTACAATTACCCTCAATATAATCTTGTTTTAATATTATTCGTACTAGTGTTCTATGGACTCCATTTAGCGAGGCTCAAGAGCCTTTCTATACTTAGATCACCGTGTTAAAATGCCATATGTCAATATTGACTGTATTATAGCAAAATAAATAATTTCAATATTACTGATATCAAGTATATTTCGTAATTTCTTAAATATGTAAAAGCATTTTCTGACGCGTGATATTATTGATTCAATATGTTTTTTTCCATTTTAATTGGCCATCAAATATTACACCCAAATATTTTGTTGATTTTACTCTGCTTAGTCTCGAAATTAATCTACATTTACAACACTCAGGTGTTCAACCTGGACACCTGTTCATCTATAGAGCCACTTCGGGTCGTAATAAACGTGGTAATAATAGATGGACGACGACACAAGATGATACACCACACGACGATTGTGGTAGACGTTTGGAAATGTTCTAAATCAGCAAAAAAAATAAATAAAAAAAAATAAACTATGATTTCCGACGTCTTTGTCATATTTAACAATTTATTTTATATCTATTACAAATTACCAATAATTGATCGACTCTATGTATTGAAACGGTAGTAAATAAGATTTTTTTAAAAGGAAGGCATTTCAGGAAGGTGGTCAGAACCCTAAAACCCTATCTCTGAGTACTCCACTGCAAATTAATATTTTCGAATGTAAACAAATATTATGTAATTTACCATACCTTTTGTATTATTATTATTGATTTATTCAATTTTTAAAAGCTGTGTTTAATAAAATATGTTGGATACAGTGTGAGTGATTAACATTTTACAACCAGCTTAAAAGTTATATATTTCTCAAATTCCTATCTTTAATAATAGTTGGTTAAGTGTATTATAATGTATTTAATCATAAGGTACTTAAACAACTTAATCAAAAACGTTGTAAGTAACTATCTTGTACTTTGCAATAATAATTATTAGAAGCATATAATTACCAATACAAAGGACTTATCATCGTAATCGGTGAAAGACAATCGCCAAAATTAGAGAAGAAAAAAATATTCTGCGTGCCACTGTTATTAGATATTAAATTTAGAACTAAATATAATATTTTAACAATTTTTCATTGACAATTTTTTTATGAGATCGAAAAAATCAACCTGTTTATTAAAATTGTAATTCATTAATTTCTATTATATTTATCAAATGATAATATTAGATAGGCGTTTATGTCTTACAAGTTTTATCGCAATAAAGACGTCCAATGTCCATGGCATACTCCTGAGATTTGTGAGTATATTTTTACACTATCAACTTGAGAGTGGGCCAAATTCATTTAACCCATCCACTTAACCCGATGTCGTCGAGATCTTTGTCAAAAGCTATTGGTTTTGATTCGCGAGAATTTGCGATCTTGGTCCCTGGATTTGAGAGCATTTGAGAGCTTGGTCCCGAAATTTGTTAGTCATTCAAAGCTGCTCAGATACTCTCCATATTTACTCGCAAAATATTGCCATAATTTTCATATTGATTTGTTGGCCAACTTCGCGGACTTATAATAATGATATTACGTCATTTTTGTTCCTTTGGCGTTTATGTCATAAAGCTATCACAATCAGGGGAAATGCTTATGACCAATGATCGAATGAATATAGTCTATGGAATTTACTGATATTTGAATGACGACGTGTGCATGATATGAATGATAATATACTAAAGTAATTGATAAAGTTTATTTCTATTCGTTATGTGTAGGTACTTCTAAACACTTAAGTTAGGTTAGGTTAGGTTAAAGTAAGGGGAAATTATTTTTCTACTACGTAGTCCGTGTGAAGCGAGCGCGGAGTGGCGGAAAACGTCGGAAAATGTTTTTTCATGCAAATCAGCAGGATCCAAATGTATATTACGAGCATTGCACATCGACGAGGATCAGTAAATCCAGTGTTTTCCTTTTCGAGGATTAACCGAGAAATTTCGGTACTTCGTATTTCGGTAGCTTTAGGTCCTTGTGACAATATTTGTTTAGGCGCATTTAACAGTATTGGTTCGGTTAACGCACACACACACACACACACACACACACACACACTCGCTTTGGCATATTAGCACATTATTTGACATGATTACGAAATAATGAGGTATGCTAATCCACGTTGGAAACAATGGTTACATCGTCGACCGCGGCCATGAAAAACATACAATGCACGGCGTGCACTCGTCAACAATTTAGTGATGAGAATTGATAACGAAAATAACAACCAGATAAGAATACAAGATGCAGATAATTTGTACACACATTTGTCTGGATAGAGATTAATACATTTTACATTCATCCCGATATCGATTAAAAATATTTCGGTGTCGGTTTTGATTTTTTTCGACTTTGGTTTCAATTTTTCAATACCGGTATTAGGAAATTTCGGTTTTGGTTTCGATTTTATACACCGGTTTACAATTTTTTTGGTTTTGGTTCTAATAACTATAATACCTGTTTCCTATTTGTTCTTGTTTCGTTTTTGATCTTGTTTTCGGTTTCAGTTTTTAAACGGTTTATACCGGTTTCGAAAATTGGCATCAAGGCATGGACTATTTACGTCCGTTCTTAGTTTTGTAATTTATTTGAATCACCTTTTGTGTAAAGTAAACTTTTCGAAATGTTCAAGATACAAAGATTTTCAAAATAAATACTTTTTTTAAAATTATATTTTCTGTTCCGGTTTTTAATTATAATACCGGTTTCAAATTGTTTTTGGTTTCGGTTTAAAATTATAATACCGATATCCGATTTTTTTCGGTTTCGGTTTTATAACGGTTTAAACTGGTTTCTGAAACCGGTTTTGAAACCAGTTTCAAGTCCTGAATTTGTCTAGCTAATGTGGTCGATTATAAAGCTAAATTATATTATATTTCAATTACAAACTATGTACTTCTTTACCTAGGTACGTGAGCATAAAGTAACTAATAGTTAATAGGTACATATACAGAAATATGGTAATATTATGTACCTATTGGAAAGTGTTCTGATAGAACAATTTTAGTAAAAATAAAAACGAATACTATCTAAATAAAATTGATCTAGATAATTAAATGCTTCATCAAAGATAACCAATAGATAAATGTCACAATAGTCGTCTAGATGAGATTATAGATGAGTGATTTTTTTACCTAGATAAGTCTCTACACTGCTCGTCGTCGTTATATCAAGCAAGCAGGAGTTCTCGGATGGCTGCAGTAACACACCACTCGCCAACACGCCCTCACACCCGTACACCCGAACACCCACACACCCAAACACCCGCGAGCACAGCCTCGCATGATATCGCGTACGACAATATTGGACCGGAAATTAGTATTGTTCTTTCGTCTGAGGCAATATTGGCTTTTCCAGAGGCGATCATGTGGAAATCTCGTTTTTGCAGGATTGCTTTTCCGCTTGTGTCGTTCCGCGGTCGGCAGACGCCATGGCGGATGTCGGGAGGATATATCGGAATCCGGATGGCGACAATAACAGTGTTGGAGGGCAAGGGTGGGGTGGGTTGGGGCTTAAATACCCCAGCTGATGTTCGACAAGCAAAAGCGCGTACTCTGCTGAACCACCTCGATTCCATTACGAGTTCCAGCGGCGGGGGTGGTTATCCGAGAGGAAAAAAACAGTAAACGCGAGTCATGTGTCAAAGGAATCCGATGGACCCACAGCGGCTGCAGCGGAGCGCTACGATAGCTGATCTGTACCGATGCGGTATATACCACGTGTTACCAAGAAAACTGCAAAGTAGGTAGTACACCCCGTATAACTATAGGTTACTTATAATAATTATACTCAGAACCTTTTAGATATAATATTGAATTCTTTTCGATGGACAATGGATTTCGTCAAAGGCAGGAGGGTTAAGCTAGTTTTTAACTTACGCTATTCGATCATAACCTAATGTAATTTTTTGTCTTACCTGATATAAATTTTTTTCAATCATCGTAGAAATGCAAAATCTAATTAAAAACGTACTAATAAGAATATATTTTTATTAAATCATGTTGTATAATTGCGTAATAATTGGTATTATGTTGTTTGTTGTTATATTTACAGCCTTGGCGGCCTAACCATTGATCCGACTATATTATAGTCTATTCCACGAGAGAATAATCAGTCCACCGACCGATTCTCGTCAGGGCCACGCATCCCTAAGCAACCTGTGTTAAAGTGATCACGTGGCTCTCGACGCACCAATCGAATCGTTCGTGATGCAAGAAAAGTGATTATTTTCTCGAGGAATAGACTATAGAATAATTTATTATAATTAATTTACACAATAATTAAATATTATATGAATAAATTGACATTCCAAGCATACTTTTAACCAAACCTAAAAACCTATATTTTCAATTAGTATAAGACATTTTTTATCTGTCAATATTTGAACTGTGAAGGCCCCTCGATTTTTCATCAGAACGACCTTAGTGACTGACAACAATAAAGGTATTTCTAGTAGTTTAATTTAAAAATGAAAAGATTTTTTATTCGATAAGTAAATTTACTTTCCATTAATCCTTTTGATACTTAACCCAATTACACAAATATTTTCTTACCGCCTAAATCACATGTTATAATAAACAGCGTACTTACCTCTAGTATTTCTCGAACTTAAAAATTTGAATAATAACATTATGACAGTTTTTGCGAATATAGTCATATTATGTGGCCGCAATTATCACAGTCGTTAACAGAAATAAGTAGAAATAATAATTGGACAACAATTTAATACATATTATACGTATTATAAATTGTTAAAAATATTGAAAACAATGGTATTTGGGGGGGAGGACCATTTCCCTCATCGCCACTCCGTTTGACCTATAAAGACCAATAAACTATTGGATCACAAATTTCCATGTGACTGTCAATTTTTTAACTATTGTGCCCATGCGCAACACCTTCACTTCTTCTGTATACTTACCCTGTTTTCTACGCTCAGACGCGAGGCTTCAAATCCGACGACGAACAAAAAACCCGTCTTTGTGCGAATTACAAAAGTGCTTTATATTTCGTTATAAGACATCGCTACTGCTGCACAGTATATTAGGTGCGCCGGCCATAGTCGTATTATTACGGCTTTACGGAGACTTATCGATTTAATAATACAATAAATCACAAAACGTATATTTATATACAGTGTGCACAGATCAAATACATCTTGTATAATAAATCTAATAATAATAAATTGGTCCGGTCGTTCCGCTGCGTGACACTTACTATTACTTTCTCGCTAAATTTTCATACTATAAACTCTTTGCAGTACCTATTTCAATGCTTATAAATTGTAGTTTGATGTGATTATAAATTACGTCGATGGTATTTTGGAAAAAATAAATTATCGGTAGGTATTTCTGGTCTGATGGTTTTTTTTATATCGTTTTATTTATATAGGTCATATTATTGTACTGAGTAAGTTTTTTTTTTTTACAAAATCGTCATTCGACTCCTTTAAACACTATCGATTTAATTGTTACAGGTTATTATTATTTTTTTTTAACATAATTATTTTATTAGACAATCTGTTACAAAATTTTAACAATAAATTTATAATTTTTTTTTAGTACGCACAGAAAACACAGAGTGAAGAGACCTCCCAGAAGAGGTGCAAATAGCGTTAAAGATTTTTGGGACTGAAGCCCTAGCTACTGAATAAAGCATTCATAAAAGTATTAACACCTAAACATTTTTTTTTTTTGGTACAACATAGTTATATCGTATACTGCGTACTTAATTACAATATTGACTGAAAATAAAACTTACTAAATCTTTTTTTCAAATGTGCTATTTCATCTACTTATACCTAATAGTTGTCAAAATTGTATTTATAATTATACATCATACACCACATAACTTCTAGGAAAATAATAGGAATTATCAATACCATAAGTATGGCTTTAGAGCAACAAGTAATAACAAAATAATATAGTTATAGAACAAATTTTTATTTTAAAAATGTACCCAATACATTTTTAGAGCCTTATTCTTCGATTGGATTTAGCAAATGTGTTTAATATTATTTCAGTATCTACTATAATATCTTTTTCGATATTCAATATTGCTAAATTAGTAAATCGGCCCTGAGTCATGTTAGCCCGGACATATGTGTTGATCCTTCTCATAGTTGAAAAGGATCTTTCACAAGTGGTCGAGCTCACTGGTAATGTTATTGCCACTTGCATAATTTTAAATAAATTAGGAAATACTTCTTCATTTAGATGTTTTTTGGTATTTTCAAAATTAACTTCTCTCATCATGTTTTTCATTTTATTCATTTCACATTTTAAGTTTGAAGAATTGATATCAAAAGTATCCTGTACACAAATATACCAAAAAAAAACAAAATAGTTAAAAAAAATTATTTGTCAAATGGAATTCATAATTTATAAATATTTCTCAAATACAAGTTACATCCTACTTTTTAATAATCAATAAGAAAACTTGATTGTTGAAAATTTAATTTAAATAATTCATCAATTGCTGTTGCAATTTTAAAACTCTCCTCTGAAAATCTAGTTCTCAAACTAAGTATAATTGGATCTAATATTGGATAGGTGGCATAATACTATGACAAATAACATTTGTTCATTTACGAATTACATAATATTAAAAATACGAACACGAATTTTGCATCATACACTATAGTAATACTGGTAAAGCTTCAAAAAAATTAGGAAATGTTTGGGGGGCTATTGAAGTGTTTTGTGGGTGGGGGCTTAGCCCCTTAAGCCCCATCCCCCTATTTAGGCCTATGCATCGCAGTATAAGTACTTCGTCAATATATAGTTAATATTATAGCTAACTCATGCACTTGCATTTATACATTTATTTTTTTTTTACATAACATTAGATAAAAGCTAATGAATTATAATAATATACTCATGTGATCAGGTCACGACACCACTGTATTTTTACATGCTTTTCTTTAACTCACAATGTTTCATTCCTGTTGTCTTCAAATCTTGCGCGCTCGATTTGAGGCACTTATTTACGATGAAAAATTCTGAAAATTGGTATAGACATAGGTCTTGGAAGGCAATACAATAATCCGTTGTTATTTTGGGACCCGGACTTCCAGGTCGGCGATGACGGGTGTGCAAAGTCATCTCCGAGGAAGAAGAATAAATAATATACAGGTACGAAATTTTGTTTATAAACGGTTTCCATGGGTTATAAAACTATTATAATAATAATTACTTTTAACTTTTAACGCGTTTCATTGTTAAAACAGTAAGAAATCGAAATTTTCGTAGGGGCTAAAGTTATGCTTAGAACAAACTTAAATGTATCTCAAGGACTTGTAAATGGTGCAATTAGAAATATAACAGAGATTAACTGGCCCAATTTTGCTAGAGATCAACTTTATGATGAATGTATACCAAAATCAATTCGCGTCGACTTTGGAAAAGATGGTATCCATAAAATAGAGCCTATATCTATTCATTAAAATATAATATTACATAGTTGCTTATACAGTAAGTTCTCGTTACAACGAACTCCAAGGGACCACATTTTTTTTCGTTATAACGGAAATTTCGTTGTAAGGTCATTAGAAAAGCTTAATAGCTTTTCTGTAGGGGACTTCTAGGACTTTCGTTATAACGGGATTTTTCGTTGTATCGGTATTCGTTGTAACGGGAACTTACTGTAATATTCAAATGTACCGAAAATAATAAATATTATGCTTTCAAAAAATCGTTTGTTTCTAATTTATAGTTATCACTAAAAAATAGAAAATAAAATAAATAAAAAAATAATTTTTAAAAACATGCTTTTCTTAATACTACTTAATAAATGAACGAAAATGTTGAAAATAAACTTACTTTTAAAACAATTTCTTAATGAAACTTCAAGGTTAACAAGATATTACTAAAAGTGTTTATAAAATGTATTTGTTGAACAATTTTTAAAAATTCTGAATTACAAAAAAAAGAAATGCATGGGGCTCTTATGGGTCAGGAATATCTCTTACAAAATTGTGAGTGTGAACAATAATCTTTAAAATATTTATCATAAAGTTTATATAAAAATTCAGTTGTAGAGTGACTTTACGTATGACTTATCATAAGTATATAAGTTATCTCTTTTCATAAAAGTGTCCAATAACAACAAAATTCAACAATTTCAGAATATTGCTCTTAGGAAAATTACTAATGCTTGTTTCGAATTACACTATACATAATGACCTGTCAATTAAAACCGTGGCTCTTATGAGTCAGGAATATCTCTTACAAAATTGGAAGTGTGTTCAATAATCTTTAAAATATTTATCATAAAGTTTATCTAAAGATTCAGTTGTAGAGTGCCCTTACGTAGGAGTTATCATAAGTGCCCCATGCATTTCTTTTTTTTGTAATTCAGAATTTTTAAAAATTGTTCAACAAATACATTTTATAAACACTTTTAGTAATATCTTGTTAACCTTGAAGTTTCATTAAGAAATTGTTTTAAAAGTAAGTTTATTTTCAACATTTTCGTTCATTTATTAAGTAGTATTAAGAAAAGCATGTTTTTAAAAATTATTTTTTTATTTATTTTTAATCTCTTTTTGGGATTACCAGGTGTGGACATGTAATAGATTATAATCGATAGATTAATATATTTGTAAAAACCGATATTTATATTGTTGCTATGGCGTTCAGATAAATATTTCGCTTTTAATTTATTATCAGATGTTGCTGATCGAAAAAGTTATTGAACGAAAAAAAAAGAAATATTAATTAAGTTAAGGAAATAGAAAATAATTTGATTTAGTTTTGTTAAGACGTATAGGTAGTAGTGCATTGTAACTATTTTGCATAGTGTGTTTACTTATTATTGTTAAAATTTGCTCGGCTCTAAGTACAGTTGTAGTACGTATTCACAATAGTAAGATTTCTGATGTAGAAGTGGGAAGGAACTAGGTAACCATTGAAATGATGGGTAGGTGTTGGCTGGAGGCATCTAAAATTCTACATTAATAACTAGTAGACAAATTGGTTCGTCAAAATCATTATCAAACTGTAAGAAAGTTTTTATTTTTTAACGAAATCACATGATTTGTGAAAAAAAAAACAGTTAGGTAATTTATATTGTTTTACATTGTGGAAAAAGATAAAATAATTAACGCAATTTTATCATCGGTTGTAGTTGAATTTTTCTTCCTTTTGCAGAGCCCTGACTAAAATCACGCTAAGAACGGATATGAGCATCTGAAACAAATACAAGTGTCACAATATTAGTCAGTGAACTGATATAAAGTAAATCAATCGTTGGACATTTTTAAAATGCTTGAATTTTTTTTTCACATAATTTATTGTATTTTAACGCGCTGTACAGATGTAACTACCCATTTCGTCACACACTCTCAAGCAATGCTGGGCATTAAAGAGTTAAAAGTTAAAATTAAGTTCATACGTTAAGTTAATTTTAATGTATAGTTAATTTAACTGGTCACTTTTTTCTCAAATTCACTTTTTATTTAATCGGTTAATTTTTTTTTTAAGATTAACGTGTTGACTTCAAGTTAATTTTATTCAAAAATATCTAAATTAAGTTAATTTTGATAGGAAGAATAATGCACATTTTCGAATGAGGTTTTTACTTGGATGTATCATTTTAAATATCCCCTGTAATATTTTTGAGCGTGAAGATAAACAATCTAATAAACCTTATTATGAGTCGGGAATTTTTTTATTTTTGCAAATTAGAATATTTTAGCTTTAAACTGAGTTAAGTTAATTTTTTTTCAAAGTTAACTTTTAACTTAACAAGTATGAGTAACTTTTCACTTAACCCTTAACTTGTCAAGCATTAAAATATTAGAATGAAAATTTTAAAGTAGATATTTTCAAACTAATTTAAGGTCGCTGAATTCAAAAATGTTGTCAAAAAAAATATTGGACTTGAAAGTTCAAAGTTATGAATTGTATCTTAAAAGATACATAGCCATAAACCAATACATGTATCTAAAAGGATACATACTTTTAAAATTGATATGAAATAAGCATTATTGCATATATTATTAGAAACTTTACATAAAAGTGATTAACTGAGTTGATTCTAGTAACACATTAAAATTTGATGAAATTAGTAGTTGAAGTCAACGAGTTTGATCGGCTTTAAATTTCCAAAAAATGATAACAAAAAACAGTTATTACTTATTATCAATCCCAATCATCGTTGAAACGTTATCGTAGTGTACTCACGTGGGAGATATGACATTTATCAAAATGTACAAATAATAAAAATAAAAATATTGTACATCGGATTCCGTACAAAAATTCACAAACTTTGTGTATCCAAAAAGATACAACACCAAGTTAAGGGTTAACTCAATTTTATTATTTTAAAATAAATTAAAGAGTTAAAAAAAAATCGTTAACTTGCCCAGGCTTGCTCTCAAGCACCTTACAACTATGTTCCCCTCAAGTACTCGCTGAATTCCAATAAGGTAATCATAATATTTAAAACAATTCGATATATTTTAATGACTATTAAGCACAAATAAATTTAAATACCTAAATACCGTCCATACAATTTCGTTTAAACAGGACTATAGTTAAGTTCTGCAGTATTAGACTAAAGTAGTAGTAATATTGTCCAACTCTAAGTAAACATGAAATAGTATACATCTTACGGTAGATAAAGTACAATATGATAACATGACAAATCGATCGCTATTGAATGTTTTAATACGTTTTTTTTTTAAATATAAAAAGTGATCCTTAGATGAAACAGTTTATTTCCACTCTCTCAAAAACATTGAGTAATATAGAACAGTTGGTCGTCCCACTGAATATTCATTTGTGGAAAAAAAATTGGAAAGATCAAAGGTTAATTTCATCACGTTTCAATCATTTCTTATACATTTTTGGATCACTTATAGTACAGCAAACTTGGTTACGGTAAACACCACTAGGCCCGGGGGAAGCAGTTGTATTTAGGGTTTGGTACTAAAATATCAGATTCTATATACTTAAGCTCTTTTTTTTATTATTATTTATAAAAGATATTTACAACTTGTATATACACAAAAAATAGAATAAGTAAATAGGATGACAATAAATTCTACTTGTGACAAGATCGAGGGAAGGGACCGTCCATCGACACAACTTCCAAGATATATTTTAAGCTTAAAAAAAATTCGATTTCGTATTTCCACCGTTAGACATTATTATTAATTTTTCAAATATTTCTGCTGATAAGGAAATGCGATTCATACATTAAAGTGTTTCCAATATTGTTTCGTTGGTCGATTTCGAGTCGAATTTTAATCCGATGACCGGGTCACGACAGGTCAAAATTATACAAGTTCAAAAATCGAATTCGACCGAATTCGCCGTAAACACCGAGTCCGATTTGTATTTTATTCAGTATTGAGGGCGGTGTATTTGATCGGTTATTTTAATATTACCCGTCGGACGTTATAAGTAATCACGATAAATCACAAGGCGAGACTGTCCGACGAGAAGCATTCAAGTAATCAAATAAACCAAATTGTCTTTGCTAATAGTTTCCCGAGCTCGAACCTGCTAAATAATGAGATTTTCTTTTCATTAGAGAAAAAAAAATAATATTTTTGCGCCAGAAATATCGGAACGGCGAGTCAGGTAGAGGTGTGTACAGGAAAAATAATTTTAATTATTTAAATTAGCATCGGAGAGAAAAATGGCAGATTTAACTTTTTACCTTCATCTCGTCTCTTGATTTTTTGTTTCTTGTTATTTTATATATATATATATATATATATATATTTTTTTTTTTTATTATTATTATTATTATTATTATTTTTTTTGTAGTTTATAGAAATAATATAATATAAAAAGAACGAACGTTATAAATAGCTTTATCTTTAGTTTTTTGTAAATTATGCAAATTTAAGCGAAACGAAATATTTATTTTATGAATTTAGTAATCTTTTCAACTTTTACACCCCCTCCACATCATCATAAGTTTATTATTTTTAATTTATATTCTGGTTATTGTATTTATTTTGTATTAATTTTTATTTTTTTTTCTACTTTGGAATTTGTTTGTTGTATACGAAAAGAAATAATTTTACAAACTATTTTACAGTTTTTTTTTTTTTGTACGAATATACAATAATTATATATAGGTACATCGGTTCTTAAATTAGCATAAAATATTTCAAGAACCTTTTACGATGTTATTTGAATAGAACTATACGGATGGACATTATTGTTCAAAACATGTTGCAATCAAAATTGAAAAGTAAACAATTTTAAGCAATAGTTCTATAGACAATGATGTATATTTTTAATATTCATCGAATTAAAAAAAAATGTTTAAATTATTGAAATTAAATTTTAATTTTGTTCTATTCTATATCAGATAATATTATCAGGCGATTACCTACCTTATTTTACGATTTTTTTACACAACATAGTACTTATCTATTATGCCATAATAAATGCAATCATAATATCGAAAACACCAAAATAAAATGAATCAACAGGTTGGAATAAGGTAAATCATAGCTTCGTCTTTGAGATTTTTGTTTATTTATGTAAAATTACATATTTAGAATATAGTCGCAGGTTATATAAAACCAGTAGGTGCACTTCCAATTCGAGGCAAGTAATTCTCAAAAATGTAAAGAAATCAGAACATACCTCAAATCAGTATCAACACTAACAGAGATAAACAATTCTTTATGAGAAATTATTGGTTATCATTAGATTATACTGCACTGTTGCATCCGAGTTGCACTGACTTAGGTCACTGATAATCGTGCTTGCTGGTGCAAGTGTAGACGAAACACAAAATCAGTACTTATCAGAGATAATATAAAAAGGTAATAAAAAATTTTATATATCTATGGTAAGTATCGATAATGATAGGGAGCTCCAGAAGCTCGTGCAATCATAACTGCACTAGGTGCAAGAAACTCACATACCTAGTGCAGTAACGTGGCACATACAATTTGTAATTTAGTGCACACTGGAATAGCTGGTGAAACATAAAATAATGCGAAGTGGTGGAAAACGCTGTTATAAATACTGTTAAATTAATCTTTATTTAGATAAACTATTAGTTATCTATTCCCAACAAGCTGCTTCCTGCAAGACTTGGTATTTTATACACAGACAAAATGTTCACAAATCAGTAACTCACACTGTAACATAACAATACAGTGACACCTCAAAATATCGTTCTCAGTCACTGAAATTTTGTCCACTATTCAGAGGGTTAAGTTTATGGTTTGTTCCCCCCAGAAAAATTCCAGCTATTCAGAGGCGTACTTTAAGGGAGGTTTTATATTTTTGCTGTAATGTGAAACTTGAATCATTTTCTGACAGTGCTTTCCAAAATGTTTTACATAATACACATTTATGTGTATATATTATATTAATAACATTGAGGCACTACACTGTTGTAGGAACTTACTGACTACTGAAAGGAAATCATTTACGGTTTACAATCAATCTGGAATTAAATACTTCAACATTTTCAAGAAAATTCTAAATTCTAAATAATCTACAATAAAAAAGGGGTGTCTCACTAAAAAAATATAAGTTTGTAATGCCACAGGACACTTCTAAGTTCTAATAGTACAAACCTTTCAGGAATTTTCAGGAATTTTTTTAGGTATAGGTACTTGAACATTTTAAAAAGCAGAGTTTCAATAAAATTATGTATTATTAAAGCGAAAATTGGGAGTTAGCATGTTTATTTATTTTTTTACTAATTAATTAACTCCAGTCGGCATTTACATAGTTGGTAATATATATATACAAGTGATGAAAAATGATAATATAAATGTAAAACTTATTGACAATATAGATAATAATATTAAATTTAATATACTAATAATTTAATAATAATGTTTAAAATATTATGAGATAAATAATAATACATATTAATAATATTATAGTTAAATAAGTAGGTCTTTTAAGTATGATTTGACAGTTTAAAAAAAAAGTCATGGGGGGATACGCCACCCAAATTGAGTGGCGGTCCACAATAAAATCTTCTCGTCCTCAGGCTGGCCCACACTGGATGATTTCAAAGTATTTTTGCTTAGAGTTACATTATAATATTTTAAAATTTATAAAATTAGTTTTGTGTGCGACGTGACTGTACCGGGTTTTTACACAATCCGGTCTACTCACTGTGTGGTGGTGGTAGCAATAATACAATACATTTTTCTCGAGAACTGTTGAAAATTGGTGGATATATTATGACTTGACTCAGTTACATCTTGAAGAGCAAGACGGTAATTGAAGTTTTAACAATCAGATAGTGACCATTATTTTTTATTGATCTGTGATTGAAAGCTGTTACCACCCGATAGGTAAGGCGAATTTTCTGACGCCCCTGGCCATCCCTTTAAATCAGTGACACCAGCTTGGCCCACTGAGACGAAAAAATAAGACTGCAGGAGTGTCTATTAAATAATTCAATAATAACGTCATAACATCATGCATTATATAGGTACCTACCATTGTTCTGTGTATTGTTCCAGTATAATATATTATATTGTCACAACAAAAGTAGATTAAACTAATATCATAGATCAGCCACTATAAAATTCTATTATTTTCGTGTGGCTTATTATTAATTTATGGTTAGAAAGAAACGAAATATTTATTTATGACAATGTTAAAACTGCTTAAATGCATAATATAATATAGTATAAAAACATCATGATTTATGGATTTATTTTGTACTACTCTCCCGCCCCTCCTCATTTATAATCAGCACAATAAGATATAAATTATTAATTTCAGACGCCCAATGAGGACTTGGCGGAATCATCAGCCAATAGCAAATATTTCTGCTCAAATAATAACGTAAGGTATTCACTTGTGTATTTCGCAATACCCATATCAGTCAGTCCAACAAGCTGCATGTCACGTGAGGATAAAATTATATTTGAAATAAGTGTAATATTTCCATTTTAAACGGAAATTTCTCCGACATTTTATTAATATGGTAATTCCTTTTAAAAATTAAAATTGTTATCGCATTAATCGTTGAAAATCGAGTAACTTAAATATCCTCTGATAGGTACACTTTTCAAATAAAAATAACTACGTTACGTTTAAACATTATAATTTAATTACTTTTCAATATTTATAATCTATATTGCTATACTATGTGAGTAGAGGTACTCAATTGGGATATTTTAAAAAGCTTGTAAAATGTACGTCAAGAAAACTTCAGTTAATAACGATCGCAATATTGTATCTAAGCTTCTTATTTTCCGAGAGTGACGATTCCATATTTTTTTGGTTTTTTTTTCCAATTTACACTTTTTTGTTTAACAATAAAAGGATATTAATTAAGTATTATATATTATTAGTTTTTAAGCGACTCTTCCGATTCGATACGTTTTTAATTACCTGCTAAATAAATAAAAATAATACTAACTCACGAATATTATATTTTATATTCGATCGGCGATGTACTAAACAAACAAACTAGGTAGGTACCTATATAGTGTATATACTCTGTGCGTGTATTATTAGAATATACTACCTTTGACATTTAAATTAAAATTCACTAAACTGAGAGAATAAAATTAAAAATTATCTCTCGGATAAAAACAAATAGATTACAGGAAATTTGAATAAACTCAAAACGAAATTAAACGCTTTTGATAATGTATTTTCTAAGGGCGAAAAAAACGGCGTAACGAAAACAAAAAAACAAATAAAAATAATAAGGTTATATACCTATAATATACCTATATATATATATACCTGTAAGGCGTACGAAATGATTGCTAATTCACAAAGGTCTCACGTAGTTCGCGATAAAACGATAACTCGTTAGATTGCCGGCGAACAGTTGAAAGGTCGGAGTGGTCGCAGGAAGAGAGTGCAGTATTTCATATAGGCAGGTCGTACGCCTGCCCCGGACGAAAATTCCCATTAAAAACGAGAAAAAATAAAAATAAAAAAAACAACGCAAACATTTCTACGCGAAAATATCTCAATAATATTATACGGACGACGACGACGACGACGACGACGGTGTGCCGTGTGCGGCGTATCAAATTTATTCTCCAGCTGCTGCCGTTTCTTTAATAACATTAATTTCCTCTCCGACTTTTTAAACATAAATCCTATAAAACGGAGACCCACTACCACGGTTATCGTAGTCATGAGGATTCGATACGCCTAGGAGTGACTGTATACGGAGGGAGAAGAAAAAAAAAACATTAACAGTTGTCGTGATGAAATATTATACACTACCTTCGCCACCTACCCTCTTCCTCGCCCCCCCCCCGGTATATCGCCACCTTCCGATACTTTTACATTACATAAAACGGACATAAATTATTTGGTTTGCCTGCAGGTTGATGGGCACGAACGGCGCTGCAGCTGCAGCAGTGGCGGTATAATAATGGCGGTATAGTATAGTCGAAATATAGTACCGCGGTGGAAGTGGGTAAAAGAGAAACACACATAGGAGACTTTTTTACACGCAGACGTTTTTATTCGGAGCTATAAATTTCGGTGCGCAATGCGCAGTCGATTCACCCCCTCCCCCCCCCCCAACACAGCGTCTCTGCACATTCGACGGACCGAGCCAACTCGTGGACTTATGAGTAACGGTGTGGGTGGGGTGGGTGCACCTACGTAAGGCGTGGGATTTCGTGACGACGATTCCGAAGACATTTTCGTACCGGGACCTATTGCGGGAGACGGGCGAAATGTGCATTTTTTTTTTTCGGTTAATTTGCATCGAATATATTCGGTGATAAAACGAGGTGGCGGTCTTGGGGGGGGGGGGGTGAGCACTGCGAGAGTCCATAAATAACGTCTCACCCGCATCCACATGGTTAGTCTCCCGAAACAATATATCTCGAGTGTATGAAAATGTACATAATATATTACTGCCTATATCCGAACGCGTAGATATAAATAGAAATATAGACAGAAAAAATAAAAATAAAATAATAATAATACCTCGCGAGTACCTCGTGTTCCACACTTTACGAATCATTCTATTATGCACGTGCAACAACGATTAATGAGATAAATATTATTATATTTTTCTAAATTAGAAATCATTAGCAATCTGGGCACAAACGAGTTAAAAAGCTAAGCTTGGATAAAAGTTAAGTTAATTTTTATTTTTTAACTTAACTTTTTAAAATGTAATATTTATTAAAATAATAATTTTTAACTCAACTGATCTATAATATTGATATAAACTTAATAAAATACTTTTAATCAAATCCGAGTTAAGTATTGTATAAATAATTAAATAATAAATATAATATAATTATTATCGACGATATACATATTGCATAGTCGCATAGACATATACATTTTATTATTTTAAACCATATGACTGGATATTTATATACCAAAACTTAAGTCAATAAGTAAGTTGTAAGTTTCCATAATATAGTTATTAATTTTAACCTTATTGAAATGTTTTGTATCGACTTAACTTAACTCAATTAAAAATTATCAATAACTTGCCCAGGCTAGGTAGTTATTCGACGACGTCGTAACGAAGTCCGTCATTGTTGTTAAGCTATTGACTGTCTCACAGGCATATTATAATCATAGGTAATAAAGAAATAGATAGGCCATGCTATTGTATTCTTTTGTGACGGGAGAGAACTTTTGTTTCCAATATGGTTACACAATTTAACATTGGTTACTGAATAATGGTATCATTGGTTATTGACTATTATTGACGATAACAACATAATAATATAATCGTTTAACATTATCAATTATCCGGCAACCACAACTGTCTAATCACTGTGGTAACAAAAGTTCTCTTTGATCACAGAATGCTCTGTGTATAACGTATAGGGATGGCCCACGGACTAAGGTATAATGGACTGGAAACGAGCAGTTATAAGTGGCATCGATAGTATGTTCAAGAGACAAATTCGGGGGGGGGGGGGGTCGCAATGATAATTGAGATTTCACAGAGCCATCTGGATAAAACACTGACTGATATACAAAATGTGGCGCTAAATAAAACCAAACATACAATAATGAGTGTTGATGATAACCTCGGACTAAGCTTATCACGGCCACGAATGTAAGTACGAGAAGCAAAGTGTTCTTGGAGTTCACAGCGCCCTCTGTATTTAACACGGACTAAGATATAAATTGTGTAGCCAAATAAAACCACCGGTAGCGCTGAAAACTTCAAGAACAGTATTCTTATCAGCTAAGTGATATCTTTTCGTGGCCGTCCCCCGATCCCCATCGACCCTGTCGTTTTCAGTCCATTGTATCTTAGTCCGTGATGATAACAGAGGAACCTTTTGCGGGCCGTCCCCCGTCACCCACCTACCTTGCCGTTCCAAGTCCACTATATCTTAGTCCGGGGGATGGCCCATCATTTCTTTATTATCCATGCATATTATATAGATTTTCGTTTCGGGTGCCTCTATTTATTTTATCTGAGAGGAATCGTATGCAAAATAAATGTATTAAAATAAAATGGGTCACGGTTTATGGCCCGTAGTGATATTCAGTTAGGTGTTTTTAAAACGAGAAGGTATCGTCTTGTCGCACAACATTCCTCGGCTTACTGCCGAGGCTAAACAGTTTTTGAGAGACAAGACAATGATAAGTAAAAACAGAAAAAGTAAAGATTAACTTACGAGTGTCGTATATTATAAGAAAACTGTATATTTAAGACTACCTTTACATTTTGTTTATTGGAACATTTTAAGTCATTGGGATTTATCGTCTGAATTGGGTTCGTCGATACATACAATCTCCTCGAATCGGGATTTCTATAAATTGTCAGGTATTACAAATGGTTTTATTTTTTTTCCATAACTAAAGATACGTTTCGAAAACAACCTTTGAGATTTTTCTTAAATTATCTGAATTCTGTTTCTAATCGATCGAGTGGTTCACGTTCGGTAATTCTGTCACTTAAAAAAATGTCATAATAATACGCTCCACAAATATTTAACGAATCGCTATAAAACTAATAATAATAATAATTATTATAATTATAATAATAATAACATCTTCTTCTTTACAATAATATTATACACAACACACAAACTAACAATCGTTAGTAATAATATGTTTATATAGTATGATTTTATAGGAGCCCGTTGAGAAAGATTTGTTTTTTTTTTCATAAACTAATTTGCAAAAAAAAAAATATTAAATCATACCATAACTCTACTAATTTTAATAACAATATAAAAATAATTAAATGGTTTCCTTAAAAAAAAAACAAAATAATAAAAAAATCTGGGAAGTGGATGTCGCTCTGCTGTACCGTAGTGCATGTAAAGTACCTTTTTTTTATACAAAGTCCCCCCAAACTACCTAGAGCAAAATGTATCAGTTGCCATATGTAAATATATATACGATTACAATATATAGCCAGTAAAAGGTACTATATGTTGAAATCAAAGCACTCCTACTGGTAGACATTTTAGGTACAGGTTGAAAAAAAAAACAAATAAACACCATTGTAAAACCAAAAATATTATATTATAATAATATGCCTAGTGGAAATTAGGTTAAGCAAAGCGTTAGAAAAATACATTTTGGTGGTTTAAATTGAAAAATGACCTCTTTAAAGTCCATTAAAGTACATCTCGATCAAATTCGCTAAATGATAATGTCATGTTGAAATCGAAGCACTCCTTCTGGTAGACATTTTTCATAAAAAAAAACCTCTTTGCAAAACCACTAGCTTCCTCCCTCCGCTCAGAATCTTAAACACTAATTTCTATTGATTTTCTACTATATAATATGCAATTTATGTCATTATAATATGCAAGCTATGGTTACCATTTATAAACGAAAATCCCATGGGAAAATGTCCTCTCGGTTTCCAACATTTCCAATTGTTCTTACCGTAAAAATCTCGTCAGGAATATTGTATTATACTAATAATAAAAAATAAAAAAGAGAAAAATCTGTCTTCCAGTCGTCCTCGATTGATGCGGTTGCCAACGAATAGCTTTTGTTTTTTTTTTTTTTATATGTAGACAATTTTACTGTTTTTCATATCGTTACACGAATGAAGTGATAATGTAATTAAATCTCAAACTACAGTCGGTGGTTGTCGCAGAGATAATGAAATATTATAAAACGATGTGTTTCTACATTTTAATCGAATTATTAAGAAGTAGGTGCACAGCCATGGTTGTTCGTCGTCCGGTTTTGTAAAATATACGAAGTCTAGTAGGTAGGTAGATATAGAGTATAATATTACACTCTGTCTAGTTTTTATTATTATTCAGTCGAAAAACGCGTAAGTATTATGTATAGTGTTTACAATTTTACATGTATGCACGTTGGCTTTGTATAATATGCAACAGACTTTGTTTGTGAAACAAATATTTAAAATAATACCATGTACGGTGTATGAAGTTACAACCTACCTATATATAAATAATATAACGTGATATTTGTGCGTTTTCGAACTTTGGCCGCCAATAGCTATCGTTGTTTTAAAATGTATACGAATATAGAAATGTAATTGAAATAATATTATATAAACAAAGCGATAGTAGTCATAATAATATAATATGTATAGAAGCAAATAGGACAATGTGGGTAAAATATGTTTTTTTTTCAGCCTTTCGACTCGTAGGAAAAAAAATTCGATTCCACAAAAAGTGTAAGTTTATACCATTTAGCGATTGGATTTAATTAAACGCACATTTCCATCGGCAATATTGTTATTGAGTTCTGAACAAATTTTCGGCCTGCTGCAGTTGGTTAAATATCATAAAATAACGTGGCCGCTGTTGATAATATGATATTCTTAATCAAACGCGAGTCAACAAATAACTCTATTCAAAAATAGGTAGGTAGTCGGTAAAATATATACTTTATTGTGTACACAATAATATCATCATCGTTGGTTATCAATAAATTAGTTTGAGTGTTTGATTAGTTATTTTTATAACTAACAGTCGTGTTTACATTTCGTGATTATTCGTCTAGGTGGTTAACATTTAGCGATCGATATTATTATAATATTTTCAATGACCGTCATCATCATAAACAGCAGTAAAACGCTTTCAAATTGAAATAGATAGGCCGTTCTACCTATATGTATATATATTACGTATAAGGTATAATACCGAACTGCTATTTTATGATAATTTGACGTCCAATACATTTTGTTTGAAATATTATAACGTATATAATGTTATTTTCCGTTGCATTTCCGTCGATATTAAAACGTCAAATCGTAAAACAAACAATACCCAAAGTGTTGTCGAGAAATATCGAAAGTGGGTTTGTGCTAGGATGATTATGGAAATATTCGTTTTTTGAAAGAAATAAAATAATTAACTTTTTTAATTTATCTGATATAGGTACATCCCCACGAGTGATAATACAATTTTTAAGGAGAAATTATACTGTTATAACGATAGAATTAAATTTTTTATTTTTTTTTTATAACTCCCTTCATCGAGGGTTCTCCGTTTTTTCCACATTCACTTTGTCGCTCACACACTATTTTGCACACTCTATACAATATACATATACAGAGCGATTACTAAATATGCATAATTTAAGCATAGAGATAGGGTGCAGCTTAAAAAAATCAACCTGTATGTGTTATATACAATACGTCTCGGGAGGAAGTGACCGTGACCGGAGGTAACCTTTTAAAAGAGGAAGGTGAGTCCAGTTTTTTAATTTTTTATTAATGTATTTCTTAAATGTATTATTTTCAAAAATGTTAATTTTTGACTTTAATTCATTAAAAATAATTTCTACGCGTTTCTGGTTTAATTGTGTACATTAGTTGATAGCACATTAAAATATTTTTAAAATAAAAAAAAACTACAGTACAAAGTTTAAAACTTTTGAAGAGACAATAATAGAAAATGTGTTGCAGGTTGTTTAAAAAAAAGTTAAAATGCTCATAACCAAAAAAAAAAAAAACGAAAGAGTGAGACCACTCTACAAAGTGGTTTTTTTCATAACTCAAGGTATACTATATATCATATGACACCAACCGGTCACTTCCCCATGGGACGCATTGTATATAATATTATATACATCTATTTCTGGCATTTTGAGCTTAGACTATTCGCGTTTTTCGATCTTAAGAATTCGCAGACAAAAAACCGCTTATAACGACTTAGAAATATGGACTGTGTCGTGAAAAAAATTCACAATTATTTAGTCGATTATTGCCTTTACATATACAGACGAGACTGTCTGTCACGTATCTAGAGGACGAGTAAAAATATTCGTGTAACTAAATGAAAAAAAAATTAATATTTTTTAACACGCCCACGAGTAACGTCCCATAGTGTGAATAAAATTTTGCATCGCTGTTGTATTACAATCGAATTAATTTTTTTCGATTTTGCAATACTCCATTCGTCATATTACCTACTGGGGATCTCTATTTATTCGAGTGATAAGCACTTGTCAGAAAATGATAAGAATGGCCAAACAACGGTTACCCTGTGACCAACTTGAGGTGGTGTTGCATGGCAAGTCGAGTGATATTTTTGATTTTTTTACCCGATCTCTGCTCGGAGGGAGAGTGGCCACACAGGCATCACTGCAAATAACTTTAGCATTGGTGTCACTGCTGGATCACTGGTATATGCTGGTATACTTCGTGTTATAAACTTCCTCATCAATTTTCGGACGACTGCCCCCAACTCTATTTATTAAACGGCGAATTCTATGTCACAATTGGAGAGCGGATTTATATTTATAATATTAAAATATTATGTACTTATATGCAAAACAAATTTAATAAATACTAATTAAAATTGGACTTGACAGAACTTGAGTGCCACAAAGATGGCAATATACCACACTACAGCATTGCTCGTAAAAATGTATCCGTCTGTATTGAAAGTTTCAATCCGCTCTGTTTAAACAAACCGATTTTTATTGGATCATTGTTTTGGCATTTTAATAATTTAAGACTTGTAAATAAAAACACAACATTTACAAAATATTGCAAAACTATTTCGCGTTTTTCGATTGACAATATTCACCGACAACGCCGCGGATAACGACTGCAGAAATACGACCGGTGTCGTAAAAAAAAAAATGCATTTTTTAACACTCAAGACCACGACTCGGGTACCTCCTATACCACACGTCGTGGGATCGATCGATGGCGGCAAACCGAAATATACACTTTGACTTGGACCCACGTATTGAAATTTTCGTACAAAAGGTCTCCGTCTGTGATATTTTTGTATGAATCGTACTTATATATCGGTGGGCATCGGTGTAGGCCGACCCCCCGTCGAATATACGAGCGATGGCGAAGTTCAGATGGGAGGGGGGGGGGGGTGAGTGAATGGCTTTTTTCTTGTTCGTTTTTTTCGATCCGAAAAGGTCATACGCGGAAAATGTCTTCGGAGAAGGTCTTAGAAGGTCGGTGGTTCGACGGGGTTACGAAAACCGTGGGGAACGTTTAATATACAAAATATAATGTATAGGTAGGTCGCATTATTACGACATTTAAAAAAAAAAAAAAATATTAAAAATATTCCTTGGAAAAAAGGAATTGTCAACCTGATGTTATCGAAAGACGAGGCGGATCGAAGTATGTCCTTTATATCCTATAAGCCGTTAAAGGCATATACTATTATTGTAGAATAAAATAATTTACTCGGCTGAAATAAAAGTTAAATACCTAAGCAACTTTAATTTACAGATATTTGCTCATAAAATTAAAACAGGCAAGTGTTCCTCGAAAATGATATGAAATACTTAACTTTCTGTAATGTGATCACAGAGCAATTTGAAATATAATTTTACGACCTTTACAATAAATGATTAATTTTTTGAGAACAAATAAGAAATATGAATTTGACATCAATACCTACGATTAACTAACGATCCAGAGTTAGTGTATTTTTATTTTTTTTATTTTATTTAAAACTGAAAAACGCTCTAAATAAAATATAATATTTTCAAACATAGATAATTTTATCAGACGAATATTATTATTTAGTCGTTAAAGGTCATAATATAATAATATATTATTTACTGAAATAAAAAAAATTACTCAATTGAAATAAACGGTATATATCTACCTATAATTTAATCACTTTTAAAATAAAAACAGATAAACATTTCTTTGAAATCATATAAAATAGGTACTTAGCTTTCTGTATAATATTGTGATCGCAGAGCAAACTAAAATAAAACTTCACAACCTTTACGATCAATTATTATTTGTTTTTCAACGAATAAGAAATATGAATTAGACATCAATATGATTAACACACGAGTGAGGGTTAGTGTAATTATTGTTAAATATTGTATTGTATTGAAAAGTTAAAAGTGAAAAACCAGCTAAATAAAATAATAATATATAATCAAAAATATACAAAAAAATAATAATAATTGTAATTAATATTATAACAGCAATAACTAATGGCAATTGTCGTCGATGTTTTGTTTTAGATCGATAAAAAAAAATAATAATAATAATAATAATAATAATATTACTGTACATTTAAAAACAAATAATTTCACGAGACGAATAAGTTTAAACGGTCATAATATAATATACTATATACTGAAATTAATGCTATACCTATATGCCTTTATAATTTACATAATATGATCACTTTTAAAATTCAAAACCGGCAAACATTTCTTAAGACAGGTACTCTAAATAGGTACTAGGTTTTCTGTGTGATATTGCGATCGCAGAGCAAACTAAAATAAAACTTTACAACCTTTACTATAAATGATTATTTTTGTCAATAAATGATAAGTAATACGAATTCGGTGTAAATATGATTAACACGAGATTAAGGGTTAGTGTGATTAATGTTAAATTTCGTATTGTATTGAAAACTGAAAACCATCGCAATGAATTTGGTACATTTGAACTATTCTACTTATTCTAAATAGATAATTTTATCAGACGAATATTATTAAGTCGTTAAAGTCCACAATATAATAATATATTATTTAATGAAATAAAAAAAATTACTCAATTGAAATAAACGGTATATATCTACCTATAATTTAATAACTTTAAAATAAAAACTGATAAACATTTCTTTGAAATCATATAAAATAGGTACTTAGCCTTCTTTATAATATTGTGATCTCAGAGCAAACTAAAATAAAACTTAACAACATTTACGATAAATTATTATTTGTTTTTCAACGAATAAGAAGTATGAATTAGACATCAATATGATTAAAACACGAGTGAGGGTTAGTGTAATTGTTAAATTATGTATTGCATTGAAAAGTTAAAAATGAAAAACCAGCTAAATAAAATAATAATATATAATCAAAAATATACAAAAAAATAATAATAATTGTAATTAATATTATAACAGCAATAACTAATAGCAATTGTCGTCGATCATTTATTTTAGATCGATAAAAAAAAAAAAAAAAATAATAATAATATTACTGTACATTTAAAAACAAATAATTTCACGAGACGAATAAGTTTAAATGGCCATAATATAATATTATATTATATACTGAAATTAATGCTATACCTATGCCTTTATAATTTACATAATATGATCACTTTTAAAATTCAAAACCATTAAACATTTTTTAAGAGTTAAGACTGGTACTCTAAATAGGTACTCGGTTTTCTGTGTGATATTGCGATCGCAGAGCAAATTAAAATACAACTTTACAACATTTACGATAAATGATTGATTTTGTCAATGAAAGAGAAATACGAATTCGATGTCAATATGATTAACACACGATTAAGGGTTAGTGGAATTATTGTTAAATTTTGTATTGTATTGAAAACTGAAAACCATCCAAATAAATATGGTACATTTCCAAATAGATAATTTTATCAGACGAATATTATTAAGTCCATAATATAATAATATATTATTTAATGAAATAAAAAAATGTACTCAATTGAAATAAACGGTATACGAGTATATCTACCTATAATTTAATCACTTTAAAATTAAAATTTAAAACCGATAAACATTTCTTTGAAATCATATAAACTTAGCTTTCTGTATAATATTGTGATCGGAGAGCAAACTAAAATAAAACTTTACAACCTTTACTATAAATGATTGCTTTTATCAATGAACGATAAATAATATGAATAAGGCTCAATATTATTATTAATACATGATCCTGGGTTAGGTACCTAATTGTTGAATTTTTTATTGTATTGAAAACAGAAAAAACAGCGAAATTAAAATAATATGGTACATTTCCGAACAAATAATTTTATCAGACGAATAAGTTTAAACGGTCATAGTATAATATATTATATTATACTGAAATAAATTCTACACCTATACTTGTATAACTTACAGGTGATCACTTTTAAAATTCAAGCAGGTAAACATTCTCTATGAGAATTATAATATAAAATACTCGGCTTTCTCTGTGATATCGCTGTCGCAGAAAAAACTACAATGAGACTTAACGACCTATACGATAAATGATTTTTTTTGTTCAATAAGTGAGAAACATGAGTTCGATATCACGATCATAACACAAGAGCCGAGGGTCAGAATTACCGGTAGTGTAACCGTTCAATTTTTTATTACTGAAAAAAAATCGTCTAAACAAAATAATAATAAAATACTTAAATATTTAAGTAAATAATTTTGTCGGACGAACATTATATTTGTACAGATAAGGTTAACACCTAAAGCGCCTACAGTAATGTTCTGTTTGGCTATAGCTGAGGCGGTAAACGCGAAAAAGACCCATTTCGTATTCAGCAGGAATGTTATCTGACGGCATCCCTTGCTATTATGATATTATGGTATAGCAATAATAATAAAGGAAGGATTTCGAAATGTCTAGTCGTTCGTCGTCGAACACTGTGATTATAGAATATCGATCATAATGAACATCCGCTGGCCATTATGTATTGCGCATTGTTTGAAGTTTCATTGTAGACGGACTATAATACATAATATTTTATACTATAAATTGGATTGGAAAAAAAAAAGAAACGTTAACGTGCCTTCGTAATAATACCTACACAATTGTATTGTGCAGTAAGGATAAGGTTATAAGCTCATAACCTTTAAATATCACAGGTAACATTAAACGACGAAATAAAAAATTGAAGAAAGAAATAAACTTTAGAATTTAAGAACCATATTTCTGTTTTACCCGTTATAGGTATATAACTGAATAATATTACTCTTCTTTGTTTTTATTTTTTAATAAGTCCTTCGACCATACAGGGTAAATATTCCCCAAGCACTATCACCCCCGTTTTCTCCTAGAACAATGAGCTAGTTCAAATTCTGATTTTTTTAATTTTTTCATAATATACTCAAAAACAATTTTTTTAAATTTGAATTTTGTTGTGCTACGTATTAAGAGTGCCACGTATCGATGAAACTTTTTTTTACGGTATATTATTGAGAGTATATTTTTTTTTGGAAATTTTGATGTATTTCCCAAAATTCGAATGAGTGGTTTCTAAGTTACTAAAATGTTTGTACTACTGATAATAGTCCTTAAAAACTGTTTTACAAAATATTATATAAGACAGTCTGAATAAGTATTTATTATACTTTGGCCATTTTTACAAATTATTAAAGTTGATAGATTAATATTATCGATTTCAATTTTCAAATCACCATAGCTCCCATACCTTTTACACTCAGTAACCAGAGACCTTTTATGAAACCTTCTAGAACCGTCTAGAATCTGGTACACCGTCATCGTGTAGAAAATACCAGATGTTATTGTGCTGTTGGTTCATTCCACCCTTTATAGCCGAGTAAATGGCTATGATGTATATCAATCTTTTTGAGATTCAAACAATTTTATAATGTATTAATTAATAGCCAGTAAAGTGCCTAGTGGTAAAAGGGGGGGGGGGGTGTTAAAGGTTCTAACTCTCACAAATTGGCCAATAAATCCTCTTATTTTTGTCTTTGGTATCACTACGACAATTCATTAAAATGTATTACTAGTCATAATACGTACCCCCCCCCTTTCACAGGTGAAAATCACATATTATTATCATGTATCGTAAATCGACGATTACCTCCAAAGCGGCTATAGATATGGCTATGTTGGTAGTCCACCGGGATTTGTCCTCCAAGAACCAGGTCACTTCGTCGGCACAGCCATAGAAGAACGCGTTACCGGTTACCGTGTCCCTGCACTCGGTGGGCAAAGCTTTCCTCAGCGACAAGTAGTCGTTGGGTCCGTCGGCTCCACAACATCCGATCTGAAATCATATAACGAGTATGCGGTAAGGACGTGATATAATATAATAACCTTGTAATATATATTATTATATAATAATATTATAAACAAATTAAACAAATTATTAATTAACTTTTTATATATTAACAATAATATGATATATTTACTACGTTTACATAATGCACAACTAAAGTAGGTTTAAAAACTAAAGTGGTTTAATCATTCGTCTTGTAAAAGCTTTAAATAGACCTTAATAATATAAACCGTTTTTATTTTAAGGACCCTCGAATATGTTGTTTAACCGAATTAAATCGGTTTGATAATTAATAAAGTTGGCTGTATTTTTGTACATATTGTAAAACGAGTTGTAAACACTTATTATTGATATTATTGATAAGTCAAAAGTATTAAATATGATAATGGAGCTGGAAGAAATATCAATTTCGTGGAATAATGCATTTTATAACATACCGATTTAAGATTAAAGACTCATATGTAGTGTTTGAAGTATGAGAAATATTTCACCAAGTTGTGAAATATTTCACAAAAACGTGAAACATTGAAATTTTTTTAACACAAATAAAAAAACAATTTATTTATTTTTTTAACACAACGTTCAGTGTTCTAAATTATAATGTCAGAATTCAGTAAGTATACAATATACAGGTATAATATTGTATACCTACTTGTATCATTTATACATTAAAATATTTAAAAATTTTGAATACCAATTTAAATGTATAATACCAAAGGTTAGGTATACATACAGGTACCATATAGTGATGGAGGTAATTTATGACAATTATATGTAAATATAAAACTTATTTAAAAATAAAACAAAATATATTAAAATACTGAAATATTTCACATATTTAATTTTTTTAAATTTCATGAAATTTTCAAACACTACTCATATGTAAACAAGTTCAGATATTTAGGTTGACTCATAATGAAATCGGTTTAAATTAAGAACAACTCAACTCATATCATGTAAACGAAGTAATTGTCGTGGGGATTACAGTCTTTGGGAAAGTAAATTCCCGAAAGTCGAGGAGGAAAACTATACTATTCGACATGCCGTAAATCCTTTGCACCCAGAGCTCTAGTTGACCTATCGTTAATGCTTTGCTATCGCTAGATTTCATTACATATATAAAATATATAATTTATATAAAGCTGCATATTAGCCGGGGCTTGCTAAGAGAATCACTTACAGGAGTTTGTAAAAACATTTTGAATACCGAAAGCTATGCCCTGCTTGCGTTATTACGTGACAACTCACCTTCCTGCTCATCACCGTAACATTGTTTGTAACTGTTAACGTTAATAAGTGTACGGTGTCAAGAAGACGTCAAAATTGGTTAATGTGCTTGTTTTCTTATACCGCCCCGGACAAGACGGCCAGACAGACAGACAGACAGACGGATAGACAGACAGACAGACAAACAGCCAAGTGTGTCGGTGAGCGAGATATTAAAAATCACAGCTTATATAAAATTTGAATGCTTTGCATTTGTGAATAACGTAAATCACTGTAAAAGAAATAATTTTCAAAAGCCATGAGGTAGACGAAGTACTGTGCCATGTTTTTAATAGACTGTGTAGGTGGTCCGTACACACTTTTATGATTGCCGCTCGCCTATTCTACTTAAAACATATAACTGACCAGGAAAAAAAAAGTTTTTCCAAACAATATTTGTATCAGAATCTCATTAAAAAAAAAATACAAATTGAATTAATAATCATAATCTTAACTATTTAATTTTTTGTAAACAATCCTATACATTTTATAACCCTGTAGACAGAAAAATTTTCAATTTTCGTTAGCCGAAACGAAATGCATGCGTGAGTCGACATTTGAGGGTCGAATTCTCAGATGAAAAGACGTAGCCTAATGTATTATGACGTTACTAGCCTTTGTACAACGATTACTATAATCTATTCGGATTAAGAACATACCATGATGCCATGGTCAATACCGGTTTTGCTACGTAAATCTGGTTTGATCTTATTCTGAATAGACTAAATATAAGTACAATGTATAAAATATTATATCTTCAAGATCGGTTCAGCGGTCGAGGTGTCCACGCGATTTCGTGCACATATAAACATTCGTTTTTATATAATTATGGTTAATATTTTATATTTTCTAGAACGTCGAGATGCACACGCATCGTATCAATCGTATCAATCATGGTAATCAAAGTAGGAACGGGAAAGTCAAGTCCGGGAAGTTGACCAGAAAAACTGGATATAGGTGTTTGACGTGCCGAAAATCCTTGGCCCAGCGAGCTACTTGTCGAACGAATCTGGTCGATTTTGTACCTATTATCATTATTATTATTATTATTTGTACCTACAACGTTTACATACCGAACCGATTGATACGCACACGGACGACACGACCCCCGGAGATAACCAGACATTATGTACCAACTCTATACCTACGAGTATTGAGCATAGTAGAACAAATTGACGTCACGAGTTTAAACTACGTTTAAACGTGTTTGGATACAAAACGACTCAATAATGTGTGTGATATTTAGTTTCAGCTCTTTTTTCCGGTGGGAAAGTGAATCTAGTTGGTACTTCAGGAGGGGTCAAAAGTAAAATTTCCGAGTCGATGGCGTCCCAAGGTTGGGAGGGGGTTGGTAAGAAGGCCTTGCATGACATATAACTCTAATATCGACATCGTATAAGTTATGACTAGTGCCCGGAACTTGATGACCTAAAAATCTTTAAAAAAAATTACACAAAAAATTTTTAAAATTACTCATAAACATCAAAAAATGACCACAAAAATACTAAAAATTACTTTATAATGACTTAACATATTTTTTAAAAATTTACGTTTTACAAAACTTACATTTTATACGATTCGTGTACCGTAAATCGTAATTATTTTAGGTGCTAGCTCTGATGTTTATACCCTCGAAGGAGCCTTCAAAAATATTTTTTTGTAGTTTGAAATAAGTCGATCGTGTTATTCGGAATTGTTTTGTGACTAACCAAATTAGTATCTGCCCGCAGAGTACAGTATATTATTAAATAAACGTATAGATTGTGACAACAAACTATAAAGATGATGAACGCGATAATCGACAAGCTAATGGAAACTCCTAAGACCTTCCCAGCCGCGCCGATGCCGTTCGATTGACGTCGACCCGGGAAAGTAAATACCGGAAATAATTCGAGGAGGAAAACTATACATTCGTGATGTGCCAAAAATCCTTTGCGCCTTCGGGCTCGTGTCGTCGAACGAGCAGAGTCGATTACATATTATTATTATTATTATTTGTACGAAGTTTCCGCCGAATCGATCGATACGCATCTATGGAAGACATGGCCCCGGCGATAACCAGACGTTATGTACACTGTACGCGTATTACGCACGACGGAGTTGACAACCCGAACGTTAAGAGCTTAAACTTCCGTGTGCGTTTCGATACGAAATGACTCAACAGTGTGTGCCCGCCTACGGTTTTCTACTTCAACGTATTTTCCGGCAGGAAAGTGAATCTAGTTGGTACTTGGGGAGGTCGAAAGTATAAAAAAATGTTTAGTGCAGGTTTTCAAAATCGTCGGAAATCTCCAAGAAAACTCACTTTGTCGTTAACTGTCCTCTCTGTATTAACAAAACAACAGAAATTTCAACGTATTTTCGCTCGATAGCATACTATTGACATCTCAGAGTTTGATTTTCTTAATTATATGGAAAAATAATGGCAATAATCGTTCGTTTGATATTATATTATTAAGCGTCGACACGCTGGTGTAAAATTAATTGGTGGAAATCGTGTCTATATTGCACTGGTAGATTTGGGTTTGTTGTAACCTGGGTATAAACCTAACCTAACCTAACCTTGTATTGAATGCTTAGACTTTTTGACTGATGAACAAAACATTTTATCAACGAGAAACATCTTAAAAACCAAAAAGGCTGAGATTTTATGAGAAGAACGATGTTATCTCCAAGGATTTGGATTTTTCCAAAATGCTTAATTATTTTTATATTTTTCTCTAGAGTGTTCTATTTTAGAATATGGTTTAGCTAATAAATATAATATCAATATGCTGTATGTACTGACATCAAAATCTATACTCGTACAACTATAGGTTAGGTTATTGTTATTGGAAGGAGAATTTTATTTGTTCAAGATGTCGAGAATTTCGAGTTATCAAGGTTCGAGTTACCGAGAGTACACTTTATTATTAGATATATAACTGTGCACAGCAAACATCGAGATGCCAATCGACATGGCAGGTCCGCAAAGGCACAGTTAGAGTTGACATTCTGGGAGGAGGGTACAACCAATGAACTAAACCGACAAAATTATTCTTTTGAAATAACCCATAGGGGGTTGGGGGCTATTATAGGTGTTGACCAGTTGCCCCCCCCCCAAGGCTTTTATCGAGATTTTAAAAATATACCAGTTGCCCTTACATGTTAATATATACTATATACACGATTACAATATATAGCCCGTAAATATACAAATAAATAATAACAAATCAAATTGTTTGAAATAGTATAAAATGATGGAAAAAAATTCATATGCTTGGATAATAAATAACAATTACTAACAAAATAATGTGAACACATTAGTCAATAAAACAATAAATATTATAATTATTTGACATTCAATGTAATAATTGTTCAACAAAAAAATAGTATAAAAATTCGATATATGCTTTCGATGTACTATGTTTTGTTATAATAATTACTATTTGTTTATTTACCTCCCCTATTGTAATCGTAATATATATTTACATATGAGGGCAATTGGTACATTCTGTTGGGGGTAACTGGTACATTTGGTTGAGGGCAACTGGTACATGTAAGCTATTACATAAAATTCGAAAAGGTTGTGGAGCGGTTAAAACTTGGTCGGGTTGTGGAGGGGGGGGTGCTAAGCCCTCCTTAGCTGCACCACTAATGCTCGATTGCGGGAAAGTGACCTCAGGAAATTCGAGGAGGAAAACTATACATATTCGGTGGGCCGAAAATCCTTATCGCCACCAGCAGAGTCGACGACATATTATTATTTGTACGACGTTTCCGCCGAATCGATCGGTACAGAAGACACGGCCCCGGCTCTAACCAGACGTTATGTACACTGTATATTACGCACGACGGAGTTGACAAGCCGAACGTTACGAGTTTAAACGTCCGTGTGTGTTGTTTCGATACAAAACGACTCGATAATGTACGAGGGATGGGACATTGTGTTCTTTGTTCGGCCGTCTCGTTGTCTGCGGCGACTACAAAACGTTAAACACGCCATGTGGCGCCTGCGAATGCGCTTATAGTCTCTTTGCGCGCGTCCGGCCGACTCGCAAAACCTTTGATGTTGTATGCATTATTATTATTATTATTATTATTGTTATTATGGATCTATTCTGAGTAGTGGGTAGTGGGCACGTAATAATAATAATAATAACAATAATAGTGTGTTTTGTTCCGAGCGTATCCGCAAACGACAACAACGACGCTATGACACGTCTGAACGTCTCGAAGGGTTCGTTCGATGCCACTAGTGAGCACTCGATTATATTTTATTTATATTTTCAATTCGATGTTTTACAAATATTAAACAAGTTAAACAAGAAAGGGTGTTTAGACGATACTCTATAATTACATTATCTCTCCTCATGATAACAACTGCTACTTCTCCTTATTTCATTCGCCCACATTCGGCACAAATTACATATTTGAAAAACTCCCGTGAAAATTCCTTGGGCCCTGTGCGACAACCTTCAGCAATCTACTGATTTTTTCTTTTCGTCTTTAAATCAATTACTAAACACATTAATATAAATAATGATAATATGCATATAATATTGAGACCAAATTAATTTTAATTTAATATGCTCATTTTTTTTTTTTTTTTTTAACTGCCTAAGGCATCTTTATTTAAACGACCATAAGTATTTATAAATATAGTACATTGTGGGTGAATACAGTATAATAACAGTAATACATAAGTAGTATTATACAATAATAATTACTTATATATACAGTATGCTCATTGTTCAATGATTTTATTTGTATTTGTATTATATAATCATTTAGTATAACAATGTAGTAATGAAAAATGTTAGTACGTAAAAACTAGGTTAAGAAAACAATTAGGCATAGGATAGGTAACAATAGTAAAATACTACAATAAATTCGAATATTTTATAAACATATTACATGTAACTAGTTTATGACAACAATAATGTAATAAAATAACAATTAAGTATAATTTTATCATAGTACAATCGATATTATTCGATAGTTATTCGATCTTAAGTTTAAGATATAAGGAACATGTAAGAACAGAAAAGGGGTCAGAGTGTGGTGATCGTGTGACTCGATTACCACTGGGCATCTGAGTATAATAAAGTGCTTATATTATTATTCGTTTGTCTATTTGTGTACGTCTGTGATCGACATATACAATAATTGTATCTAGTTATTGTGTTAAAACTGACGCGGACACGGTGATTGCTTCAAGGTTGATCGTGGTCCGGTCGAAGTGTTTGGTTAGGATTGAGGTGATGAAAAAAAACACAACACAAACACTTTAAGAATGTCACAAATTATGTATTATAATATTGCGACCAAAATATAACAATACATGACGTGCCGCTCGGGCAGATGAGTTTAACGTCGGACGATATGTTATCGGTCCGACGGTCCGATGGTGGATCTCGAATCGACTTTTCCGCCGACCGTTGTACGTCTTACGCGACACAGTCCCCCCGTCCCACCTTGCCGTTACCGGCTCGGTGGGAGAGTCAACCCGGTCGCGCTGCTTGCATCCCGTGGTGGTGGTTGGAGATAAGATAGACTGGTCGCTATAGTGCTTGTACATTGTACTTGCTACTAACGCGGGCCGCGTCATACTCCCCCCCCAAACCACCATACGGGGTGCCACAGCGTACTGTTGTCGGTGGATAAGTGGTTCAGCTCGCGGTACCCCTTGCCATGTGACTTGAAGTAAGCTTGCCTTGCTGACCCCCTCCTAGTCCCTCTCTGGTAGGTGGTGTTGGTTGTTGACCTCGTGCTTTGGTGCCTCGTTGTCGTTGGTATGGCTGCGACGTGACGTTGGTTATCCATGTGGCACTGCTCTGTTTGTTGCATGTGTCCGTCTGCCATCCGGACCGTGTTTGTTGGTCCGTGGAGGGGTTTGCCGTATTTACAGGCTATGGGTCGGGTTTACGTACGATTTGGGTCTGTGGATCTAATAGCGCCGTTACGAAGCCTGACGGAAATTCGTGTTCGACCTCGGTGGGTCGGAATTTTGTCCGGGCGTGTTCGTGTGACGTTATTAGACGTATTGCAATCGGTCGAGCGGGGCAACTGGTTCTGAACCGCGACAGAGACTGATTGGTGGTCGGTGTTGACCGCCATGACCAAACTGTCCCTGTCGGTTGTCTCGGTGCTCGCCTGATGCTTTACGTATACAGAATGACCTATAATGCGGGGGTGTGCGAAGTTGGTGTGCTTGCGCCCCCATCACCTTTGCAGGTGAACACCCGTGGCTCTGTTACCTTTGTCCCTACACCTGCGGCTGCCCCATAAGCCGTTGATGTTGACCACACGTGTCACCGGTGAGGTGAGTGTGGTGGGTGGTGGGGTGGTGTAGGTTTGGGATTTAAGAGTGGGTGCCGATAGGTGGTGTGTTGACGGAAAAATTCGTAGTTGGTTTTTCGTCGTTACGAATTACCGAACTACGTGCGCGATGATGGCATAATTTTTCTCCGTCCGTACTACCGAAAATATGGTATGATGGGTGACGAGAGGTGGGTCGTGGGTGGAGATATTATCCGACACGAAGTCAAAACGCCTGCTATGCGTCGAAGCACGCTGAACGTAAATGTTATATGTAACCGGATATGTGTACCTACGGAAAGTGTCGCGCGTTCGCCGGACGATAACACCTACCTACTCCGATTCGGATAGGCCAGTATTAACGTGCGGGGCGCGAGCTGGTTTTAAATCAGCACAAATTCCGTAAGTGATTGTGTGGACGTTTTAGTGTCTACGCGCTTGCGTGAGTAACGACTCGGTGTTGGCTAAAAACCGGACAGGGTGCTCGGCCCTTGTTCCGCGTAGAACTCGGTATTAACACCGATCGTACCTGCGCGCGTGCGGCGTATGACGGGTAGCGCGACGCGCTTCCCGTTTGACCAGAGTGGTCGTTGAAAAAGGTCGTTCATTTAAGGTGGCAATGTAACTGAACCTGGCTGGGCGCTGACTACGTTGTACCTACTCGAACGACCTAGCCGACTGGTAACCATCGTGTGTGCGAGTGGTAACGTGTACGGGTGACGGGTGGTTGATAGGCCACGGGATCTCAAAATTGTGTGGCTGCTGTACGCTGTTGGCTGTTCCGTGAAGAACTTCGCCATGCTAGCTTACAGCGCCAGCCAACGTGACTCGAACGTTTTCGTTTCGGTCGATTGGTGTAACGATTACGTCGATATTTTTTTTTTTTTTTTTTTTTGATTCCGAGGCGGCTTTGAAAAGTTTGTCGTTCTATACGTGCGCGGTCCCTGCCTGATTTGTGGTCGACTGGAGCTTGGACTGTTGTGTACCGGCTGGCCGTCCGTGGATATTTACATAGCCCTAAAGCTAGCAATGTTGTCCCCGGACGGTGGCCTATACCAATCGCTAGCGTCAGTGTCTTCCAAAATCGTTGGTGTGTGGGTGTACATGCGTGAATACGCGAGTATTGAACGACTATTATCAAATAATTTACGCCGACGTAAACAATGGTCAGCTGTTGACGGCCGCCGATGTGTTCCAAATATAGCGAAACTAGGTCACGGAATCGGCGGCGGCGGCGGCGGCGGTGACGACGACTGGTTTTGACGTCGCGGTCTGCGCGCTGCGCTGTTATCGGTAATAAAGTCGCGGACGATAGGTGAGCGCCGGGAAGGGTGGCAATACGTTATGTAACTGCTTCCCATTCCGTATCACGGTTATTTTCGATCGCGCGGATTTCCCCTACGTAGCAGAGTTATACCTAATGGTTAATACCTATTACGTAATCCTAACTTGGGTAGATTGGAAATCCTAGCTAACCGGAAAAAACACACTCCTGGTTAAATATCTCAATACTAAATGATATAAGCAAATAATCCGAGGTATGTGTCAACGTGAAAAACTCTTACCTTTTCGCTGACCGGACTAATTCCTCTGCGGGGAGCCATTTGACGCGGACACGATGATTGCTTCAAGGTTGATCGTGGTCCGGTCGAAGTGTTTGGTTAGGATTGAGGTGATGAAAAAAAACACAACACAAACACTTTAAGAATGTCACAAATTATGTATTATAATATTGCGACCAAAATATAACAATACATGACGTGCCGCTCGGGCAGATGAGTTTAACGTCGGACGATATGTTATCGGTCCGACGGTCCGATGGTGGATCTCGAATCGACTTTTCCGCCGACCGTTGTACGTCTTACGCGACACAGTCCCCCCGTCCCACCTTGCCGTTACCGGCTCGGTGGGAGAGTCAACCCGGTCGCGCTGCTTGCATCCCGTGGTGGTGGTTGGAGATAAGATAGACTGGTCGCTATAGTGCTTGTACATTGTACTTGCTACTAACGCGGGCCGCGTCAAAACTTTACTGTACTATTGGGCTCACGCCCGTTTTCTTCCTTTGAATAAATTATTATTATTATTATTATTATTATTATTATTATTATTATACCCGACATCTTATGATATCGTAAATATTAAAACATAACAAAATTACTGTACGAAGTTAAGGTTAAGTTGTAAGGACTAGATAATGATATACCTAATTATTTTATTTAAAAAAGAAACATAACATTTTATCATAGTTCATATTATTATAGAACATTAATTTGACATTTAAGAATATATTTTACCACACATATCGTAGGTACATTATTTTAAAGTAAATGTATTTCCAGTCACTACTCCCCAGGTATATAATAATATATCGGAATCGGAAAGATGACTTTAAAAATTAATTAATTCTAAATTTATATTATTGTGGTTATTAAATGTTTTTCTGAAACGATTAAGCCATTGGTCGTTAGTTTTATAACCTGTATTCAGTTTACGATAATTCAAGGTTCAATAGAGTATTAAACAAAAAAATATAATACATCTCTCGACATAATATAACATTTATATAACATCTCTAAACATATAATATTTAATTAATTATAAATACCTACTTTGAAAACCTCACGAAAACACAAATCGATAAAGTTTATATTATTTGGTCAAGAGTATATTATTTAGGACAATATTTGCAGAATAACCAAGGATACTAATAATTATTATATAATATTATTAGCACAATTAGTCTGGTACAGTAATATTCAAGTCGACTGCACTGTATTTATGTTAACAGTGGATATTATACGATTTTAAGTTAGCAGTAGATAATGCAATTATTACCAATGTACATCAATAATAATTATAATTATAAGTACCTGAGCGTGTGAGTATGTGAAGTATGATATTTAATAATAATATATTCGATGTAAAAGGGCATTACGATTTTAAACCATTTTTTTTTTATTTCCATTAGTTTTATGTTTTATACGATTTGAAATTAGATTAAGCAGTGTTACATCAGTGGGGGGGGGGAATGCGTAATATAAAAACATTATTTGCTTTTAATAAATAAGTTATACTATTAATAATAATAATAATAATAAAAAGAAATATGTGAATGTATATTCGCATTTAGTACAATGCCGTGAATGCAACTGCATTATTTGCTCGGAATAATATTTGAATAAGAAATGCTTTTACTTTTTCCCGTCGAATATATTTGCAAGAAATTTGAATTGAGGTTTTTTTATTTTTTTTTTTCACGAGAAAAAACTTAGTTATTCCGAATAAACGAAAACGCATTAAATCATGTCAAGATGTACAACATTTCTGATGGATTAATTTGCATTTAAATAAATCCCGAATAAAGTCCCGCCTGTATTGCTTTAAATTGTTTAACTTTTTCGTAACCGAATAAATTGAAAATATGACACAACGAAAAATAAAATCAAAATTTGAGTTCTCTGGGGAAACGACCACTCGACTTCTTTGTACCGAGGACATATTATCGTCGGATACCGAGTAAGAGCCGCACAAGAGCAAACATCGAAAGTCTTAAGAGCCGACACTATAAAAAGAGATAATATACTTCGAAAACGACGAGAAGGAAAAAAATCTCTTCAAAAGTTCGGTTTTGCTTTGCGATAATATTTCCGTTCCTATACTCTCGTCGAGTTGGCTCGATTATAATATAATAAATCGTACCGAACGACAAATAAGAACTCGTCTCTCTGTTGAAATCGTTCTCGACGAAAGTACAAGTGTTTGACGAGCCGAAATGTCCACAAGACTCCATATAATATAGGTCGTAGCACTAAGCGCGAAATCATAACAATAATAATTATCAAACTGCCATTGTCAACACTTTGTTATAAACGAGTAGACCTATAAACTAATGGACCGAGCTTAGAGAGAGAAGTCAGGGGTACGATATATAGAGTGAGCGAGAAAAGAAACAAAGTAGTAAATTACAGCGTGACTACAACTGCCAAATAAAAAATTGTGTCACAATAAAATCTGCCGATTCTTTTTATTGTATTGGTAACATAACAACCGATTTGTGGTTACCAAACATGTGGGTCTATGGTAACAACCATATTACCTATTTATATTATATATATATATATGTTTATGGTCGATAAAGAAAATGGAACAAAAGTGAAGTATTTCCTCCACGATTTACTACTTTATGTTCTTTCTCAGTTATATAATTCCCTAGCATTGATGGCAAGGAGGAGTGGAATGCACTATAAATTAGTTTATAGGACCAGTGGAGAATCCAGAATTTATTTTCAGTATTAATTTTTGACAAACTTTATCTGAAAATAATTTATTAATGATAACGATGTTATCGTTTAACAATTTTCGAAGGGGTTACATACCCCTACACCCCCCTCTGGATACTCCACTGTATAGAATTATGCTTATAATTGTTCGGAAATCTTAAAGACTCAAACATGTAAAACGTATCGATTAAGTGTCGTCAGAATATAACAATAATAATTATTTGTGTGTTTTGTCAATGATGATAATAATAATAATTATGTCTCTTATAATAATTATTTAAATTTTAAATGAATACTTTATTGATAAAACCGTCCATTTTTGTCGTTTACTTTGTATGTACATTTTGAACATAATATTATTATGCGTTTATGATTTAATATTTATACACTATTTGTATAATATTTGATTTCAAACCACTTGTCACCAGAATACATTATAAATACAGTGATACCTCTAAGTAGATATACTCTCTGTCGCTAGAATGTTTTCCGTTATTTGGAGGTTTCCTCTTTTAAGAGGGTTTAAATTGTAGAAAGTTTTATAGTAATAATATTATAATATGTCTATTACTTTTTCTCGGAGCTTATGCGACATAAATTCGTTTGATGAATATTTTATACAGAACTCGATTGATGAAAGTGATCATTTTTTTTTTTTTACTTTGACTATGCGAGTGTTGCGCATATTAAAGTTTAAGATATTTAATAATTGATAACAAATTGTGAACATTTATTCTGATACCTATATATTTTTCTCTAAAAGAATAAGACTCCCTACATGCCACATTTTACAAACATTTTTATTTAATTCCAACTAATGATATAATATGTAATATAATTTATAAAGAAAGCTTAAATTGTATTACTTTTCTATACATATTATAATATAATGTTTGAGATTAAAAATATTGATGAACGGAGTTAAATAAGGCCTGTTTGAATATGTGTACTCTAGTACTCTATAGTTAAAAAAAATGCTCAAATCTGGTTGATTTTATACATATACATATAGGATCGGGACAGAACAGGATCTTGGGGAATCAGCTGAGGGTATTTTTGTCGAAACAATTACGTCGACACCGGGAGCCTTAAACCATACGATAATAATACATCATAGGGTATAGAAAAACTAGAAAGATAAATACTTTGTTATCAGTCTATTGCTAACTGTCGTTTCAACCATTTGATATCGATTTAAGTGCGTCTCGCGTCTTATTTACATTTCGTTCCGACATCAGTGTTTCCCCTAGTGAAGAAGAACAGAAGCAAATTCAGCAATAAATACCACAATAATTGTTTGTTATTACTATACATTATCGGTTTAAATTAACCGAAAAGTTGTACACTGCTGATGCATTCTGAATGAAATGGACCAAGCGCAGTCTTGTCGATTTATCTCGTTGTATGCGTGTGTCGAATTTCATTCACATTTTATCGTCGGTCCTTGGGGTGACATAAATTTGAACTTTGCACACATTTCTTAACATGTTTTAAAAATATTGCGCAAAACTTTAAGTTTGAGCACTATCACTCGGTCCTTGTTTTATCTATGACATTATGTATTTAAGATAAAAGTTTCTTTTCTCTCCGTCGGAGGCGAACGAATGGTAATTTTTTTTTAATTCCCTCCTGCAGAAAGTCGCTATTATTTCGTCGTGGAACCGAACCGAGATAAAATCACAGGGATTTCGATATCGACAATCATAAGGCATTAGACGTCTGGTGTATGAATGAAACATAACGAATAGGATTTGTTTTTACAATGGGGAAACTTAAAAGAAATTCTAAAGGAATTGTATAAGATGTATACATCACGTTGACAAGCACGCGACGTTTCTACAATAATAGATATTTTACAATGCATAACATAACAAAAAGAAATCCGGAGAAGTAATTTTGCTGTATAGTCGGTGTCGAGTGTAAAGGTATCTCGTCTTGAGTAGGTCACTAATGGACGTGTTGAATTTGAATCAAATGAATAATATAAACCATTTTACATTTTTAATTCAAATTCAAGAAAAAAATTGTAACTTTACAATAAGATATTTTTTTGATTTCAGTAAGAAACACTTGTGAGAAAAATATTGTATTCCATTTCCAAGCTTTTTCATTCATAAAAAAAAAATGTAATTAGAATGTGTATTATGTATTGAACTTTTTATAAATGTTTATAAATAGTATAGTAAAGTGAATATATTTTTAAAATTGTATACTTTATATGAAATAATAATATTAAAATATTTCCGATGATTTAAATTGTCTACGGTTGTTCGTTGTAAAAAAATAAAAAACAAATTAAAAAAATCGATTTTGTCGAAAACCGGTCTCGCGTAAATTTTCCAATTTTTTTTCAGTATCTTGTGTTTTGTTTTTAACGATAATTTGGAAAACTGCCGTTTAATGTCTACATTGTATACCCTCAAAGTATAATTTACATCAAATTTTCTACAAGAAACCTCCCTCGAAGGCAAATATCACATCATTTTTTCTGTTCTGTACAAAGTTACTTCAGAAACACAAAAAAAAACCAACACCCACATCGTTGTAAAACCAATAAATTTATCGCTCCTCTCAGAATCTAAAACACTCGGTTTAGTTTAATCGTAGGTTTTGAGCCCAGAGGGAAACAGATCGAATTAAGTTTTATAATTATATATTTTTTTTTTTTGACCAAAAGTTTTCTTCAAAGCCTTACACGGGGAGTTTAATTGTTGGGAAATCGGATGTTTAATTGGTTTTGGTTTCTGTGAAAACTCTGAAAAAACTGCTCTACGCGGTCGAATCACTATAGTTTTTATTCTTTGACTCGATGTCGGTCAAAACAATAATATACTATAGTATACTATTATATACTTTTAATTCGATGATCGTTTTACGGTATCCTCGGTATTCCTCGAGTACCTACTTAAACCGGGTAGCAAACAAATAACAAATACTCATTCCAACGTCAAATCACTTCTTAACTTTCCAAACGACGAGTGCAATTTACGCCATTGTTTTTGTCTACCCTCGCCGAAGACGATTATGACGTGTGACCGGATATCGGATAATAATATGGTGGCACAATGCCAGCTAATCAGTCAACTATTAAAAAGGCCAAAACGGCTACACCAATTATTAAAACAAGCAACAATCGGAAGTTGAATTAAAACTATATAGTATCTCATTCGGTAATATTCCTAATGGCAATAATCCAAAAATTTCCGAGCGAGGGTACACTGCTCCACCTGCAGCAGTCATACGAAATTCGGTAATTCAATATTATAACGTGCGGGCCAAATCGCTTTTCGACACTTTCTAGAAATCGAAACCGATACTGCCTATATTATAGTATTCATATACTGATAACGATTAAACGACCACAAACAAAACAAATCAAACAACTCGTTCGCGCCAACCCTTGAAAATACGAGGCAAAGACTATCTTTGTGTGGTATCGTAAGTCATACGTAACCTCGACAGAGGTGACAATTAAAATATATCCAATAATTCAAATTTGGAATGTATACTAAAAATCTTAAAATATGTGACCTAAAAAAAAACACTCTGAACTTCTGTACAGATTTCAGAAATAAATTATTATTTATAGGTAGCTTATGATGTCCAGTGTGAGGCATGGCCCCTACGCCCCCTCCCCTAAACGATGAGATATAGCTAATCACTGCAAAAATTGTTTGTACTTGGATTCAAAATCATTTTTTTAACTTCCAATCTCTTGCACTCTGATGAGAAGTGTGAGCAACAAACGTTTCATTTGTAATCGTATTGGCGAAATCCTTTGACCGCATAGTATTATAATAATAATGATAACTGTGTTAGACTGCTTGTAACGAAAAGTTAAACGAGTTCCCTTTGTCCGCGTAATCTCAGCAAAGTAGGAAATTAAAAATATATCCAATTAAAACTTGGAATGTGTTCTTAAAATCTGAAAATCTGTGACCCAAAAAATCATTAAGAAAGGATTATCGGAAATTCGCATTTTAAAAATTGTCTCGACGAAGTCCGCAATTGAGATATACCCAATTAAAATTCGAAAAGCAGTATAAAAATCTGAAAACAGATGGCCGAAAAAACAAAATTATGTGCAATCGACCGTACAATCGATGGACAATAAATTCGACTTTTGTTCAGTATAACAGCCTTCGTTGTTTTGTAACAAACGAAGGCTAATACATAAAGTTCGAATTAACCAATAGCGACGAATACTCTTAAAATATCAGTAGCTGGTATTTATGTGGTTCACTGTTATTTTTGAGTGGGAAAAATCGCTGCAAAAATTGTTTGTACTTTGACTCGAAATCATATTTTTAACATGCCATCGAGTGCACTCTATGATGCGAAGTGTGAGAAAACAAACGTTTCTTTTTCCAACCACCGTCTTGCCGACACATCCTTCGACCGCATACTATTAGAATAATAATGATAACTGCGTTCGACTGCTGGCAACAAAGAGTCGAACAATTTCTCAACTCCCCTTTGTCCGTGTATATTATTATAACAGCTCGTATAATATAACAAACACAATAAAACGGGAAAAAGCCGCGTCATCCATACATACATAATACATATATATATCATATATATATACGTACTCGTACCACACACATTTGTACGGTTTTCTGTACGTGCAGTTTGGAAGTAATAAACTTTTGATATTAAAATGAAAATATAGTTTGGCGAAACTTTTATTAACACCGTCGCCGTGTATAATAACATTATGCGGACGAGAGGAAATAAAGAGTACCTATAGTCAACAATTAAATTTAAAGACGGAAGAGAGGTGTACATAATATATATATATATATATATGGCGCTGTCGTTACGAACGAACTCTATGCTTAATTAAAATTTATATATTATTATTATTATTATTATTATTATTATTATGTGAATCTAGGTTACAAGTCTTGGAACGTATTTTTCTAACATTCTAATTTCGAGCACGAACTTTCGAACGACAGTTTTTCCTGTTTAATTTCTTGGGAAAATATGGGTCTGTTGTACACACTCCGCTCTCGGTGGCCTTCACGGTACAAGTGTCCCGAATAATTGGTATACACACCTAAATACACGACGAGTATTAAATATATATTTGGGGCCCTCGTCAACGACATTGTTCCCGCTGCATTGTTCACAAAATATTACGACCGATGACAAACGCTATGAACTAATGAGAGAATGCGGGATGCGCAGAAATCGACTCTTAAGAATTAGAGTCATCAAATTTTAGTCATCAAATGTAACTGCTGTTAAAACACAATTTTTTCCCAAGCAAAAATGAACAATATAGTCTAGTGATTTGGACGCGATCGGTGATTTCAAATTGGATTTCGTCAGGCCGACACTCTGCGACCCTCAGTCGGTTTAGTGCTCTCCATATAATATATGAGTACTTACACTGTACATTATATCATATTATTAGTTTTGTAGTCGATAAGCCATCGGTCGAGCACGAGCAGCGGCGGCCACCGCAATTTTGATGAGAATGGCGGTCGGCTTTGAACACGATGCAAATCCACTCTAACTAAGAGCTAATGGCCAGGTCGTTAACAAACAAAAAATATGAACTCGGGAGAGGTTTACAGAGGAAAATGTACAGAAATCGACTCGTAAGAAATCAGCGACCGTGTCCCTAAATGGGCGGTTGTGGGGGCTGCTGAAGTCAAAATCCTATTTTTTCCGAAGCATGAATGAACAATACGGTTTAGTGAATTCGACGCGATCGGCGATTTTAAATTGGATTTCGTCTGCGAACACTCTGCTGCCCACCGTCGGTTTAGTGCTCTCGATATACTATTTAAGTACTTGCGTATTACATTACCTATATATTATAATATTATTGTTGAAGAGTTGTAGTCGATAAGCCATCGGCCGAGGACGAGAGGCAGAGGGGTAGACCGCTATACACCGCGTTTCTGATGCCAATGAAGGTTAAGGCTGCTGTGTACACGATGCAAATCCACGCTAACTAGCAGCTAATTGCCAGGTCGTTAAGCGACTATAGACGGTGTGTGGCGCAGTTCGAACTTCTCTCTATATATTTGTGTAAAGGCCCTCGGGACGATGGGTTTTCGACCGCTCGCCGAGGTAATTCAATTGACATTCGGTCGGGCGTCGTCTCGTCAGGCTCGCAAGTAGCTGTATATTAATACAGTCAATAGAAATGTGTTTTGTAGATACTAATAATATCAGCGCCCTCTAGAGTCATCGATGCGGCTGTGTACCCGATGTACAGTGCGTATGATGTCATGACATGAGAATGATAGTATCATAATAAAGTAGGTCAACACTTGACGATGAAATAGCTGCTATATAGTAAGGTCCGCGACTTGTCAATGGTTTTTACCCGTTTTTTTAGGACGAGTTATCGCGTGCTCCAATTATAATACGGTAATAGCGTGCTCATTGTTCGTACAATATATATATAATGTATCGCAGTAAATTATCATGCATCTATTGTGTGAAATTAAACGGTAATAATGACTATATATTCATATTTCCATAATCGTGAAGATCATTTAGTTGACAGGTGCGATGTATCGATGGTCAAAAAATGGTGATGCTCTAACCACTTGAAAACTATTCAAGCAATTAAACGCAATTCATTGATATACATATTATTAAGTAGGTAGTAACTCAGAGTTTCGAGGGTATGTTATGAAAAATAGATTTTATTAATCGTATACCTATTATTATAAGGGGATCGACTTGGTATTTATATAGGCTTGCTTAGTAACTTCAAAAGTATAGTTGTATAAAGCCGTTGAAATTCGATCACTGGTGAGTGGTGGTCACGTTATCCAAGGGCTGCCTATTAATTGTGTATAATATAACAATAATGACTGAACATTTATATTTGTAATTTTTGAGCTCTTTTTGAATCTCAACAAAACAGTATGTCTTACGATTTTGGATTTCGACCTTTCGTGGTAAAACGTGTTACCTAGGTGCAGGTATTGTTTAGTCCAGAAACTTTAATACTTTAATACCATTTGAGCATAGTTTAAGCATTTATGCACAATCATGCTATTAAATAGATAGTTAACACAGTGAATCGAGGGTAGAAATGTGAAAATAGATTTTCATCTGAATAATATTTATAATACCTAAGTGGATCGAATCGATATTTCCATAGGTTCGTTTGCAACTTCAAAAGTATAGTTTTAAACAAACAATAAAAATCAAACCGTTGAAAGTCGATCACCGGTGAGTGGAGGTCCCGTTAGCTATTTGCAGGCTGCATGTTGTGTACAATTGAAAGGTATAATAACCGAACATTCAAATTTGTAACCTTTAAGATCTTTTTTGAACTCCGACAAAACAGTATGACTTGCGAATTTGGATTTCGACTTTCCGTCATAAATTGCATTATACAGCTGCTGCAAGTATATTGACGGTCAATTAATATTGCAATGCTCGAACGACTTGAACATATAATATATGCAATATGCGTTGATATAATATGGGCCAGGACTAGTGTTTGAATATTTCATGAAATATTTAAAAATGTGTGAAATATTTCAGTGTTTTAATAAATTTTGTTTTATTTTTGAATAAGTTTTATATTTACATATAATTGTCATAAATTACCTTCATAACTGTATGGTACCTGTATGTATACCTAACCTTTGGTAACCTAACCATCTTTCAACTACCAACAAAAATGTATTTAAAATGTCGTCGACGATCAGCCATTTCCTTTGAAAATAACCAGGTTTTGCTATAAATAGTCGAAAATAAGACCTTAAATAGTAATATGTCAACCGTAGCACTCGTATTTTATTAATGTCAATGATTATACCTAGAACTCTTGGACTATATAATTAATAATTGATAAATAACCATCATTAATATTTGTATTAAAAAAAATTTCAATGTTTCACGTTTTTGTGAAATGTTTCACCATGTAGTGAAATATTTCATACTTCAAACACTAGTCAGGACACGGTTAGGTAGTTATAAGTCAGCGTGTCGAGGGTGTGAAACGAAAAATAGATTTCTCATAAAAATCCATTGTATACAAGGTGGGGATCGACTTGATGTTTGTATAGGTCTGTTTGGCAACTTCAAAAGTAGTGTTGTAAACAAACAATAAAAATCAAACCGCCGAAAGTCGACCGCTGGTCACGTTAGCAGCTATAATGTCGGCTGCCTCTGCGGCCACAGAGTTGCGAGTGTTTCGCACGGACATGTTATATCGTTAGGACTTTGTTTATATTTATCGTTCGAATTTACCACTCTTAATAAGCAAACGGTAAAGATAAATAATATATTATAATTGGTTGGCACGATACCATTTTACTGCCTAGATTTCTCGGTAAAATAATGAACGAGATAAACGCAATTCCGTGCTTAATTATTGTATAGTATAATGCGCTCAAAATTTATTGGGTTTATTTTTTCTTATTAGACAGTCATTACATTAGTCAAATTTAGAAAAATAATAAACTTATAGTAGAATAATAATTATGAATTAGTGGTGCGGTCCGTACATTCAACTGTGGAAACTCTCCGAGTGGATACGTATGGGATAGTGTCGCTTGCTCCCGGATGGGTGACCGTCTGCGTTTTTTGGCAAACCAATGATTGTCACACGTACAAACGTGTTTCGACCAACCGTCCGTCCCCCTACAAACGAAAAAAAGTGGGCAAGATTTTTAGGGATTTTGTCAAGATTTCAACTTTAAATGCTTGTAAAAATAAATTGTGACTATGGATTTTTAATATATTGTAACAATATATTAGGAGCCTTGTATTAAATTTTCAAGCTTTTTACCAAAAAAATTAATTTTTATTGACATTCATAGAAAAAAAAGGTTTGGCAAGTTGTTGTCGCTCTGCTGTACAGTATAGTGCAAGTGGGGCAATGTAACGGATGGTGTTAAATTTGAATTCAATGACATTATAATATCATCGTATTAGAAAAACGATTCTGAGCGAAGACGGTCAGACAGCTTATGATATTACTAAGTATATTTGACGGTATTATTGTGAATAAAGTAATTTATATATAAACATAACCTGTTTATGTCGAACATTGTTCTAAATTTTCAATCTTTATCTACAAAAGTTGAACATTTTATAAATGTTTAACTACAAAACGTTTTTTCTCAAAAAAATTGCACAGTGTGTTGTGTGTAATTTATTTATGTATACATAATATATAATAAGGTAAATGTGAATCAAGTCCAGGGTTTTGTCTTCACACCTAAAGTAGAATTTTTCAAAATAATAATATGCTTAGAGGAAAATAAAATTTATTTACAGCTCAAGAAGAGAACGAAAATTAAAAAACGTATTAATAATAATTGTTTCTAAATGTTTGCACGTAAAGTAATTACAGTTAAGTTTACTCACTATGAATGGCAATAATTTACCTGCTTTTAATGTATACAATAATTATGTACAATTATTTATAAAATATAATTTATTACATATATATTTACATCGATTATATAAATAAAACAAATTTAATAATACCTAGAAACATAAATATTGAATCTTTTGCCTTTAGAATAAAACAGTCGTCTATTATCAGTCGTCATCGTCGACATTTTTTTTCCTATTGAGGTCCACTGTTCACTGAATCGTGAAATATATATTATAATATCGAACTGCAGTCACATCTACATTTTTAAGTGACATAATAAATTACTTAAGGTATTTAATTTACTTTATAAGGTATAATATAAATTATAACAATTCAATATTGATTCACCTCGTACTCCTCTACCCATGTGATCTTAAATATAGCACTCTTGAGAACACGTCTATTCAGGCGATAGTGTACTTTATAATTTTAATTGATTAATTCAAATAAGCACATTCATCGAGTGAGACATAGATGATGAGTAAGTAATCTGCGAATCGTTACACTATGTACATATCATTATAGGTATGATAGTACCACCCTTCTCCAAGAGGAGACATGTGAGGTCTTCACTCCCAGCGGAGTGACACCTAGTTGGAAACCGGATGACGGGAAACTGGTGATCACGAGAACTACACAAATTTTTTGCACTTTTGCCGTGAAGCGAACCGATGACTGTGCGAGTCGTAGTCCACTCCAGCCCCATACCTATTATTAAATAGTAAATTAGTAAACTTAAAAAAAAAATTGCCTGGAGAAATATCAGCATCGAAAAATGTATAGGGGGGGGGGAGGAATGTCCGTTTACCGTTTATCGTATTTTCGTCGACTACCTAGGTGTAAGCAGAGATGACTGTTTCCCGGCTGTTAGGGAATGATGGATTAAAATATTTTTTTACGACCAGGAGGCGGTGGTCGAATCCTTTGTAATAGTTTGAACACGCGAGTTCGTATCGAGACAAGTGAAATATGTGCACACATATAGGATGATAATAATAATAACAATGCATTGTTGTCCTATTGTGTCATCTGCGACGGTCGCGACAAGATGTCTGCTACGATTACGACTGTCTGTCTTTCTGTCTGTCTGTGTAAGTTCACAGGCGAAATCGAATTTCAAATTTATGTCATTATTATATTTTTACTCTGACGTAAAAAAGTAAGACTACGTAAGCCCCCACACGAACGTTTTGTACTTATAGTTTTCGTCTGCCCACAAGAGGTTACATTCGCGTTACTGCAGTGTACCGGGTTAGTGGTAATCCGAGGGGCGAAAGGGGTGCGTGCGGGCGTTGACCCGAACCGAGCGAACGGTTGTTTGCAGAAGGATTTCAAAGTGGCTTTTCACCGTATAGGTGTACGACTATTGTTTGTTTTCGATGCTTAACGCTTTTTATTTATTTTTTCGATTATTTTTTTCGCTCGGCCTTTGGCTGGAAGAGTCGGCCAGAGAGCACGTTTTAGTGTGGATATAGTGAGTAACGCAGCAGCAGCAGCAGCAGCAGCAGCAGCGGATGTATCGCGAGGTCGAGCGGCGAAAACAAATTTATGAAAAGACTCCAACGAGACTAACACGTAGCAGCTTGCACGTCCGGCCACGTGTGGTGTAATTAAAAAAATATATTGTACGCCATCGATTCTCCGACACGTCGTTATACATAAACTGTCAAGGCTGGGCATTAACGAGTTAAAAAGTTAAGTTGAAAAGTTAATTTGGTTTTAACTTTTTAACTTGACTAGTTGCTTTTGGCTCTTTCGCATTAACATAACTGTTAACTTACTAGATTTCTTTTTTAATCAACCTTGAAATTAACGAATTAATTTTTATTTTAAGCAGTGAGTTGAGTTGATTTATTTTGTTTATAATTTAACTACATTTCACTCTTTGGATCCATTTCGTTTTCATGTCAAAAAATATAGACAATGGATTGTTTAAAGTTAAAAATAGATCATTCGAATCTAACGTATATGGAAATACTGTATAAATTATAAGCACTATAGTAGTATAGTCTATAATTTAGTTTTAGGTTGGAAAAAAATTAAGTAATGTATTACATTTTAATTAAAATTAAGCGTTGTATAAACAAATTAACTTTTTTTAACTTAATAAAAAGTTAACAAAAAGTGTGCATTAACTTTTAACTTAACTGAGTTAACCTATAGTTAAATAAACATTTAACTTTAAACTTTTTATTATTTTGCATATTGACTTAACTTAACTGAGTTATAAAAAAACATAAACTCGTCCAGCCTTGTAAATTGTGGGTATTGTTATCTGTAAATGTCACGATTTCGTATCGATTTCCTATGCTTCAGACTGAATTCATAGCAGGGACTGGAACATTTTGAATTTATCAATTGTTTCAAAAATAAACCTATTGTTTTTAACTGTTTTACCAAAAAATGAAAATTAAATTGAAAAATAAAATATGGGTAGTTCTCGTCTCTGTAAGTCTAGTAAGAAAAAAAAACTGTTTTATGATATTATATTTATTATCTCAGGAGACAATCCCAATGGGTAAGTCCTCGTATGTAACCGCCATCTTCAAACGATGAAATTCAATGAATTTTTATCGAATTTAATGTAAATATTACTGATTTAACATAAATCGTATCGAGCATAAGATGTGTGCGGAGCGATTATTTTAAAGGTAAAAATCGTTTTCTAATAAAGTGTTGGGTTTGACTTTAATTTGACCTTTGGCTGGCCACGTTCGGCTAAAAGTATTTAGTTTGAAAAGTGCCGACACGTGTACAATTGCAGTGGGTGTATCACGCGGTCGGAGGGCAAAATAAAATCGAAATCAAAATAAATATTATATTACACGAAATGTAAATACTCCGATGAATTTCAAACGGAAACGTTCGAGTGGTACCACGTGTGATGGAGTAATTAAAAAATAATATTATAATGAACTCCATCGACTCCCTAACACATAATTATTATACTTTTACAGAACCGTTTTTTCCTTAAAGGTTGGGGGTTGAAGGGTATGATTTGTCGACTTCTCTCAGATTATTTACGTTGTATAGCGGTAAATATACATCCATCGGTTTACCGTCAATTTTATACGGAAAAAATATCCACCAAAGGCGGTGGATTTGATACCCGCCCCCGTGAATACATCAATGTAATACTTTACAATAATTATAATAATATTTGTAAATTTCTTGAATTTCAACGCACTGTGCGGCTATACAATTGACGCACAACACGAATATGACGTTTTAGAGTGGTCTTTACGTTTTGATTTTTTCTATTTATTCAAAATAATGCGACAATAATTCAAATTACCAATATTTAGTGTAAATATTGTACTGGTGCATTGCGTTGTATGACTGACTGAAAATATATTTGTTTTTCACAAATTAGCCGGATCAGTTAAATTAATGCATTAGTTAACATTTTAAAATCATTAAGACTCGTAAATATAATTTCATTTTTGAAAGAAAAAAAAAATGATAATTTGTAGAATATTTTTTATGGTTGTATTGTAATTTACAATAGTTATATTGTGGGACGGAGTGGCAGAGCGGTTGCGACGCACACCTACTCCGGTTCGAACCCGGCCAAGGGCAGCATTTTTCTTCGGACAATTCAAGGTATCCGGAGAAGAAATGCCGCCATCCCCCATCCAGGCATGGCATCTACCTACGGGTGCCCACTAAAAAATCTGACACACACACACGTGTTCACAGAAAAACCCACAGTTCCATCGCCTACAGTTAAACAGGCGAATAACCTCAGTAGTTGAAGCCTCAACCTCAACCTCAAAAACATACTTATATTAATATTTGTATCTAAATGTCTTGAATTTCAACGCACTAATAGTTTTCAAACAATTTGTTATGTTTTAGAGTGGTCTTTACGTTTTGATTTTTTCTATTAATTCAAAATAATGCGATTATCACAATAATTCAAATTACAAATATTTAGTGTAAATATTGCACTGGTTCATTGCGTTGTATACAGGACTAGAATATTTTAGAGGTAAACATGTTCATTCTCAGAAAAATCATTGGGAAATTATTTGTTTTTCATAATTTAACCGATCAAATAATTTAACGCATTAGTTAACATTTTAAAACCGTCACGACTCATAAACAGGACATCATTTTTGAGAGAAAAAAAATGATATTTTGTAGCATATTTTTTATGGTTGTAATAATTGAATTATTTTAATAACAGCATATAATGACATTTTTAATTCCGTCCAAACATTATTTATACGTGAAAATCATAAATGTTACAAATTACACAAAGAACAGTTGTAGTTGATGTATATAGGTACATATTTTTTAAAACAGATTTTCATTTTTTTTTTTATTTTTACATTAAATTCGAACATAATAATGTATTAATGTATATCTACTGAATTCAGTTATGAACTATGATGGCAGCAAAGTGTATTGTGTAATATACACGATTTTGTTTTTATTAAATATTATTATTATTATTATATTGTGCATTCATTTTTCCTGAATTTCCCGGATGCTCGAGAACTGTAGTGATTTACAAAGACTTTTTTTTTTTTAGAGCATTTTTCTCTTTTCTTTTCATTTCTTTTTTTTTTATTTTTATACTCCTGAAGAATGGCTGAATCCATTCTTTATTGTTCGTTCCTGATAATATATTATTTTACCAGAATTTCGTCGTCATTCGCTCTTTGGAACTGGTAGCAAACAGATATTAATATGTTACGGTTATAAATGGCAATTCTCCCGTAAAGTATTACGCCGCAGTGCCATCCCACTATCCAATTTAATGTGACTCCTCTGGGGTAACAACATTTCGGTAGTATTACACATAACTTTCGGTCTTGTTGTTTACGCGTTGTCGTTGAAAAGTTTTAATTTCGAGAGCGGTCATCGGTATTTTATAATGATATTGTTTTCGATTTAAAATAATATCGCGTAGGACACGTCTTGTGTGTAATATTATCTGACAGTTAATAGTTTGTTATACTCTTTTTAGGCTAGTCAAGTCTAAGCAGGTATATGGTTTTTAGTATAAAGAATAATTATTGATATCATATATTCTATTCTATTCTCTCTGAACTGTATAAATTTAAATCATCGTTGCATGTGTTTACCTACGTGGAAAGACTTAATTGTATTCAACGTCTTGGAGTGTACCTGGACCACGGATACAAATTCGTTGAACGTAATATTAAGTAAATTGTGTTTTTAGAAAATTATCGTTTCGACGGCTTAAAAATATGGTAACTAGTCGTTGAGAATAGCTAACGAAAATGTCATCTAGAAAAGATACAGGCAATTTTATATAAATTGTCTAGATACAGACAAAGATTTTAACACTTATCTACATTAGGTAAAGATAATCTAATTTGTATGTTGATAATACTAATTTTTTCATATTTAAATAAAAAATTTACTATACTATATTACTGGTTTCTTGGCAATCTGGACCTGCCTTCTTGTTCGCATCTATGTCGCTATGTCCAGGAATCCGGATTAGAGTGATTAGCACAGGCGTAAATAAGGGAGGACTTCGATTGTAGCCAACCCCCCTGTCATAATTACTATAGTCCTAAAAAAGGTAGTTAATTTTTAAATTTAAATTTGATAAATCGTTTAATTTTTTTTATTAACATCTTTGACGAACAATATTATTGTATGCAATGATCCTGTGTAAAATCATGTGTAATTTTTTCTACATAAATTCTACATAATTTTAACCATTTAGTTAATTAAATCAGTAACACTTTTTATAATTTGTTTTATACACACAGCAAAATATGTTAAACACATTATAATGATTAAACAATATTATTATAATTTCAACAATTTATGTAACGTGAGTTGGGGAGTGAGCACCCCACCTTTTTTTGTTTGGAAAATGCTAGGGCTAGAGCCCCCTCAACTTAAAGGCCTAGTTACACCTATTGTGATTAGTGTTTATGTATATTCTCAAACACGATCGAAAAATTAAGGAAAAATTTTAAATATCATCCAATTATTTTGTAGCTTGTAAATTAATTAATTGTGATTTTTTTTACGATTTATTTCGAATTTAAATATCTCGCTTTTATTGAGTTCTAGTGTTCTGCATCAGTTGTTACAAAATACCTTTTTTAGTTATAAGTACGAAAAAAATAATAACAATATCATGAAATAATTTCGTCGGAATGTCATAATTTAGGTAGGTAGCTGATGAAATATTCATCATCACGTAGTGGATATAACTACACTCTAAAGCAGCGTTTCATTATAATGCGTAAAGTCTACGTACAGCAATTGCAAATAGTTTTAATTAATGTTCTACTAAATATTTTATCAAAATATCATACAAAAATATGTACGTGCTCGACTCGTGGACAATGCAACAGGCGTACGTTTAATTAAAAAACCGACAGCAAATAAATGGTTTTAATATCGGTATTTACAGACGGTAGGTATGTAACAATATTACCGTCATTGTCGTCAAATACAATGAAATATAATATCGTATAACACAGTACAGCGTTTGCGGTGTTTACCCTTTAAACGCATATTTCAGGTAGACACTGTAAGGCTCTCATGCAAATAGTGTTATAGATTTGTCGGTGAACATTTTATTTATTTTTATTTTTTAACAAACGAGTGGTTAGTTTTAAAGCGAATTGTAATGGCTGAGTGACGACACCGTTAAACAAAAACCATAAAAATAATAACAGGGCTTGAATTTCAGAAACTGGTATAAACTATTAAAGAACCGAAACCGAAAACAAAATCAAAACCGAAACCGAACAAAATTTGATACCGGTATTATAATCTAAAACCGAAATCGAGAAAAATTGGAAACCGGTATTACATATTTTCAAAACCGAAATCGGAAAAAATTGGATACTGGTATTAAATTTTAACACCAAAACCGAAAATAAAATATTTTTTAAAAAATGATATTTTTTTTGAAAATTATTGGTATCTTGAACATTTTAGAAAATTTACATTACACAACAGTCGATTTGAATGTGATCCCTCTGCTGAAATAAATTCATAAACTAAGTAAGAATTAACGTAAATAGTCCAAGACTTGAAACCGATTTTAGAAACCTGTATAAACCGTTTAAAAACCGAAACCGACAGCAAAATCAAAACCAAAACCGAAAAAAAAAATGGAATACGGTATTAAATTCAAAACAAAAAACGAAAACAATTTTAAACCATGGTATAGAAAATCGAAACCAAAACCGAAATTTCCTAATACCGATATTGAAAAATTAAAACCGAAATCGAGAAAATTAAAAACTGGTATACAAAATCGAAACCAAAACAGAAATTTTTTTTAATCGGTTTCAAGCCCAGGATAATAGACACTTATATAGTCATAGACAATAAAGAATGGATAGGACATACTAGAGGACCTGAAGTAGACGGTATTTTATCAGTGAGAGGCGATTTGTTTGCACACTTGAATTATTACGCGATAACTAATGAGTAATAATGCACATTGAACTATATTCATTGTTATAAATACTAAGGAATGCATTGATTGCAGTTATTATAATTGTATTCCTAATAATTCAGAAAGTGGTAGGTAGAATACGATACGTGTTGAGGTATTGTTCGTCAATCATTAGAATTATAAAGTACTTAAAGACTTATAATAAGCACTGATTATAATATACAGTTTTCGTAATCCTATTAGTCTGTGGTAGAAACTATAAAACATTAGAAATCGATTTTTGTTTTTTTACTAAAATAGTGATAACCGACTCGTCGTAGTTCATTATTTTATAATTTATAGATATCGTCTAATCGTGATTTGTCAAATGATAGAATTATGTAAGCAAATCGATTCATAATAATCGAAAGACCTAAAATGTATACGTGTCTGGTATTGGAATGTTATATCCATTCTTAATTATCCATACTTATATACTATATAGTACCTATAGGGGGGCATGGGGCTATACGATCCTCTTTGGGTATACCAGTGCAGTAAAATAATTTTTGATTTTCATTGGATACACACAATACGTAATAATTGACATGATTATGACAACCAGTAAACAAAAATATATTTGTAAATCAAAAACTTCTTTGGGAAAAAATAAACGGACCAATATGTCACCTGGGATAAAATTGTACGAGTCAGTCAATAATATACATTTTTATATTATGTTGGACCTTGCTAACGTTGTCCAGTCATTAAATTATAATAATATAATATAATAATTAATATGCTTAATTAATCCGTACATCGAAGATGAATGTTTAACTGAAATGTGCGACTTTTTAAACAAATCTACAAATCTACTTTTTAATAAAACGATACAATACAACCCCGCCAACAGCTAATGGCCACCCTTGAGCATAAAAAAAAAAAAATTGTAACTCTCCGCCACCACCTACCACAAGTGTGCTTACAAGAGGTTGATAATATTGTAAATCATTTGTTTGTCTGTTTTAGTAATAATAAATTCATTAAATATTAAAAAATTATATGGCTATAATACTTAAAAAATATGATATTCAAAAAATTTCAATATCTCAATGCTTCATAATATACGCGTAGGAAAACTTTTCCTATTTTTAAAAGATAGCCAAATTTCTCGATGACTTTTCTCTATTTTAGAAACTTATTTTTTCCACGTACCTCAACATAACTCCAAAACATTAACCTACTTTCACATAAAAACCCACCGAACTAATTGTGGACAAAAATGACCACCCTTTTTTCATTCATAATATGTGATTAAAATAACTTTAGTTACGTTTTTACCAATTTCCTTATGTCGTTTATCTAAATAGTCTAAGACAATGCACTTTAGCCTATATGGCGTTTATCTTAAAAATATTAAATATTAAATAAGAAATATTATTTGAAGCGTATTCATTCCTTAAGTTCCCGGGATACGATTAAAATGATAAATCAAAGGGCACTAGAAACTCTCACTGTATTACCTACTACATATGGGCTCACATAACAGGTTTCTCATATCTCGGTACAGAACTTTGCTGTTATCGTAATATTGTTCACTCGGTATTAATTAATTAATAATAAATTTGGTACCTACATTATATCATACAAGCCGAATATCCCGACTTCGAGTTTTTTTTTTGTGGCATGTCCTATTTTATTATATTTATACGCTCTACAGGTGTTTCTTGGTTTGAGCGTATCTCAGTTCTCTCAGTTCTCGGACAGATCGGCGTCAGTCTAATACCTAACTTTGGGAAGTAACTCGACTTAGTTGGGCAACTGGCAGTCACCGATTGGATTTGTGTTATTATTTTTTGTAAATTTGTGTGTGTGTGTCCGTAGTGTTTTCCTAAATGGCTGAACCGATTGGTATGAAATTTGGCACAGAGATAGATTAGACCTCTTGTAAGAAGATATGCTAATTTAAAAATGGAAAATTCCAACCCGGGGAGGGGCTCAAACGGGGATAATGAAATGTACGATGCACATTTTTGTTTTGTAAATGGACGCTATCGGTTTTAATAATAATTATTATTATTTAAGCGATAAGCATGTTGGCGCAGTGGAACTCATATTATGTATTTTAGTGCGGAATGTCTCAAGTTCGAACCACGGTTTTGGTGTAAACAAATTTTTCCATTTTTTTTTCTTCTCTAAGTATATACATACAAATGTTTAGTTTTTGTTTTTTCATCAGATTTCAGTACGGTATTAGGTTAAGTTAGGATTTTGTATTAATTGATTGCCATTAATAGGTTGAATTAAGTAAAAACGACAAACTTAGAATAACTCTGATACTTTAGACTTAAATTATACCCCACATAGAATTCGGGAAATGATAATATATTGTGAATATTTTAAAGTGCTTGCATAATGAATATTTTACTAATAATATTTTATAAAAATTTTCTTCTCATTTTAACAAAATATTGTACTATATTATTATTGCATAAGAATGTTAACTTAATAATTTTATAATGTTTCCGTAAAAATTAAAAAATTAAAATGTTTTGTAAATGTTTTTTATAAAATATTTTCAAAAATATGAACTTCTTGGCCACAGAATATAACTAAAATATTTCCTACTTATTTACTATTTTATATTTTTAAAACTTTTTGATAACTATATTATTTTCCTGAAAATATTTTTACCATAACTAGGCAATATTTATATGCTGTGTGTTACACTTAAGTACAAATATCACGATGAACCGCAAGTAGATTGACTAGGTACCTGATAATAAACTCCTGCGAATTAAAATACAGTATCATTTACATTTGAAAAGACATTGCTTCCAGGGTGCGTTACACCCAAAAGGAGTTGAGCAATCAGCATATTTTTCTGGGAAGATAAGTGAAGATAATTTTTAAGCACCGTACACCGAATATTAAATAGCAAATCGGACAAAGTTTGAGTCGTATAGACTTGGTACATGTAACGGGCTACGAAGTGTATGGGATCAGCTATAGCCAACATGACAATTGGGAAATGATAATATTTTGTGATTGAATAATGAATATTTGACGAAAAATATTTTATAAATATTTTCTTCTGATAATAAAAAAATATTGTACTATATGATTGCATGAAAATGTTGACTAAATATTTTCATAAAGTTTCCCTAAAAATGTTTTTAGAAAATATATGATTAAAATGTCTTGACAACTACCTATATTATTTTCCTGAAAATATTTTTACCATAGTTGGGAATTTTTTTTATGCCATGTGGGTAATTATACAGATATACGAGTTATGGGTCATGGACCATGGTTGAAAGAAACGAAATCCGTGTCTATAGGTTAACCCAAGTAATGCAGTTCGTTTTCTTCGCCGTACTGTCATAACGTTTTCAGTGAACAGGAAAACGAAATTTCACTTTACTGGACGTTTCAAACATTTTAGATTGTGTACGGGAACTGCACGAACTCGTATGACTGTATTTTCGAAGATACATCGCGATTGTACGTCATCGCGGTATAATAAGACGACACTTGATACCGTTTCCGGTTGAACAATTCGGCTTTGTAACAGCTGTACTTTAGGATTATATGTATCGTCGAAACGATCTGAGCGTATCGAATACACAACGGAAATTGGTTTGTTTGACTTTGTTCTGTTTATGATGTCCGTAAAAGCTGTGCTTTATCTCTAACGCGTTTCTGAATGGGGGAAAACAAAATAAAACGGTAAGTCTGCCGTCGAGGTATACCTATAATACTTTAGGTGGTAGCTGGTAACCTATATATTGTACCTATTACTGTTATGGTAACCGGGCGTAAACGAAATGCGTGCTTTATTTCGTTACTTATAATATTAATTGATAATATAGTCTTTGATAATAAAATATAATAAACGTCATAACCAACATTAAAAGTCTTAAGATTTTTAAATTTTCGAGTGTAATCGTTTATTTGGATTTCGGGTTTTTTTTGCTTGGTGTAGTCGAGTATTCGAGTGATCTTACTTGACACTCAAAACTCTATCAATAACCGTCGTTATTATAGGGTTAAGGGCATCGGAGCCTGTGCGTTTTTAGTGGTAGAAACATGTCTAACAGGAAATACTATCACGCCCAATAGACAAGTCTATGATTTTTCTTAATACATTTTTTTTATTTATTTAAAAGGAGAGAACATTTTTTAGGTCGCATCGAAGTCCGATTTTCAAAATTATGATATTATAGAAGCTAAAATATGCATTTGAATGATAGGCGATATTTGTTTTTTTAACACCTTTGTACCTTTGTACCAAATTATATATCACATAATGGTTTTAAAATAAAGTATTATTAGTTAATTTGGGAGTTTAGTTTTTTAAGGATTTTTTAAGGTTGTTACGGGTTCTGGTCAATTGGAATGGGGGGGGGGGGGTGGGGGGGAAGGCCTCGATAGAAAATAACAAAAACGATGTCAATATTTTGTTTAAATCGTCGTAGTCGCTCTTTGAATTAATAAATAAACCAATGTAGTCTCCCATTTAAAGTCTCTTCGTGGTCGGATACAATGTGGTTGATTTCCTCATCGATATAAGTACAAACCGAAGATGAAAGGGCATACCAGCAGCAGCACAACTATACCTAGGTTCTGTCGTTTCAGGCTCAGAACCTGTGTACAAGTATAACTATGCACTTCGTCCATAGCTCGCCATCTAAACGGCTTCTATTGGCTTACAAATGCATCGAGACAATTTCTCGGGTATCCAGCTGAACGTAGATAATATTATATCATAATAACACTGTACCACCGTGCTCCGGCTCAAACCTCCCGACCACAATGCTAATTGGAAAGCTCGTGACCAGGTACCTCTGCGAGCATACCTCAGACCCGCCCGACAAAGACGATAAAAACTTTGGGTCGTCCTAATCCGACAGCGGCTAGGCACGGCTAGCCCGACACTGAAGATTTCAACGAATTTCGGCGGTGAACCGTTTCATTTAAGCGGCTGAGTGTGAGAGAGGCGTAGCCACCCCCTCCCCTATCCCAAATCATGGTGCCAGTGTCTACGTTTAAAATGCGTTTTTGTGGCCTCTGTCGTATTGCAATAAAAATATGAACTAACCTATTATTAAAACGGCTTCTAATGTGTGACACACAATAATAATAAAGTAATTCTATAGGGTAACCTACCCTTATGTACCACGATGCGAGCTGCATGTGTGTAAAATATGATGTAGGTATACTAAAGTCGTTCGTAAAATGAAATTACCTCTCTGCTAATTGGTTGTTCGTTATCGATGAAAAATATCACTTGGCGCTTATCGGATTACGTTTTGATTTCGTTAAAACCTAGTGGGACATACCCATATTGTATACTGTGGCATTACACGCGTAGGTATAATAACCACCCTCGAATTCCGTTTGTTTACGTCACATTTAATACTGTTTTTGATACACAACTCGAGCACGGACGGAATGTGTTTGCCGAGTAAAACAGGCGCGATCGGCGGCGGTAGCAGCTTTAGTGGACATTTCGGTGATGTGTGTTTTTGGCAGTGCTCTCGTCGGGGCCACGTACTCCCCCGGATTAAAATTGAGTATTTTCCGGGAAAATTTGAAAATTAATAACATCTATAATGCTATAGTTACCGGTACTGTAGGCATGACTGTTGTAATGCGAGCGCTATCGAAAATAATTAATAAAACAATTACGCTCGCGTCGTATTTCACCGAACACGGTGGCGCGGTGGCGGTGTAGCATACGCCCTAACTATGATATTATATACATAACTCGTAGTTATATACACACATTATGTACATAGGTATTCGGGTTTATGTGCGTTGTAACAATATAATATAACGATAAATAGTGTGCAATATAATTATTTCGCGTATGTGTAGTATAGGTATACGAGCGCAACGCCAATGACGACGGAATTAATTTCAACGTTTTATCACATCCGCACGGTCGGGTCGGAGGGAAAGGGTGAAATACGTATTATTTTGGAAAATTGGAATACTAGTGTTGTACTGGGGGTCGTGGGCTTTTTCGACTAAAATTCCGTTTTACAGGAAACGCACAAAATAAACCTTATTGCTTATAATAGAAATAGAAATCGAAATAGAAATAGAAATAGAAAAATAACTTACCTACCTACGGGCTATACAATTAATATTACTCTGTTTTGTACTAGTGTAAATCGGTGATTGTATAGGAAAAACAAAATATGTAAGATAATCACACAATTATTTTATTTATAGGTTGAAACCGATTGAAAAATTTCGATTTTGTATACTGGTTTGTAATTTTTTCGATTTTGGTTTCAATTTTTCAATACTGGTATTTGGAAATTTCGGTTTTGGTTTCGATTTCGTATACCGGTTTCCAATTGTTTTCGGTTTCGGGTTTAAATTATAATACCAAATTTCAACTTTTTCCAGTTTCGTTTTTGATTTTGCTTTCGGTTTTTAAACGGTTTAAACCGGTTTCTAAAATCGGTTTCAAGTCCTGTGACTTATAGTACTAAGATACCGATGTTTTTCAAAAACAAAACACCGTTTTTTAAATATTATATTTTTGGTTTCGGTTTTAGATTATAATACCGGTTATTTTTTTCGGTCTTGGTTTTTTAAAGGTTTATACCGTTTTCTGAAATCGGTTTTGAAACCTGTTTCAAGCTATGATTTTAGGTGACCTACTACCTACGCCTACTATAGTAATATCGGGGTTCACTTACCGATAAAATATATTGTTTTACCACCATAAATACCCATCTACCCATACGTTTTAAGGGGTTGCCCGAGTGCCACTTGGAACCTATGTTACACGTCGCTGAGTTTAGCTACTTGCTTACACTTGGCTGAAACTCGGTTCACCAATATAATTAGTTGAAACATTTTATTTACATCCACACGGTAAGAGCGAATAATTGCAAATATTTTAATATCAGTGTTGTAGGGTAGTAGTTCAAGTAGTTGTTTTCAACAATCAAACATACGTTAAACTCCACGCACTCGCGTTGACTACTAAGACTCGGGTGTTCTTGTTTTAAAAAAAATTGTGTATAATATTTGAATCAATGTATACGAACTATAACGTCATACACCTTTTATATAATATAGAAAAAAAAATATGTAGGTACCTACTCTTCAAATATACTTTGTGAACAAGTGTTAATAGCAAGGCTAGAGGCACACCCATTGGCTTGAATCAGAAATAAAATCGGTGTTGATCGAATTATTGTAGGTGACCTACTGCGGCTACCCCTCATATAGCATTGTTATACCTACCGATAAAATGTACTATTTTCCTTATATCGATGCCCACCTAACCACGTTTAGGACTGAGCAAGACTTGAACCATATGTCAAGCGCCCCACTGAGTGTACTTACAAACTTCTGTACACCGCGATATACGCCAATAACGACGGAATTTATTTTAAAATTGTAATACATCCACAAGGTCGGGGTAAAATATGTATTATTTTGGAAAATCGGAATATTAGTGTTGTAGGATAGTTGTTTTCAACAAACAAACAGACGTTACACCCCAGACACTTTGATGTTGTATTTTTAAAAATTGTACATGGTTTTCTTTTTTTTTCTTTTAAGTATTTTTTACAGACTATAAAATATACGTATTGTTAAAAATATAAAAAAAAACAATTACGTGCATTATAATTTTAAATCAATATACTTTGTGCTCAAGTGTAAATAGGTATTCCTACAAACCCACACTACAACGAGTGTCGAGTGTGATTACACGAATCGTTTGTGTATTACGTTTAAACATTTGATTTTTGAATCGACTTTTAGCAAACGTTTCTACCTTGTCACTTTCAACCACTACGTATTCTATATCATGTTTATTGTTTGAGTACCTAACTGATAACAGATTCATTAGACAACTCTTCACGTCGAGTTGATGGCAGTTTACTCGAACTATTTGTCTTTGCTACGACGTAGCTGTTCTTTTTCTTGGGCGTGTAATGTATACCTACCCTGAAGAAATCGTGTTTACTGCAGGGACTGGAACCGTACCGAAATTGACCGGTTTTGGGCCGAAACATTTTGAAAATCTTGGGACCCCAACAGGACCGGAACCCTTAAATACATTTTTTTATGAACCGAAACCGAAACCGATACCTATAGTTTGGATGTAGAGGTTTTTACGGGTTTTTCGGTTTTCTCTGGTTCCAAAATCCAATAGACATATTATCTATAGTGTAAGTAGGTAATAACTAATTATTATTAGAAAAAAAAAAATAATTTTAAAATCGTAGACCTATAAAAGTTTATCAATGCTATGAAATAAGAATATTATTATGTGTACAACAAATTGTCACAAAATAAATACCAAAAATTCAAATTCTAATTTCCATGTCTAATCGATATCAATATTATTATTGAGTCGCAAATCGCAATTCGCAATAGCTGATGTAGAATTTCTGAAAATTTGGACGTTTATAGTGTTTCAGAATTCAGAGGAAGTTGTCATATAAATTATAAATTATAACTGTCACCTTACTAATATGCCTGCATTGATAATATTAAATACCTAAACCTAATGAGTTTATGGTTAACTCTTTACTCTATACTATGCTGTGTATGACACTTCGACTGTACCGACTACTGAACTTTTCTTAATTCTTCGTTACATATATTTGTTTAAATTTATATTTTTACGTATAACTTATAAATTATTACATCAAACTGAAACTTGGGTCGCCCAAGTGGGTTTAAAATTCATTCTTATTATTTTTTTTTTTTTTTATAATAATTTTTTATTTATTTAAAATATTAAAACGTATTTATTTTTTTAATTTATTATTTTTAATAATTCATTTTTTTATAATATTTCCTAAATTCTGAAATAGTTACGCTTAATTATAAATACCTGTCACTTAAAAGAGGTTATTAATATGTTTATTTTTTTTTATAGTACTTTATTGATAAAAATAAAATAAAATAATAAGGGTTAAAACCGGTATTAACCGAAACCGAAACCGAAACTGAAACTGAAATTTGATATTTTTAAAAACCGAAACCAGAACCGATAAAATCATAAAGGTTCCAGTCTCTGGTTTACTGTGTATTATAATATTATTTTCATACGCAGTGCTGATTTGGTCTCGTCAACAATACTTACTCACTCTCAAAATACCTCCCCCGATGAGCTGCATAATAATATGTGTGTGCTGATAGTTGACTCGCCAAGCATTTATCCATTTTTACGCATCTCATAGGCGTTTTATTATATTTTAATTTCAAAGCGAGCTAACACAATATTTTAAACACATTTTTGTAAAATACGAATATAAAACATTTGTTTGAAACGATTTGTTCATTGCTTAAAACGAATAAAACAGTGTAAAATCTAAATGATAACTGTGGTTTTTTTTTGTTCATTAATAAATAATAATAGATATCCTACAGAAAACAACTTAAAGTGTTGAATAATAATTATATCTATTACCATTCTCAATTTTATTTTAATTTTTTTAATTTTATTGACTAAATTACCAAATTTAAATGGTTTTATATTTAATATACATAAAATTATAATGTCCACATAAGACATCCATTCAGAAAATATTTAAAACACATTTCAAATACTTTTAAGATTTAAAATAAGTAATAAATAAACTGTGAAACATATTATACTAGTACATGGCATATTGGAATATTATAAGTAAATTAAATATCAAATTAAAAATAAGTTATTTTAAATGTACTGTTTAAAACACTGTTTTGAATTGCTTACAACTCATACAATTTATTTACAAAAAAAAAAAACATTTAAAAAAATACAGAAAAAATACAGTTTATTTTGCTTTTTTTTTCTTAAAAATTAAAAAAAACGCTAGCTCTGGTTAAGAGTATTTCAAGATAGGTATGTGGAAACAATTTACAATTTTAAAACACTCATACATAATCCGATTTAAAATTAAAATATATAATGAGTACTCTATGAGGTGCCCTAGATAAGAGTTTTACCTTTCAATGTTTATAAGAGGTAATTTCCCTCTAGTTAATAAATTAGGATCTAGTATATACCTATATTAGGAAGATGTTTTGAACTCATAAAATGTTGATAGGTTAGTATTAATTAATGTCAGTTTCATATAATCCTCATATCTCATACAAACCTATGCGAATTGACTTATTAGTTATTATCCTCAAATTTTGTTTTGGATTCGACGACATTTTTGAAAAAGTCTTCTGCTTCAAAATGTAAACAAAAAAAGAGCAGTTGTAACATATACGTCTGTATTGCCACATGATGCGTCAATAAGCTTAACAATTGAATTATTTGAAAAAATAAACTGTAAGTATATACTTAAAAATTCCATACATTTGTATTTGAATAAATAAATAACTAAATAAATGAATGGATGGGGGGGCTTATAGTCTTATTGAAATATCAATACTCTTAAAACGTTTTTAAAATTGAATTTTCCTTACTTTCTTCGTCGTTTTTTAAGCTAAAAATTATTGGCTTCAATGGCTATTATAGTAACAATGTAACGTAATATAATATAGTTAACTGTTCACTTGACATTTTTTTTTTTTTTTTTTTTTTTTTGTCAAAGCTTCGACATAAAAATTAAATTGAACTTTGATATCAGACAGTACTCAACTACAAAAAAGTATTGACAGGATTTTATGTCTCATGACAACATAATAAGATTCCTTTCATTTATATTTCACAACTGTTCTAAGTATTAATATTTTATATTGTTATAAAGGTTGACAATTTAACTCAAGTTGAAATAGTGTGTGCAATAATGTGAGTCGATGCGAATAATTTGAATTTTTAAACATATTATATTAACAATTAGATTGCATTATATTTGCTTTACATTAAAAAATAAAGGTAGAACAACAATTCATTTTGTAACATACGTTGATGAATGGCCATAACGTAAAATTGTTTTTAATTAAAAAAAATAGGTAAAACTATAATAACATGTATTAACGAAATATATTATGATATACAAAATATGTATTATTATTATTATTATTATTATTGTTATGATGGTATTTTTATATTAATTTTTTTTTATCGACTAATAAAGAGAAATGCTCATAAAATGTAAAGGGCCGCTTTAAAAAAAACCACTTGTATTATATACCTATATACAGGGTTTTTTTTCGTTTAGATAAAATGATTTTTTTTTATTTACGGTGATAAAAATAAGAAGTATTTAGTGTACATCAGCGAGTAGAGTTATTTATTTGTTTTGGTTGTATTTCTGATTAAATTATATTTTCAATTTATTATCATTTAATTTTTATTATTGAATTATTTTATGAATTTTTTTTTTTTCATATTTGAGTATTCAATCAATGTCAGTTTTATATATATAAAAAAAAACTAGGAACAGTGCAGCTAACTACAACAATAAGTACATATGATTTTCGTTTGAATTTAGGTCATAGTGCGCAGAAATAAAATACATTTCTTTATTGTTAGTTTCATCTGGAAACCTTTGCAGTCCTTTGTGTTAAAAAACATAATATACATATGATGTTCAACAGAAATAATTATTTTTCATATGGGACAGGTATATTAATATCGGTATATTGTTCATTGTTCGGGCTTTTGAAGATATTTTATTATATTTTATAATATATTTTTCTTTTATTGCGTTTGAAAAAAAGTTAAAAAATATTTTTATTTTTTTTTATTATTATTATATTGTCATAAAAAATTGTATAAAGAACATATTATTATGACGTCATTTTAAAACAGTGCCTACCAACTATAATATCAATAAAAATAAAGAAATTACTCATATCGCGCTGTCAATTAATACCATTCATGATTTAGTATAAGCTAACATTAATATTAAATATTTATAAAAATAATAATATTATAAAGAATAATTATGAGACTCGATAATATTAACGAAATATGTGTGTACTTAATCTATAAAATACAAATAAAATGCTGTGCGTTGGATCCGTTGTATCATCTGAGAACGGATGAATCGATTTGTTTAATCTTTTTTTAAAAAAAAAAAAAATGTTTATTGTAGTAAGAATGAAGTTTTTACGGTATGAAAAAATGGAAAAATTGGGAAAAACTGAAAAGCCTTTTTCCATGAGTTTAGAACTTATGATTTTGATATTCAGTGACTATAATATTTTTAACCAGCTTTGGTCTATCCGAAGTTAACAGACTCAAAAATACTGTACCGTTTTCAAGAAAAAATTGTAGGAATAAAATTCTTTAGGCCATGGTTAATATATATTGTTTCTTAAACCCCAATTTGTAGTTAAAGGGTATAGCTTAGTCTCAGTGGTCACACAATGGTTCCAAATTATATAACCATCATTATAATTAGTATAAATACGACAAAGATTTTTTTTACAAATATATTTATAAAAAAAGATAATCTTTGGCATGGGACGAGACAACTGATACAATATAATATAATTATATTCTATCGATTAAAATACTCTTTGAATAAAGTTCAATAGTTACAAAAGTATTCCTATAGTTTTAGAAAAAAGATAATCATAAAAACATTTATTTAAGTCATGTAAATAATTTATTTTTGTTAAATAAAATTTATGCAATCGTTAAAAAACGTTTTGAAATCAAAAAGTATAAACTAGTAAAGAAACCAGGAGTAGTTTCTTTGCAACATTTTATGAGAATTTTTAATTAGGTAATTTTTAATTTTTAACAGGTACCTACCTGTTAAAATCTAAATATTTTTTAAAAATGTTTTTACTTTCAAACTATAATGAGTTTTACTTCAAAGTTTTCTTAAAAAATCACAAAAATTAAACCACTTGAATTAGAGTAAAAGTTTTTCCAATCAAACGATTTCTGAGAACCAGAGTTAGAAATCGGATATTTTGAAATGTTCAAAACAAACTTTAAATCAGATTTTATTTTTCATTTTTTTATTAATTAATTAGGAATTAAAACATTTCGATTCGATAATTTCAAATATTTAATTTGTCAGTTATTCCTGCCACGCCCCGTAGAACGGTTTTTCGTGTGAAATAATATACCTTATAATATGATATGAAAGCAAACTAGGCAAACGACGATCCATACGTTTCTGTATTCGTAATAATAATTTATTATTGTTAGTAAGACGTAAAAAAGTATTAATTTTTTACTCACAGATTCTTGGATCATGTTCAGAGTGTTCGTAGCGTACTCGTTTTGCGATTGCATTATCAAGTTCATCATACTTTCCCTGATCGATGACACGATTCCAGACCCCGTCGTGGTGTTTTCCAGCAATACAGCTGATCCCAACAACAGGACGAAGAACGAAAACAGATGTACACCGGCGTTCTGAAAGGACAAAAAAAAATACATTAACTACAATACAGCGTACCTGTCTTTATCATATTTTTATATTTTCTACGAAATATTATTATCAATTATTCCTCGTTTTATCGCCAGCAATGTTAATTTTAACCAAAAAAAAAACTATTTTATTTACAATATAATTTTATCTGGAAAACTGGATTTCATCCGTTTGTGTGGACAACAATTTTTCAGTAGTATCAGATTTTAATTATTTACTTTTTACAAACATCATTGACTATATTATAGTTGCGTTTATTCGGTTTTTTTTTTTTACTATTCATTTTCGCTTTGTAACATGGCGTATCGTATAGGCAAACGGGGTACATAATTGTACAGTACCTACATTAAAATAATCATAGTACAGAGTAGTGTAATAATAATATGGTCAACGCAGGTTTAAATTTTTTATTTCGTAATGGAAATGATAAAATATATTTACGAGCATGTCACAATAAGCTCTATACGTCGATTGAAATTTTAATTGATACTTTATCGTATCGACTTCCATCGAACATGCATCCATTTCCAGTCTGCTTAGAGACATCCACTTAAACCGTGATGATTTCCAATCGATTACTACAATTAATAATTGATATTACAATGTATCACGAAGGAAGCGATTAAATATAAAAAGTGGTGGAAATTAAAATATTATACACTATGATTTTTTTTAAGCACGCTCGTCCTATGTTTTTTTTTTTTGTTTTTGATATTGCATATTTTATTCAAATTATGATTTTTGAAATTTTTAAATAAACTTAAGACCATATTTTCGAATAGTGCAGATTTACATGTACCACTTAACGATGATCCTGTGCCAATACAAATTTCTTTTTTTTTCATATAAGAACTCCCTTTTTTCTTTTTTAATTATTCGGCAGTTTATTTTTTTTTTTGAGAATTTAGATGTATCTAAATTAAAATTCTAGCAAGTTGTTTTTGACTTTGTGTACTAATATGTAAATGGTAATGGTCGAAGGAAGGCTTAGATGATTTGAAAGTGTTAGTAACTAATATTTGTTTTTCAATATAAATAGTTTGTAAAATTGATCCAAAAATAATAAATACTACATATTATAATATTACATTTAAATTATATTTTGTAAAAACATTTTTGAGGATTATTATCCTTGGTATAAACATGTTAACAACTCACAAATTACCCATTAGAATTTTTATTTAGATACATTCAAATTTTCAAGAAAATCATCCGCTAAATAATTTGCAATAAAAAGGGAGGTTAAAAATAAAAGTTATTGTATCTACACACGAGTACACGACCCTCCTTAAGGAAAAGTTACAAAAAATATCAGAAATTTGAAAACATTTCGATCTCTAAGTATAGTTAAAAAATCAGAATTTGAATGAATGTTCTATTAAGGAGGAAAATGGGGGGGGGGGGGGGGGTCATGATAAAAACATCGCAATGCGTATTAATTATTTGAAATAAATCCGTCCATCATTATTACGAAACAAAGTGTCCATTAATGTTATCGTGCAACCGGAATTCGTAGAGGCACGTCGGATCAAAATATGATAAAATAAAACAAAAATGTAGTCGATTAGGTACATTTTGTAAATTAAAACTGTTTTTTCTCCCAACTCCTATATTATTATATTGTCAGCAGAACGTTTTACCAAAACAGGTGAGCGCCCCCCTCCCCCCCCCGTTTCGGTAATGCGTTTCACCCCATATTATGTATAATTCACGTGACGGAAATCTGTCGTCGGATGGTTACTGCACTTAGTGTCATCTCGCCCCCCGAGGTCGTGATCGATCGACACGGTTTTCGATACATCCGCATGTCGTCGCACACATCAGCACATGTCAAGTTAATAACAGCTCAGGGCTGGTTTTGGGGATGTGTGTGTGGTTGTAGGGGGATGAAACGGCAATTACCAGGCGGTATCACACCAGATAAAACGATGGAGACGAAAATGTATTATTTGTGTACATAATCATATAATGTAAATAGAAAAACAATCTCAAATTTTACCATACGATTACTTACATACTTCCATACTACCATACTTCATTGGTTTTTAAATCGAATGGACTTCAATTTTGTCGGCATATATTTTATGATTTTAAATCGGTAAATAATATAATATTGTGGGGAAACAACTATGTGGCTAGGTACAAGAAGGGCCAATGTCAAATTTTGACAAAACTGTGATTATTTGAATAATGTCATTAAAATTCACAATGTTACTTGCGTTAAAAGGGCCAATGTCTCTTATGCTGTATGACCAAATAAATATGACATTGGCCTTTTTGACCATTTTTTTTATCACGTACCTATGTCGACATTGACCATTTCGAAATCAATTAATAAAGTTTATAAATGTAGAAGTAACTAACATTATGCTCAATTGAATATTATTATTAGGTTTTCATAAAAAAAGTCAAGTTGTTTTATAAAAAAAATTATTCGTTTTAAATTTTACTTTTTGTCCAACGTCAAACAAAAGTAATTTTATTATTTTTTCTGGGGGGCCAATATCAAACTAAAACGTGCATATTTACACTTAAAAACAAAATCAGAGTCGTACAATGAAATAAAAACAAATGCAATTAAATAACAGGATTTTTAGAGTTCCGACATAAAATTTAAGATTTTTATTTTAAATTTAAACATTTTTTTTATATTTGAAATTTCTGAACACATTGTTAAAGTATGATATTGGCCCTTCTTGCGTCTTGCACCAAGCCACACAACTATATGTATTGGTATAATATTACTTATGAACGCTGGTTGGATTGTTAATTTGATGATCACTGCCAATGTAGAACAGCCGATAATATATTATTATTAAACGACCGAATCGTTGTAGGTGTTGAGAATCATCAAAACAAGTAAATTTTATTTTTATCACCTTAACTGCTCGCATTCCACGAATAATGTATAGACATGATAATATGTGCAATTTGTTGAGTATTGTGAAACGATATATTGATAAAGTTACTAATATTTGAATATGATTCATGTGAGCCCGACTGCCAATTTTAAGCGACTTTTTTATCGAGCTCTGAACGTTCAAATTGAACATACCAACATTAAAATGAACTCCCAGTGAACCGACAACCATAAAAATAATAATGTACCTTTTTGTGAATTATTTACAATGATATAATATTACAGTTCGCAACTATATAATATCATTTAATATCGAAAAGTTAAGATTGGTGCAAATTAACAGCATCTGATTATCAAATTGTAATTACGACCATTTTTATTTAATTGCTTAATATGATTTCAAACATTTTAAAGACAACAATAATACAAAAATTACTTTAGAGTAAATTAATATTCAATGTCACCTCTATCACCATACACCTAATGACTATGAGTAGGATTTAATCCTACTATTATTTAAATATATTTTTTTTTTATCCTGTATACAAAATTTCTATCAGAAGGAGTGCTTCGGTTTCAACACAATATTACAGTAACTAATCTTTTAGCAAATTTGACAAAGATGGTACTTTAGACAAGTAATTTTGTCTATCTTTTCAATAGTTATTTTTTTGGAGTTTAGTATAAATGTCTTAAGTCAAAAACGACTAGTTTTCATGAAAATTTAACAAAAAATTGAAAAATTATTCCAAATCATAGATAGACCAAAACAAATTTCACTGATAGTGAGTTAAAGTTTTGACTTACGTGATCTGTACCGACAAAATATAAAAATATAAAAATGTGTGATTTTAATAACACTATAAGACAAAAATGTCGATTTTTGACCTAAGTAATTTATACCATACGTCAAAGAATTTGAATGCCAATGTAAAAACCACTGACTAATGTAACAATATTTTTTTTTTCATCAATATAGAAACGAATAAAATATAGTAATATTATATTAATATCATTCAATTAAACTCACAGGCTATAATAAACAATAACGATAGTATAAAATATCCAGACTGACAAACAGTCTCAGGCTCAGAGTCGTTTTTCTTACACAACGATATTATATCATTGGATTCAAGTTTGATACAATCCATTATTTTCCGTTGACTCACTTGTAACCTACTGTACAGCAGAGCGACATCCACTTATCCCCTTTTTTTAATATTTACTATTTTTATATTAATTGTACACATTCCGTATATCCTCGACAAATCTGAGTGACACAATTTCAAATTTGGGACACAACTCGATTGCAGCCTAGTATAATATTACTATACCTCAGTAGTGTTGTAAAGTATTTGAGTAAAAGTACCTATTCAAATACTTTTTTAAATACCTTTTATTTTGAAGTATTTGAATGGTATTTCAAACACTTTTTAGATTCTGAGCGGAGCGATGAATGTATTGGTTTTACAATGATGTGTGTTTTTATATTTTTTTTTTTAATTTTTTAATTTTTATATTTTTTAATTTTTTTTTGTGTCTGTCATCACGTTTTAGGACAGTAAAAGTGCTTGGATTTTCTTCATCAGTAGCTTTTCTGATAGGAAAGTGAATCTAGTTGGTACTTTGGGGGGTCAAAAGAATAAATTTCCCAGTAGTTTTCACAAGCGCCGGGAAAAACAACATAACAATTAAGGAAAAACTGGAATTTTTACGCAAAATCGGTTTTCCAAAAAATCGATTTTGGTTATTGGTGTAACTCTAAAACAAATGAACGTATATACATGAAATTTTCACTGGTTGTTTATATTTGCATTTTCTATACACGATAACATTTTCAAAATATTTTGATTTATTTTGAACTGTTTAGGGACATTTTCATTTTCCATTTTTTTTTTAGTTTTTTTTCTAAAAATATCAATAAAATTTTATCTATTGGGCCAAAAAGTGTAAACATTTAATACAAGGCTCCTAATATATTGTTACAATAGCAGTTGAAAAATATTAAAAATACATAGGCACAGTTTTTTTTTATAAGCATTTAAAGATCAAATTTTGACAAAATTTATCAAAATCCCGAAAATTATCAATCATTGTAATTAATAAATTATAAAATGTTCTGTTTTTATAGCTAAGGATTACAAATTCAACACAAAGGTTCTCATAAATAGTTCATACTATAACCAAAAAATCTAAAAAATATATGAACACACTTATTTTTTACAGACATTTTAAATTCAAATTTGGACGAAATTACATATTAAAAAACCTAGAATAACTATTTTAGTTACTTTGTTGTGATTGAATAATATTATTCGTGGGTACTTGTAACTTCTAAAGTGTACTATTATATATCTATGATAGTATCACGGTTTTTGTTGATGTATAACGCGTTATAAGTATCTAATGGATATTGTGATATGATTAATTTGGAATTTATTATAGGTACCTATTATAGGTCAATTTTTTGTTTAATACCATAGATATGTATATAATATGTCTTATACATAGACTGACATACCGTCACCGCTCAGAATCGTTTTTCTTATACAATGATATTATATCATTGAATTCAAATTTAATACCATCCATTATACAGTGACCCACTTGTAACCTACTGTACAGCAGAGCGACACCCACTTGCCCACCTTTTTTACTATTTAATACTATTTTATTGAATACTTTTTTTTATTCTTTTAATTCTTAATTTGTTTCTACTTATAATATTATTCTTGTTAAATAAAAACACACACAGACAATTAGGTATCGGTTTTATTTTTTTTTTCTCCAGGAGACAGTTTATTGTCGACGAAAATCCAAAAGATACATCTGTAGTCGGTATCAGCTTAAGTCAATAACAAAATATTATATAATATGTAAAAAGCTACTGCTTATCGGCTATTATACTTTATAGTTTATACTTTATAATTATTTAACTATACGAAATTATTATTACTAGGTGATTATTAGTAACTACTACCTATTTAGTATTCACCACGACAATTTTTTTCAATAATTTATTATGATTATCTTTTATCGTCTACGGCGGTATGAGATATCCAAATGCATATTGTTTTGAATTATTATATAACTTTGTAGTTAAAAGTTCATTGTCTTGGTGCAACTAACATGACTGATCATAATTTTGATTATTGAACAAATCATGTTTTTAAAATGCAATACCCAAACAAATTTTTGATTATTACAAATTATTTCAGCACTAAAAAGTAAAAAGAATTTTTTTTTTTTGTATTTGAAGATTATTTCAAATACTTCTGAAAAGTATTCGAGTATTACTCAATTACTTTACTATTTATAGTACACTTGGGCGGTATTTTAGATACTTTATTTTAAGAGTATTTGAGTAATTACTTAAATACTTTTAAAAAGTATTTTTTACAACACTGTACCTCGGTACCTTTGATACGATTTTTTACCAACGCATACATCACAAACTCACATCTGTAGACGGAATAATGTAATGAAATTGGCTCTAAAATCCGCAGGCTGACAGACGACGGATTTGTTTTTGTAAGCGAATTTGTAACGTCCGTCATTACGACAGTGACCTACTCACGAACGTTATTATTGGAGTTAGGATGTTGATGACTTTTGCATTTTTTTTCCTTTTATTCTGTACAATGCTATCCTAGCTAAAAATTTGTTTCATGCTCCCTTGATTCAGAATATTATAATTTTATTTTGCATTTTTTGCATTTTTTGCATTGTTAGCTATAAATGCATTTTTTTTGTTTTTTAACGTCATTTTTCAACATTTTTAAGTCATTTTTTCATCTTTTATCGCATTTTTTGTACTTTTTATACAATGTGGGGCATTTTTCACAAATTATAGATTTTAGGGCAAATGTTACACCCAAGTTTGGAAACAAATTTTGAAGAATAATGGATTTAAAGTTGTAACCAACATCTCTGAAATGCTAGATGGCCATATTAATTGTCCAGTGCAACAATGTAATATGAATATTATTATAACATTAACATCCTAAAACTAATAATGAAAATATTTTTAGTATAATTTTTTTTATTTATATTTTACTTTTTAATTTATTTTTAATATTAATAATATTGAAATTTATTTATAAATTACTTAAATGCTTCTACTATTACACCCATTATACCCATATCTTTAATAAAAATTATTATTTATAAATAAGTTTTTTCACTTACTTAATTAGTATTTTAGATAATTTTTAAGGTCATTTTTTGAAGTTTTTAGGGCATTTTTGAATTTTTTTTAGGGCATTTTTGTGTGTTTTTTAGGTCATCAACATCCTAACTCTAGTTATTATATTGTTATAGGTGAGCTCAACGACAGAGCTATTTTTCCGGATGATTTTTATTTTTTTGTTTCAAGTCGTCGCACATTATAGAGTCGTACAAAACGCTTAACGAGGTGATGTGAATAATGTTTTGTGTACAACATATTTAATTTAATTTATGTTTTTTTTTTTTTTTCCTTTTCGTTTCCATTAAACACGTTAATAATAATAATTCACGTCCGAATGCGTGCACACACTTTTTGTTCGTTTGTTTTTTTTTTTTAATTATTAATGCGTTACGCATACCGGATGTGAATAATAGAACGCCGAGTGCCGACAGACCATCGCTGCTCCTTTATGTCGTCGTTTCGAATATTGTTTGTAATATTCGTAAAAAGCCGCGTAACGTGCATTTTATATCGTCGGATTTACGTCGCTGACGACTTTTTGACCGACTGCAGTCGTTTTCAAATTTTTGTATTATTATATTATGGTGTCTGAGCCTTTTTTTTCTGCATACTCAGTCCATCGCCTTTAGATTTTTTGTTTCATCGACACCTAGTAGTTTTGAGACTGACCAATAAATTTACACGGTTTTAGAATACAATCGTATTAGTTCGGACCCCCTTATAGTTCCGTCGTGTCCGTCCGTCGGTTATCAGTACTTGGTTACGATGGTTGATTTTAAGATATTTATTTGTTCACTTTATTTCATAGTCACCTTACATATAGTTACGGTTGTTTGGTTTAAGATTTTATAACATCGGTTCTATTCGACGCTAATTCGTATTCCACTTATTATTAAAAAAAATAACCAAATATGACTAGGTATTCAAAATAGATTCATAAATCATAGTAGCCAATATTAATAAACGTAAGTTTAAAATATCTTATAGGTATACCCATTGGCGTACACACGGGGGGGAGGGTTTGGGTGTTCAAACACATTGTTGATTTTAAAGCATTAATTTATTCCCTTTATTTCATAGGTACGATTGTTTGTATTGCGTAAGATTTTAAAACATCGGTTCTATTCAAAGTTAATTCTTCCTAGCCAGTATTAAAAAAATAAACAAATATGACTATTCAAAATATGTATATTCATAGTAGCCAACATTAAAATAGGTATCGAACTTTATAGGTTATCAAATAATTATTTTTAAATTGTATAATATGGAATCATAGTTTATTGCGTTGTATCAAAATGCGTTTAGAATCCAGAAATTTAATACACTTTCAGAGTGAGCTGTCTCCTAACTTGTTTGAGTTTCTAAATGTAAGTTAAAATATCTTATAAGCTGCTTGTGTCCGCCTGTCGCTTATCAGTACTATTGGTTACGATTGTTGATTTTAAGATGTTTATTTATTCACATTATTTTATTTACATAGTTACGATTGTTCGCATTAGATAAGATGTTATAACATCGGTTCCATTCAAAGTGAATTCTTACTAGCCAATATTGAAAATAGGTATCTAAATTTATTTAGGTCATCGAATAATTATTTTGAAATGGCGTAATACGGAATGATAGTAGTTTATTGTGTTCTGTTATAATAAGTTTAAAATCCGGCAATTCGGTACACTTTCAGAGTGCACAGCTGTCTCAAAGCTTGTTTAAGTTTCTAAAATATGTAAGTTTAAAATATCTTATAATATTAGTAGAGTTAGGATGTTGATGACCTAAAAACCACACAAAAATGCCCTAAAAAAAATTCAAAAAAGCCCTAAAAAAAGTGCAAAAATGCCCTAAAAACTTCAAAAAATGACCTTAAAAATTATCTAAAATACTAATTAAGTAAGTGAAAAAACTTATTTATAAATAATAATTTTTATTAAAGATATGGGTATAATGGGTGTAATAGTAGAAGCATTTAAGTAATTTATAAATAAATTTCAATATTAAAAATAAAATTAAAAAGTAAAATATAAATAAAAAAATTATACTAAAAATATTTTTATTATTAGTTTTAGGATGTTGATGTTATAATAATATTCATATTACATTGTTGCACTGGACAATTAATATGGCCATCTAGCATTTCAGAGATGTTGGTTACAATTTTAAATCCATTATTCTTCAAAATGACATTCTCCTAATAGTCCAAATCCAAAGTTAGATTTTAAATAAATTAAATTTGTTTCCAAACTTGGGTGTAACATTTGCCCTAAAATCTATAATTTGTGAAAAATGCCCCACATTGTATAAAAAGTACAAAAAATGCGCTAAAAGATGAAAAAATGACTTAAAAATGTTGAAAAATGACGTTAAAAAACAAAAAAAATGCATTTATAGCTAACAATGCAAAAAATGCAAAAAATGCAAAAAAATGCAAAATAAAATTATAATATTCTGAATCAAGGGAGCATGAAACAAATTTTTAGCTAGGATAGCATTGTACAGAATAAAAGGAAAAAAAATGCAAAAGTCATCAACATCCTAACTCTAAATATTAGTATACTCGTTGTGCCCGTCTGTTAGTTATCTGTACTCGGTTACGATAGTTGATATAATATATAACCGACACTCACGCACTTTTTTTTTTTTTTAATAATGAGGCTTTAAATACTAAGTAAAACATCAAAATACCCAATTTTCTATTCGCACGTCAAAAGACGTGCACCGTCGATTCACAATAATAACCACGTCTTTTGTTCGGAGTTCTTTAAAATTTCATATCGTGATAATAATATAACAGAGGCGTATATGACGACTAAAACTGCGACGGTGTGCGTTCATTTTCACGTAGTCCGTCGAACCGACTCAAACGCGTGACTGGGCGACTTAAGACCTCGGCACACAAACAGTCGGGTTCGCCAAGTCAAGTTTCCTTCAAACGACTTTTCGTCTCTCCCCGTCCCTCCCTTTATATACGTGGGGGAGATTTATACGCCCGTCGAGCTTTACTTATATTTAATGCAAACGCCTAATGCGCCGGGACCATTAAAAAAGCGCGAGACGCGGAAAGCCTCGAGGCCTGTCTCAAATAAAAAGCGGAAAAACATCCAAAGGTCGTGTACGCGCTATACACGTATATAGATACACGTAGTTCGGCTTTTACATTTCGATCTCGGCAAAACGTCTGCGGCGTGCGATTCCGGGAGGTAAAGGTCTAGGAAATCAAACCGAGACATGTAGACTGTGTGTGTGTACACAATGTGGTGATGCTTTTCGAAAAGCTCTTAAGAGATATATTTTCTCGGGCGGCCCCGAGCCCCCTTTTTTTTTAGCTAAACAAACGAGAATAAATTAGCGACATCGCAGCCCCGACGAGGTTTACACGTCAAATGCATATACGACGACGTATTATATATAGTTTGTATAAGCATGTTTACAATATACACAACACACTAACCCACACCCACACCCACACCCACACACACACACACCCACAAACGCACAGACACGACGACATGTTGATTTCGATTTTGTCGACTTTCAACGGAAGTAAAAGCCGAAAAGCTCGGCGAAGGTTTTTCGATACGCCGCCGCCGTCGCCGAGTGATTATTATTATTCTACTCTTGGCGTTTTTCAAACACAATTTTAATTATTATAATTTTTTTTTTTGCCATTCGGAGTGTAGATAATGCGACGTAAAGGTATCTATAATATTAATACAATATCGCGAGTGCGGGGAAGATGTTTTTTTTTTTCATATACCAAGTATATTATAATCTGCACATAAACATACTCGCAGGACGATAGAAATATTTTAAATGTATCGTTATGTTCGTGACTGTATGCTTGTGATGTGAGTTTCTAGTAAATTTACCTTTTACAATTTTACGGGGAAGGCGAATTAACGGTAAAAATTTACAAAAACCGATTTACCTTACACGGATTGTTTACCCTTCTCGAAATCGAGAGATCGCTAAATTTGCGTGTTTTTACATTTATTACAAAATATATAATAGGATTACAATACAAATAGGAATTTTAAAAAAAAATGTTAGCGACCGATGAGAGAAATCGTTGTGATAATATTTAATATCACATTTCTATTTCTATTTCTATTTTCTCAATGTTTGTTTATTTTTTGGTCAAAAATACCAGTTTTCTATATTTTAATTTATATTTTCATACACTATGGGTATATAATATTATATATACAGGGTGTGTAACAGGAAAACTTGGCAGATGAAATTTTTGTTCTAATCAGTGTTTTTAAATTTTATTTTTATAAACTATTTATGTTCACTTGCGCTACACAATTTTTTTTTTTTGTCGTGCATATTGAGCATATCAGTAGTTATTGTAATTATTATATTTAAATATGGCGTACCTATCTCAATATGTCTGATTCCAAACTTCCATGATTAATGAAAACGACAGTAAAAATATAATTAAAACACACACTTGATTATATTTAAAATTATATTTTTAAAGTTCAAACATTAATCAGTAGTCTGAATCATATTTAAAAATATTTTTATTAAAATTAAATTAAAACGTATCTAATGTGAAGCATAGACCTGATGCACTTTGTCAAGTTTGTTAATATCAGGCTTGCATTTATTTGAAAACAGAAGTAAGTGGAATCGTGCGGACATGTAGTAGGTATTGAATTTTAATTTGAAGTATAAGAAGGACATATTTTTTAATCACCTATCGCCCCTCTAGCAATAAAATTTCTTCTGTTCTAATACCTCCCCTCCTGGCAGTTGCCAATGCCCACAGGGGGACGCCCTCCCCCACATACACACAGACTGTAGTGTAGATCAATTTTTATTAAACATTTACCAATTCCAGTGTACTTAAATTTTTTTACGAAAAATCCACATAACTGTTTTTACAGTGAGATTCGTTTCGGTTTAAAGCTCGATAGGTACCGGTAGTGATGTACATTTTTTTTGTGATAATTTTCAAAATGTTAAAAATGTTGAAAATTTTATAATTTATCATATTAATTTCTTTTCAAATAAATCATTTGATATTATATAGTTATAGTATATTTAACCTTCATAATTGCATCTAAAACTATGCACTTTTATTACCATTTACCCATTTTAATATTATTTTGGTATTATTCTATTGAACACAATAATATAGTAAATACAAATCGTTAAATATATATAATATAATACTATTCCTATATCAATATACCTATAGTATTCATCTCGGTCATAAATGTGCATTTTTATCTTTTATTAAAAATGTTGTATTTTTACTTCAGTATACCTCGACAATTAATTAAGTTAAGAAAAATGCATTAAAACCAAAATGTTCAAAGAGAGTTGAAAACTTCAATGGAAACAAAAATGTTCAAGCTTACATCCTCTAGGTACATTTAATACCGTACCCAACAAGAGTCGGATATCAGGTATAATAATATTGGTCCAAACCTTCGATGGAAATATATGGTACCGATTGCAGGGGGTGTATACCTGCGAATCGTAACGTTTCGACTCGATCGAATTCTACGCGTGTGTACTACACACTTCCTTTGAAAGTATATTATTATTATTATTGTACAACGAATAAAAAAATGTTTATATGGTTTTTTTTTTTATCGTATCACTCGATAGGTACCGGTAGTGATGTACATTTTTTTTGTGATAATTTTCAAAAAGTTAAAAATGTTGAAAATGTTATAATTTATCATATTAATTTCTTTTCAAATAAATCATTTGATATTATATAGTTATAGTATATTTAACCTTCATAATTGCATCTAAAACTATGCACTTTTATTACCATTTAACCATTTTAATAATATTTTGGTATTATTCTATTGAACACAATAATATAGTAAATACAAATCGTTAAATATATATAATATAATACTATTCCTATATCAATATACCTATAGTATTCATCTCGGTCATAAATGTGCATTTTTATCTTTTATTAAAAATGTTGTATTTTTACTTCAGTATACCTCGACAATTAATTAAGTTAAGAAAAATGCATTAAAACCAAAATGTTCAAAGAGAGTTGAAAACTTCAATGGAAACAAAAATGTTCAAGCTTACATCCTCTAGGTACATTTAATACCGTACCCAACAAGAGTCGGATATCAGGTATAATAATATTGGTCCAAACCTTCGATGGAAATATATGGTACCGATTGCAGGGGGTGTATACCTGCGAATCGTAACGTTTCGACTCGATCGAATTCTACGCGTGTGTACTACACACTTCCTTTGAACGTATATTATTATTATTATTATTATACAACGAATAAAAAAATGTTTATATTGTTTTTTTTTTTTATCATATCACTGGTCATGCGTAAAAAAAAGTAATAACAATAATAACGTTATTAACAAACACAAATTGTTGGGACGTTTGTGTGCATTACAAATTATTGCGAAACACGATTATGAACGTTTTCCATTAATAATAAAGTAAGGGTCAAAATGGTTGCGTATATTTTGCAAAAGGTTCTATAACGTGTGTATAGGTACATACGGTTTATACCTATATGGTTGATCACGACCGTTTGTGATGGCTCATGAGCGTAAAAATGTACAACGTTTGATCGTTCAGACCGTTTCGTTGTAAAAATGTATTATTATTATTTTATTACCGTAATATGTTACTGTGCGATTTATAATGACTATAAAGCAATCGTTATTGCATTCGAATACGATATTGTAACAAGGAACAATAAAATTATACAGAGTGATTCGCCAAGCGCAAGCACACTGTAATTTTTGTCTACCTATGATAACGAATTAGATCATTTTTTTAAATTTTCAAATTTGTTCCTGCTGCTCAAGGAGTGTCCTGTGGCGCATAAACTTGTGTCTTCCAAACGAGAACTCCCATTTTTTACAGTGAACCATTAAGCTGATAACTTTTTTGAAAATGTTTGTGTGCCTAATTCAAAATTCAAACAATAGTAGTTTCCCAGTTGTTTAAATATTTCTGCAAAGTCCTTTAAAACGGTAATTTAAACATAAAAATTTAAAATAAAATTTGTTATTTTTTATTATACCTGGACTATTTTTACAAATTATTAATGTTGATATAGATTTATATTAATTAATAATATTTTGAAATCACCATAGACTATATCACCATATCACCATTATTATTATATCATACAAACCCTCTATACACAAAGTTAAAAACTCTAAAACTACTCTCACGAATTTCGATTCTGATCCACTAAATAATTTATAGTGGAATAGGGTAGTATTTATTTGAAAAACTGAAGTTTGTATTTACACAGGACACTTATCAAGTTGTACGAAAAATCTAGAAAATTTGAAAATATGATATTTGAGTATAAATATTTAAAAATTCCAAAAATTAGATTTTGAACAACTATATTGATACGTTAGAATAATTTCATTCAACACCTCTAAAACTTGAGCCAAACATAGACTGAAAAATATTATATTTTTCTGCGTTGAGTATATGTATAATATATGTATTTAAGTAATTAATATTTTGTAATGTATCAATTTCATTAAAATTAAATTAAATTCTGAATAAAAAGACCACGACTTACCTATACTTTTGCAGCAGTTCAAAGAAACACAATTAATTATTGTGAATAGTATTTTTACAGAACATGCGTATACAATATTATAATAGTGTACATTTTTTTTTTTTTTATATACGTTAAAGCATATTATCATTGAATAAATGAGTTATAACATTTTTTAAAATTCTTATAATTACACTTTAAATTTAACATTATAATTATTCACCCAACAACAAGTTTACATTAGATTTTGTATATTTTATTAGGTGATTTCAGAATTTTTACAAACAGTTTGATGTAAACATTTTTTTAAATGCATTGGCATTTCATTAAATGTTGAAGGACTTAAATAATCCAGAAAATGTTTACCGATAATACAGTGGAATCCCTAAATACCGGACCCCCCTAGGTCACTGACATTTTGTCCGGTATTCAGGGGATTCGGTTTGCATAAAGTTTGTGTGCTGTTTCCAAATAAACGTCCACTATTCTGAGGTTTCCGGTGCTCAGAGGTGTCCGTTATGAGAGTCCTCACTGTATATTGAATTTACAATGCTCTAGAATTTATTAGATTTACCGAGGGGGGATAAAACGTGCGAGAAATATTGAAAATATTACAAACGAACATCATATTATTATAAATTATTATTCTAGTCGATGTTTTAATATCGGTGCTAACCAGTGAGCCGTTTTTCGGTGGTCTTAGTAGACTTTTCGCCGGCTACATTTTCTAAATATCTCTCTTCTTCGCGAAACGATAACAATATTATTTTGATATTGTGTATTTAATATCACTGGCAAACCTATCGCATAAATACTATCACGTCGGCCGGTCGGTCGGTTTATACACGTCATAAAATATTTACATATTATGTGCACGAATGTTTAAGATTTATGAGTCGTCGAGCATTCGAAAGCGCACAAGTGTGATATGTACGGAACAGTTTCGTGTGCACGTTATCCGTTATATATAGCTTTCACGAGAGTAGTCTGAGTCCCAACGCATTACTGTGATTACAATAATTTATTAATTATTATCGATGAAACGTTTGCATAATATTATTGTTATTAATTATTATTATTATAATATACAAATATAACGCAACTGTATAATACAACGACGTGGCGGTGAAGTTATATTAATATATACTCGTAATTTATGGGCGTTATGTACTCCTCCGAAGTAAAATTGTTCACTTAATATAATTTAATCTTTGCAGGTGTTATGTGCGTGTGTTGTGTTTGTATCAGATCAAATCACCCAATAAAAAGTGGTTGTTCGAGTTAGAATTTTCTATCAAACATAATATTTGAAACTATTTATGATTTAATATAATAATTATTGAAACGACTTCGTTATTATGCGAGTGATATCACTATAGCATCTCAGTGGTTGGGCATCAAAGCCGAAATTAATAGCAGGACATGTTTGGGGGGGCTTTTGAAAATATTGGGATGGCTTGGACCTCAAATCACCCCTTGTTTGTTTTTATGATGCACATAGAAGCCATATCAACCGGGGCTTGAAACCGATATTTGATAACTCCGATTTTGAATACCAATAAAAACCGAAATCAAAATTTAAAATAATAATAACCTTTATTCAAAATCAGAAAAATTAAATAACGATATAACCAAAATCGGTATTGGAAAAAATATTTTCGATTTCAAGTCCTAATTTTCAAGTAATATAAACCCATCATTGGTCGTAGGTTCTCCGAGGAAGTCTTAACAATGAAACTTTTGATGATATGACGCAAGAAATTGTATTCAAAACTAAGTTCTAACCTCCTATTGCAATACTTATAATAATTTATTAACTATCACTGGATGGTCTCATCCCTCAAGACAATCAAGCCATTAAACTTTATTTAATTTTTAAAAAAAAACATACATTATGCTTTTTGTAATTTTTTTTTAGTATAGATTGTATAAGTTCTAGATTAAAAAAAAAAAAAAATAAGAAACAATTATCGATAAAACGTTTGCATTTTAATATTATATTATTATTATTATTATAATAAATAAATATAACGCCAAGGTATAATACTATTACGTGGCGGTGGTGTTATTATACTCGTAATTTATGTCCGTTATACTCCGAAGTAAAATTATTCACTTAGTATTATTTAATATTTTCAGGCTTATGGTGTGTACGATATATCAAGTTAAATTACCCAATACAAATTGGTTAGCATTTTTATTAAACATAATATTTTTTATGACGACTACGTTATTATGTGTGGGATATTACTAGCATCTAAGTGATTGGATAGCAAAGCCAAAATGAATAACATGACAATATGTTTGAGGAGACATTTGAAAATTATGGGAGGGCTTGGACCCCAATCACCCGTTGTTTGTTTCTATGTTGGATATAGTAGCAACATCAACCAGTTTTTAAAACCGATATCGGGTACCGATTTTAAATACCGGTTAAAACCGATAAAAACCGAAATCGAAATCGGAGAACATAAAAACCGGTATTGGAAATCAAAAACGGAATCAGAAATATGAAATACCAGCTATATCCAAAAAAAAATCGAAATTGGAAAAAATATTTTCGGTTTCAAGTACTGAATTATAAACCCATCATTGTGCGTAGGTTCTCCAAAGAAGTCTTAACAAGGAAACTTTTGATATTAATATGACGTTAGAAGTTGTATTATGCATAACTAAGTTCTAACTCGCTATTGCTATAATTACAATCATTTATTTATTGATAAAACGTTTGCATAATATATTATTATTATTATTATTATTATAATATACAAATAGAAACCGCAACTGTAAAATATTATGTGGTGGTGGCGTTATATATTTGCGTAATTTATGGGCGTTATACTACGAAGTAAAATTATTCACTTAATATCATTTAATCTTTGAAGGCATGGTGTGTACGATATATCAAGTTAAATTACCCAATACAAATTGGTTAGCCATGTTAGCATTTTTATTAAACACAATATTTTTTATGACGACTACGTTATTATGTGTGTGATATTACTAGCATCTAAGTGATTGGATAGCAAAGGCAAAATGAATAACATGACAATATGTTTGAGGGGGCATTTGAAAATTATGGGAGGGCTTGGACCCCAATCACCCGTTGTTGGTTTCTATGTTGGATATAGTAGCAACATCAACCAGTTTTTAAAACCGATATCGGGTACCGATTTTAAATACCGGTTAAAACCGGTAAAAACCGAAATCGAAATCGGAAAACATAAAAACCGGTATTGGAAATCAAAAACGGAATCAGAAAAATGAAATACCTATATCCAAAAAAAAATCGAAATTGGAAAAAATATTTTCGGTTTCAAGTACTGAATTATAAACCCATCATTGTGCGTAGGTTCTCCGAAGAAGTCTTAACAAGGAAACTTTTTATATTAATATGACGTTAGAAGTTTTATGCATAACTAAGTTCTAACTCGCTATTGCGATAATTACAATCGTTTATTTATTGATAAAGCGTTTGCATAATATATTATTATTATTATTATTATAATATACAAATAGAAACCGCAACTGTAAAATATTATGTGGTGGTGGCGTTATATATTTACGTAATTTATGGGCGTTATACTTGGAAGTAAAATTATTCACTTAATATCATTTAATCTTTGAAGGCTTATGGTGTGTACGATATATCAAGTTAAATTACCCAATACAAATTGGTTAGCCATGTTAGCATTTTTATTAAACACAATATTTTTTATGAGGACTACGTTATTATGTGTGGGATATTACTAGTATCTTAGTTATTGGATAGCAAAGGCAAAATGAATAGCATAACAATATGTTTGAGGGGGCATTTGAAAATTATGGGAGGGCTTGGACCCCAATCACCCGTTGTTTGTTTCTATGTTGGACAAATAAGCCATATCAACCGGGGCTTAAAACCGATATCGGGTACCGATTTTAAATACCGGTTAAAACCGATAAAAACCAAAATCGAAATCGGAAAATATAAAACCAGTATTGGAAATCAAAAACGAAATCAGAAAAATGAAATAACGGTATCCAAAAAAAAATCGAAATTTGAAAAAATATTTTCGGTTTCAAGTACTGAATTATAAACCCATCATTGTGCGTAGGTTCTCCGAAGAAGTCTTAACAAGGAAACTTTTGATATTAATATGACGTTAGAAGTTGTATTATGCATAACTAAGTTCTAACTCGCTATTGCTATAATTACAATCATTTATTTATTGATAAAACGTTTGCATAATATATTATTATTATTATTATTATTATTATTATAATATACAAATAGAAACCGCAACTGTAAAATATTATGTGGTGGTGGCGTTATATATTTGCGTAATTTATGGGCGTTATACTACGAAGTAAAATTATTCACTTAATATCATTTAATCTTTGAAGGCATGGTGTGTACGATATATCAAGTTAAATTACCCAATACAAATTGGTTAGCCATGTTAACATTTTTATTAAACACAATATTTTTTATGACGACTACGTTATTATGTGTGTGATATTACTAGCATCTAAGTGATTGGATAGCAAAGGCAAAATGAATAACATGACAATATGTTTAAGGGGGCATTTGAAAATTATGGGAGGGCTTGGACCCCAATCACCCGTTGTTGGTTTCTATGTTGGATATAGTAGCAACATCTACCAGGGTTTAAAACCGATATCGGGTACCGATTTTAAATACCGGTTAAAACCGGTAAAAACCGAAATCGAAATCGGAAAACATAAAAACCGGTATTGGAAATCAAAAACGGAATCAGAAAAATGAAATACCTATATCCAAAAAAAAATCGAAATTGGAAAAAATATTTTCGGTTTCAAGTACTGAATTATAAACCCATCATTGTGCGTAGGTTCTCCGAAGAAGTCTTAACAAGGAAACTTTTGATATTAATATGACGTTAGAAGTTGTATTATGCATAACTAAGTTCTAACGCACTATTGCTATAATTACAATCGTTTATTTATTGATAAAACGTTTGCATAATATATTATTATTGTTATTATTATTATTATTATTATATACAAATAGAGACGCAAATGTAAAATATTATGTGGTGGTGGGGTTATATATTTGCGTAATTTATGGGCGTTATACTACGAAGTAAAATATTATTCACTTAATATAATTTAATCTTTGCAGGCGTCATGATGGGTTTAATATTATAATGTATTACCTACGTTGAATTACCCAATAAAAATTGGTTGGTCGGGTTAGCATTTTTTTTTATTAACCAAATATTTTTTATGACGACGTTATTATATGCGTGCTATTAATAGCATCTCAGTGATTGGACGTCAAAGGCCAAATGAATAGCACGACATGGGGCTATTGAAAATGTTGGGAGGGCTTGGACCCCAAATCACCCCCCTATTTGTTTCTATGTTTGCCATAGAATCCGTATATAAACGCATCATTGTGCGTGCGTAGGTTCTCCGAAGAAGTCTTAACTAGGAAAACTTTTGATAATAATATGACGTTAGAAATTGTTTGTATAACTAAGTTCAAACGCACTATTGCAATAATTACAATAATTTATTTATCGATAAAACGTTCGCATAGTATATTATTATCATTATTATTATGATTTACAAATAGGAGGCAACGGTATATTATGTGGTGGTGGTGGTATTATAATATATTCGCGTAATTTATGGGAGTTTTACTCCTAAGTAAAATTATTCACTTAATATCATTTAATCTTCGGAGGTGTTATGATGTGTATGATACATTAAGTTAAATTACCCAATAAAAATTGGTTAGTTGAGTTAGCATTTTTTTTTTTAATTAACATAATATTTCTTATGACCACTTTATTATGTGTGTGCCCTATACTTTTACCTACGTTTTAACCTACAGTCGTTCATCAGCCATCTCAGTGGTAAGACATCAAATGCACAACCCGAAATTGGGACAGGGGGGGGGGGGAGGACTTTCAGCACTACTGTAATAATAATATTGAATAAGCTTAAAATAAATTTAAGAATGTCTGAAAGGGCTGTTTAAAATGTTGGTAGGACTTACCGCCCAAACCACCCCTTATTTGCACCTTTGTTAGACTAAGAAGCCTATATCAACCCATTATTATGGGTAGGTCTGAACAAGAATACTTTTTATAATAATATATTAATATGTAAGAAATCGTATGCATAATAATTAAATACAACTGAAATACACTTTTCCGAACATCACTCACTGTACCTAGATCAAGTTGGTTTGTTTATTCACTGAATATTATTTGATTTTTGCAGGCCTTACGATGGGTATAACAAATTAATTTATATTACCAAAAAAAAAAAAAAATTTGGTATTGAGTAAGAATATCGTTTATTAAACTTAATATTTTTTAGACGGCGATATTATAAGTGTGTTTGGTAATTATACGTTCATAATTAGCCACCGTTGTTTGTAGGTTCTGTGAAGAAGTCTCATCAGCGACGCTTTTGATAATTTGTAAGAAATGGTATGCATAATATTATTAATAAATATGGCTGAATTGCACTTTGCGGTACGCCGCGCACCGTCGATTTTGTTTGTCGAATTACAATACGTAAAATTGCACACCAAAGTGCAAGAGACGTCCACGTAATTTTTGGTTGGACTTACAGAAGAAAATTGCATACAATGTGTGATGAGCACAATGCACATTTATAATAATATTGCTGTAAGCGAGCACGTAGCGTGTTATAATACATCAGCAACAGTTATTTTCTTTCATCCTTCACGCTTCGTCAGAATTAATAATTTTCGTTATAATTAGAATCGTTCAACGGCTCAAGTAAGGCGCACCACACCACTAAAGGTTTTTAATTTTCTTCTCGACTACACAATTCAAATACAAAGTTTTCCTCATACTTCAAGGAGCTAATAAGAGGGATAGGGGATCCCCCCCCTCAGGCCTTAGATGCTTAAAAATATTTCACACTCACCTTCGACACTATGTGTTATATGCAATAAAAGGTAATTTCGTTATTATTATTATTTTATAATATGCACGTATGATGAATTTTAATTTATTGACTATAAAAACTTATAAATTATGTCTCTGCTTTTATGAAGCACATTTTTAAGTCCAGTCCCTCCCTTTATTCTTTCCTAGATCCGCGTCTGCACACTCCTCTGTTGCTCTATGTGGGTACATAGTGAATTTATGAAGATATGGTTGTAAATTTAGGACAACTGTAACCGCGTAAATTATACTCAAACGAAACACAAACTCATCGTTCAATAAATACGATCATAATATTAAAAGAGTCGACGCTTATTGTTTGCGAGAAAAATGTTGGTACTTAACGCCGCTCGTGGACCTTGGTATAAGAGAATAATAATAATGATAGGAACGTCTTTGATATTGGTTTGGTGCTCGTCGTCTTGAAATCGGTGACAGAGTCGTCGAGTTGTGGTCAACCGTCGAAATCCAGCAAATATATTGTTAAGTTTCGAGAGAAAAAAAGAACGAATGAGACACAACGTCAAGGGCGACTTTACCCGTAACCCTTTTCGCCCTTTTGGAGCACCACCACTTGACACCTGAATGTTATCAGTATAGATCCTTCTAGGAGTACCTACCTCACATTGCACCGACAGACTAGGTATATGACGTATGATATGTATTATATATTTTGGAGAGTGAATTATTTTTCGCGACGTTATTCCAATCGACCCAGTCCCCTCGAAAGCGGGCGGGGTACTACTCCTTTCGCACACAAATGACTTCACTCGTTTCCACCAAACAATAATATTGTGATAAAGCAGTTTCCCCTTTTCGCCTAAAAATAATTGCGTTCGGTTCCCTCTGAATATTTCACGTTCTAAATTTTGGGCAGCCCTGTCTCAAAACTATTCAGTTTTCATATTACAGTGGAAATCTCTCATAACTGACACCTCTGAATAGCGGACACCTCCGAATAGCTGACAGATTGTTCGGGAAAAAACTACACGCGGAAAAAAAATAATAGCAGTGATAACCATTTAAACACTTCATATAACCCTACATTTCAAGTTAGCATAGTGACAGATATTTATTTAGTTGTAATTATTTAGTCATACTAACTATGGGTAAATTAATGAAATAAAAATTATGGTTATTGCAACTAAACATATGAACAAATTTTACAACGAAAAACAGTTGTTGTAACTATATTATTAAGTAACTATCCTATATTTTAGATTAGTTATTGTAGGTAACTAAATACAATGTTTAATATAACTATACAATATTGTTGTCAGGCTTTCTACAAACTGAATCCCTTGCAGAATATTGGACACAATTCTAGTCACAGAGAATGTCCGGTAAGGTTTCACTGTTTTAAATTGGGTATGTGATTTCTGACGATTTTGTCTGTTAATAAAATACCTGATATCGGAAAGTCATCACTTTAAATGGACAGTTTAACCGTTATATTTATATGTACAATTTAAAATAGCTTCGCTTTACCGTCGGAAAAGATCTGAAGTTAAAAAGAAACGAAAAATTAAGAAGACATTTTAAAATTTAAAAAAAAAAATTCTGGTTACAGTGGAAATGGGGGGGAGGGGGGTATAGTAATTTTTGGGCGAAATGAGTGTTATCATATATAGTCGTGTCCTCCGCACACCTCACAACTCAATATCGAACGACTGCGCAGCGACGCAGACGTTTTCTATTGCTCTCATTATTCTCTCTGCAGTGCGAAAACGCCGGAAAGACAAAAGGGGAAAAAAATGATGACTATTATTCTCGTTATCATCGTTATCGTTGTTGTTGTCTATTAGAGCGTCGTGTGAGCGGCGCATTCAAATCGATCGGGCGAAAAGCACTCCAATCATGCTCGCAAACAAGCCTCGTGGCGAACGCGACGTATGCACGACGGGACGCGTTTTATCTTTGTAACCGTTCGACGCGCTCCTTTCGTCCTTCGTCCTCCGTTCGATCGCGATAAATGCCGCAGTGACGCTGTGGTCCTTGTGCGTACCAAATGGCTAATGGAAATGCGCCCTAATGAAACCGCCGGGAAAAACTGTACGGATATAGTCGGAGAAAACCCCTCCCGGATATTTTTTGCCCCCCCCCCCCAACCCACCGATCTTCGATGAAACCTCTAATAATATAATAGTTAATACCGGACCCTCTCCTCTGCGGTCATCGACATTTTCGTTCCACCACCCACACAGCTTTTTGGAAATGTCAATATCGTGTGAATGTCTCAGAGTGGTCGAACAATGAATATTTGACTAATAATATTTTATGAATATTTACTTCTCATGATCAAAAAATATTGTACTATACGATAGCATAACAATGTCGACTTAATACTTTTATAAAATGTTTTCAAAGATATGAACTTTATTGCCAAACAATACAACTAAAATATTCCCTAATTATTCAATCAACTTTTCAAAATATTTTGACAACTGTATTATTTTCCTGAACATATTTTTAACATAGTAATTAAATTCAAGTAAGTCCATAAGTAAGTAGGTCAACTAAGTCGTCGTTTTTTTTCATATCATTATATTACTTTGTGAGAGCATATATTATTATATTTTTTTTTTATATTATTGTGTGCAGTATTGCAGTGCGTAAATAATTATAAACATAAAAACATTGTATGCTTCGAAAACATGTATAAAGATGAATGATATTTTAGGTAATGTTAGGTTCTGTTCAGAGGGTTACAGTATAATATACAGTTTGATCCCAAAAACCAAACCATTGGGAAGTTTCATTATATTTTATGTATATTATTCAGTGTTGGTGTATTTTTTTCATTTTTGAAAAAAAAAAAACAAAAAAAAATGTATTTTTTGTTTTAAACTGAATATTTAAAGTAACTTGATTTTAATTTAATATGTGATTTACTTATATTCCAATATGTCGTGCACTAGTAAATATGTCGTGCACTAGTAAATATGTCATGTGTAATATGTATAATATCATAGTAACTATTAAGTAAAATTATTTAAAATTTAAAATTTTTTTTTTAAATGATATTGAATAAATTTAGGACATATAAGTATATGATGGTATAGTAGATATAATTATTTAATACTTAAACTTTTTTTCTGAAGGATATTTATAACTAAAAATAAAGCAACAAAAAAAAACACAATATTCACTTGGATTTTACACTGTTTTGACTTTTTAACATAATACGTTTTATTCGTTTTAAACAACGAACAAAATGTTTAAAACTCATGTTTTAAATATCAACAAAAAAAGCATATTGCTCAACGGCGAACAATAATTATTATTTGAATATTTAAACGGGACACTTTATTTCTGAAGGCTCGAGTCAAAACAGACTGTTATATTATAAAGATTAAATTTAAATTCAAACGAATACGAAAAACTTTTCGTGATATTGAGAAAAACAACAAAAAAATTAATATATTGTGTGTGCCGAACGAATTGACCCAATTATAATCCGGGGGCGATGACGATATGTGACTCTGGGGTGTTTACCGTCCCCTAGCACCCCCTCCCCCCACCGAAATGTGCACCTATCGTGCGGGTATACGTCGTTTCGCATCCCCCAGCAGATAATCGTAATGCAACCCTGCAGACCGACATGTATACGGTTTTTGACCGTTGGTATTAATATAATAATTGCGTTGTATAAAGTCGAGTTAAACGCGACCCGCGGTCGAGTAAAAACCATGGAAAAAACCTCTGGTAAGGGCCCGGCTGTGTCATATTATTTAATTTTACCGAAATAATTACGTTAGTAAAACAATAGTTTGACAGTAGCGGTTTGGGTAAAAAAAAAAACAAAAAAAAAATACGTAGGTAGGTCTGCAGGTACCTAACGGATGCGTTACGGTATCGTACAAATAGTAATACTATTATTATTGGATCGTTGCACCTTTTACATAATTATTATTTATACATAGTATTGTAGAGCTTTTCGTGTTTTGTTTTGTGTTAAACCAACACGGTTTATACAATTTTGTTCATAAACGAAACCGTCGTGTACACATACCTAATATTTTATTTCAGTAACAAATGATTTTATTTTTACAGTGCGAATAGCAATGTAATTTATTGTTGTTAATAGTGATAATAGGTCTGTTCATAATATATTTATTAGCGCCGTGTAATAATGATAAATACAATTAACGGATTTACGAATAATACACATGACAATAATATTATGTAGGGGTAGGTACAGTATAATAACAGTTGTTTTAAACGTTAGCTTTCCTACATTATTATTATTATTATTGTATTAACGAATTAACATAATATATTGTTTTAAAATATTGCCGGCAGGGGTAGTATAAAAGGTAAAATAAAATAGCGTCATTAAACTCTTAAAATTAAAAAAAAAATAGAACCCAGTGCGGAATGCGTTTGTAACGCTGTACCTAAATATTATTATACTATATATTTATATGATTTGTATTTTATACACAAATCCACATTATTTAGGACAAATGTATTGAAAAGTTACAATGATTTTTACCAGAATATAATATAATAACATAAAGCAAACATTATTTTTTAATCGACCGGGCTTTACTAGTGTACCTTATCTATTTATATATATATATATGTTACCGGAAATGTTGACATTTAGGAAATTATGACAATTCCTAGTAAATGTTGACAATTCCTAAAATCAGAAGGAAATGATATCATCGCCTAGTATATTATGTTATCATTTCCTAACGATAGTAGGCAAAGATGCCACATTTTTTTAAATTTAATCTGACTTATTTAAATATTACTTTTATCAAACATAATTATTAATTAATCTACTATCACCTTAATAAATAATCAATAAATAAACAAGTATTTTTTTTACATTTTAATTTATGTAATTTAAGCTTTATAACATTTTTTTACGATTTGGAACGTAGTTACTCATTTTTATTTTCGCACGGCAAACTTCCATGACATTTAGAATTACAAATTCTAGATGCCGATCTGCAAGCGCACCTGTTCGTCGAACATATAATCGAGCATGTCTCGACTGTCCGACTGTCCGACTGTCCGACTGTTTAGGCCCTAAGCTATTAGAACTGAAATGTTCATGTTACCTTCGTACCAGTGTAGGGGTGTGAAAAGGTTTTCCAAAATTCACAATTTAAAGAGACGCCCACACAGGGACTGTTTTCGAGATTCACGATGGAAATCGAAAATTATTTTATAAATGGTTACAGATTACGATGGTAAAAAAATAAATTTGTATTTATTTGTATACGAATGATATTCACTGGTTACTGGTTACCCTGTCAGATGTATCTATCTCCACATTTGAATGATTTCCCATTGAACTAAAGTATACTAAAACCGAAATACACCTGTTTAGCGCTTTTTGTTTATCATTTTTTCACGAACAAAGTCAAGTTTTACTGCTAGATCCTATAATATGTTACCGGAAAATATTTTAATTTAGAAATTGTCGTGATTACCTATAGTCATTATTGACACTGACTGGAAAGGATAGGCAATGTCGGATATTTCTTAGTTTTATCAAAATGTTGGTGTTATATTTTTCAACTTTATAAATTTGTATCAAAAAAAAAAAATATTTAAACATCTTTATCGGTGATTGGCATGGAAAAAAAATTAAACTGGAAATCATTCTGATTGTTGAACTTACCGCAATGGTCAACCCGATTTTATGTTACCGTTATTCGTTTTTATTGCTTATGAGTCATATATCAAAATATAAATTATTGCATTTTCATCAAATGTTGGTGAAAATACGCTAAATATGTACAATAAAATAGAAAAACTCATAAATATGCCAAATAGTTAAAAAAAAAAAACCTCTAAATATGCAAAAATATGCAAAATAATACTTAACATATACTCAACCACGGTACCTTGAAATTATGTTCCATATCCCCTAGCATTAAATTCAACTTAGCAAGATTCATATGCAAATCGTTCCCTGCTTATGACTTAAAATAAAATGTTCTATAATTGACAAATATAAAATTATCGTACTATAATTGGTATCGTTTTGGACACTTCCCGTATGACACAGTACTGTTTGTGCAATGAAATGGTAAATAGTGAAGTTTTTTATAATTATTGTATTTAATATTCTCTGTTTCAAGATTAATATAAATGAAATGCGCTTAACATTTGACAATAACCCTATGTAATTATTATTAATTGAAAATAAAATTAGTGGCAATAACATTTTTTAGATAATGACGAATGTTGTGAATGAATCAAAGAAATAAAAAAAATCCAACATCAAGCTATCCATGGCTGGAAAAAAGTTTACCTACGAAAGATTGTACGAATATTCTTAAATACGATATTATTGGTAACAGTGGTAATGATTTTGTTATTAAAACAATAACCAATGCTACAGAGGGTGAACGTTATTAGTTTATTACGTAAAAAGTTAAAAGTTATTAGATATCATTCATACTACACATACAGCAATCGATCATGGATGCGGAAACCTGAGATGTCTGAACTTAAATTAAACAGAGTAGAGATGGAAGCTTGAAAATTTTGAACATTTTAGTTTTAATGTATTTTTAATGACTAATTAATTTTTGAGGTATACTGAAGTAAAAATACAACGTTTTTAATAAAAGATAAAAATACACATTTATTAAAGAGATAATTATTATATACTGATATAGGTATATATTATATGTATATATTTAATGATTTGTATTTTGCATTTACTATATTATTAAGTTTAATAGAATAATACCAAAATAATATTAAAATGGGTAGATGGTAATGAAAATACATATAACTTGGAAGGTTAAATATACTATAACTCAGGGCTTGAAACCGATTTTCGATACCGATTTTGAATACCAGTTTAAACCGTTAAAAACCGAAACCGAAATCGGAAAAAATTAATACTGGTATCCAAAAACTAAACCGAAATCGGAAAAAATAAATACTGGTATCCGAAACCGAAACCGAAATCGGAAAACATAAATACCGATATCCAAAACCGAAACCGAAATCGGAAAAAATCGATACCGGTATCTGAAACCGAAACCGAAAACGGAAAAAAATCAATACCGGTTTCCGAAACTGAAATTGAAATCGGAAAAATTAATACCGTTTTTTGAAACTTAAGACGAAATCTTAAGAAAGAACATGATAATATGATATCCGAAACGGAAGTCGAAAAATTATAACATTAATATCTAACATTTAAAAAGCTCTACGCATTTAAAATAAACCTATAGGCTATAATTGAATTTCTGTTTAAAAGCTATGAATAATATAATTTATACTGCATATGGTAGAAAATAATAAATATCGTGTATATTATGTAAATTTGTTCTATCCTTCTATCATACAATGCGATCAATATTAAATATAATATTATAACTTATAAGATATAATTATTTATTATAACATCATGTGGATGATGGCAAAGCTGGGCAAGTTAACCAATTTTTTTAACTAGTTAAAGTTAAGTTATCCTTAAATAAAAAATAACTATGCTAAGTTAAAGTTCATTAGTCTTTTATAAATGATCATATTAAATTATTAATATACTGTATTAATACGTCTGGAGTAATTTTTTACTCCGTGCGCAAAACGAAGAATTAAATTAAATTAAATTTTTTTTTACATGGAGTTGACATAGTATTTTTGTTGGTATATTATTAGTTTTTATAAATTATCATATAAATATTATATATTATTATTTATTTTAATAGTTTATAATATTTATATTGCCGTTTCCATGGAGCGTTTATAATAATATTATTAAAAATTATTAATTTGGTCCATTTATTAGACCTGTAGCCTAGGTCATGTGTTATGCCTTCTTTTTTTTATTTAGTTCGCGACACTACCGTGTCACTGGATTCTAAAATATTAACTCGAAAGTACCTCCCTATATAGATATTTATATTATTAAATACAAAAATTTTTTTCGGTTTCAAGCCCTGCTATAACTATATAATATCAAAAGATTTACTGATAAAAATTAATATGATAAATTATGAAATTCACAAAAAAAAAAATGTCATGAAAATTAACATCACTAAGGGCCGTTCTTACAATGTCCGGGTAAAGTTAACCGACACTTAACCGGCCGAATTCTGCCGGTAATAAAATCTGTTATCAGTCGGTTAGCGTTAACCGACACTTTACAGGACATTGTAAGAACGGCCCTAAGTGTGACAAATAATGAAAGAATAATGGTATCATTAAAGAAAAATCAACGTAATAAAGAATATTTAAGATGACGATTTATTATTATTTGATTTTTAATTTTATCATAAACGCATTCTTTTATTAGAAATTGTCATCAATTACTAGTTATTGACATAAATTCTTTACTAAATCAGACATTATCGTTATTGACTAGTCATTGTCAACATTGACAAAACGACATATCTTTTGGTAAAATATATATAGGTAAATATCATCAAACGCGTCCTGACTGACTGATAAATGTAGAGTCTAAACTATGAACAGCTGAAGAATTCTGGAAATTGTATGAACAAAATATGTACGTTTGTAGGTTATATTATTATACCGAATAAAACTATTCGATTGATTTTTACGGTAACCTTAGATATTATTTTCAGAGATAACAGAAATGTGTAGACGCAAGTTCGAACAACGTCAAAAACATGCCAATAAATTGGCAAAGTTCTATCCACGACTCGCGGTCGCCCTTTCTCTAGGTCAAATTATTTCACAAAAGGTTGCACATCCTACTCCGATTTTCTGGTGAACTAAGGCACAATTATATAGCACAGTATTTTAAATTTGTTAATTTTTGTTTTCATTCGGGAAGTCGAGTTATACAGCTAGTAAGTAGTAGTCTACCCCTGAAAAATGTCAACGATTTTGCAAAATTTTTGAGGAAATTACTAAATAAAACGAGATCTACAATGAGTGAAGGTAGACTTGATGTATTATGTACGATAGGGAAACAATTGATGATAAAAAGAATGAATATAATATAGAACAAGTAATAAATATATTTGGAGTTAAAAAAAGAAATTTACAATTTTTCTTTGTAAATTAATATTTTAATATACCTAACCATTGTTTTAAGTGTCCAATTTATGTGATTAATGAAATAAAAATCCAATAAAACACTTTTATGGTTAATTGGTTAAATAATTATTATTTCATAATCTTCCAGTTAGATATATCATTTAATGTAATAGTATATTGTAAAATTGTAAGCTCCTTCCTATCTCATGGCTATTCCTAGCTATACGTGGATTGATAAATTAAAATTTTGCACCCCCAACTTGAGAATTTTCCTATGGGCACCATTGTCCCCAAGCACGTCATGGTTGTACGTCTATTCAAAATATCAAAGAATATCATACATCGTGTGTGAGTGAACGTCCAAAGTTTCGCGTAGGTATTTCGTCATTCATATTATAATCGACACCGTAAGATTCTAATGCGTTTTGGTAGGTATTATTATAGATGTATGTTTTCGTAATTCGTTATAACCGAAAGCTATATTAATACGATTATACGTTGTATTCTATTGTTTAGTCGTCGAGATCAAAAACTTAAACTCGGTCGTCGTTGTTATTACTGGAGGATGCTCGAGGTAAAAATGTAATTAGCTTGTTATTTAACTTATTTAAACGGAGGAGCGAGGAGCGCACTAGCAGTAAACATCCTTTAAGCATTTGCATATTATTCTAGGTGAACATGACGAAAAGCTTATATCATTCGAAAATTATGCAAACAACATTTCATTATTGCACGAACTTAATGCATTTAATTTATTCCACTTGCAGTTTGTGCGAGCCGTAATTCGCTGATAAAATAATGATAATTGTGTATCTGATAGTAAAGAGTAAACCTCGTCTCCAACCTTCGTCACACACACACACACACACACACACACACACACACACACACACACCTTGTTGACAATAACACTAACTCGTTTGATTTACCTATTGGAAAATGGAGGAATCGAGACATCGGTGGTATTAACAGATGAGAAGGCGAGGTAAGCATTACTCGTACTTAGTTCAAAGTTCATAGGATTATAATATTATTAGTACTAGCGAGATGAACCTGGAAGGATTCGACGACGACGCAATCACCCGAAACCACGCAGATAGCTATAAATTATCGTTTCTTCCCTCTCTCTCTTTCTGACTCACCCGCAAATTCTCTCACCCCCTTTCTTTCTACTTCCCCACTTTCCACACCTTCCTTTCACTCACTCGGAAACTCTTTCTTGGCCTAATTGGGACAGTGTACGGTGGGGGGCGGGTGTTCGGTCAAGCAACAAGTGACCCTTGGTGGGCTCACGCGGAATGTGCACCATCCAAGTGTCTCTGATGACTAAGTACTCTGATCGAACGTCCTGAGCTCTGTCGAAAGAAAAAATCGATGGTGAGTATAATGTATAATTGTATATTATTATGATCATACGACCAATAACTGGTCAAGTGGTAAGAATATTCAGGATGATTTTTTAAGAATGCTCATCCCCATTTTTTCCTAGTAAATTTATTCTAATTCAGATTTTTAGAATTTTTAAAAATACCCACAATGTCCATATTTTCAATATTTTGATACATTTTTACTACTTATAATTAGTTTCATGTGGCGATACAAACATTTAATTTTCAAATTGGAACCCCCCCTTTTTTACTGAAAATTATTTAGAGGATAATTATGTTCTTCAACATTTTGATGTATCTATATCAAAATTCTAAAGAGTGGTTTCTGAGTTATTATATTATAATATTGTTAAAACATTATATTATTAAAAATATTATATTATTTAACATCATTTCATTATATTATTATATAATGTTTGTACTATAAGAACAATAATCCTTAAAATGTATGTTTAACAAAAATATAAACTTTATGTGATATTATTATATTTGATGTAGTATACTAGTATTTATTACACTTTGATATATTTTACGAATTATTCATATGGATAAATAGATACTAATATTACCTATTAATATTTTAAAATAATCTAAGCCCACATATTTAATTAAATCTATTACAACTAATTACATATTATAATTTTAGTACATAACGTTATACAACTCAAAAACTTGTTGCTGGAATTTTGATTTAAATACATGAAAATTTTCAATAAAAAAATATCTATAGAATTAAAAGTAAAAATCGGGGTTCTTATTTGAAAAACTGAAGTTTGTACTCTCACAGGATGATTCTTAAGTGGTACAAAAAATATCAAGTATTCGAAAATATGGTCTCCGAGAGTGTTTAATAAATATATATTTCACATATCAAGTCAATAATTAAAACATGTATAAACGTAAGAATAGTAATAATTATAAAAGTAAATATAACAATCATAATATTATAGTAAAATTAAATCATAATCAATAATTAGCACAATATATGTATATAAAAATTGTTAAAAACCGTAAAATAGTAAAAATTATAATAATAAAGACGAGTCAAAATAAAATCATAATCAGTAATTAGCACATATTATTATAAGTCGTGTATATTGTACACCATATAAAATTGTTAAAAATCGTAAAAATCACAAATCCAGTTTTGTACCTGTATATTTTTTCGGGCGGAATTTACATGTAAATTTTTTACTTGGATATTTTTCCGGGCGGAATTTACCATAGACCTTGCTTTTACCTGTTCATTTCGGGCGGAATTTACAATCTCCCGGCTAAAAGCTGCCACTTAAATAATGACCATAGCGAGGCATCTTAAAATCGAATTGCATCTTAGTTGTGTGCACCGAGTGATTTCGAAAGTCAATGTTACCGATGAACCTATAATGGTTTTTGTGAATTTCAGTTTCACCAGCGATATTATTATTTTGCTATTTTTACGACAAAGGTATTGCTTTGAATGAGTGTAAACATTATTATACGTACAAACACCATAACACACGACCTATGAGAGTGTAATAAAATTAATAGACCGTGCATTCGGTGTAGCCATTCTTTTGATTCTCTGCCAATAAAGTGAAATAAAAAAATGTTTTTTAGTTACGTACATTATTTTCTCTTGTCGGTAGGTAATGGCTGGCGGTATAATGCAGTGTATAAGACGCATATCGATATTTATGAAATTTGTTTACTTTACGTTGTTTTAAGTTCCGATACACCGTGATTCAAAAAAAAATAAAAAAATAAAAAAATAATTGTATTTAAATGTACATTAACTGGCGTGAATTTGATTAAGAGATGCGAAGTTTTAAAATCATAAATTAAGTTAGTTTTAAATAAAATGGTATAGTACCTACCTATAGCCTCGACGTTTCTCGAAAATAAATAATAACTAAATTAAATTGTTATTTCGTGCACGGTTTTATAATTTACAATTTTATAACGTTGTTATGATTAAATCGTAATAATAAATTTATAAAATATACCGTAAATCAATAGTTTTTATTAGTGAAATATAAACGAGGGCGCGATAACAGTTTTCTCGAATAATTAAAATAAATTCTCGGAAGTCTTACACAAGTTATGGCAACCGTGTTAAGTAGCATTATACTTGGCATTTTTCGAATAGTCGCCGCTGCATACGCATTTTGAATTTAAAAATTATATTTAAAATAATATTTCTACTAAATCTGTACAATGCTCAAGAGGATGTCAGCACAGTGTTTGTTTTTATCTATAGCAAATTTTACGTTCACAATAATAATTATAATCATATCAATTTCTCAAATTAAAGTGAAATGACCTCTTACGAAACTTAAAGGTAAATAATCTAGGTCAGCGGTTCTTAACCTTTTGTAGATCACGGACCCCTGATGAAAGTTTTTTTAGAAATCGAGGACCCCCTTACCAATTTTTTTACAAAACATCTCATGTTATCATAGCCAAAATTATAATAATTATTTTATTAAAAATTACATTAGGAGACAACAACACATACACACTTCCAATTATTTTTATTACAATAAATTTTTTACAAAAATGTAATATAAAACTATAACGATCGTTCAACTGAAATTATAGTGGTAGTAAATATTAGTGATGCACAATGATGTCGTATTTCGATATCGATATCGATATCAGACCAATTTTACAGATATCGATATGACAAAAATAATATTTGATATCGAAATACGACATCGCAGGTAAATATCCAAAATTTTATCGATATCGAAAATTGATATCAATTCGTTGCAATTTGAAATTTCTATTTTCTATTTATATAAGTTTTGACAGTAAATCAATGTCTAAGATAAGCATTCTAAGGTAAGAATGTCACCAACGATAAGCAATACGATAAAGTTCTTACATAGTACCTGTAATTTTAATTCAATTTAAATTTTTAAATTTTTGTTTATAATAATTAATAATATAATATGAAAACTTTTTTTATACTTTTTATTTATATTTTTCTAATGTAAGAAATATTAATTTAAAAAAAAATCTATTATATATAAAATAAAATTATATCGATATATCGTTTGTTGATATCGATATCGTTTGTTCTTTGATATCGCGATATGATATCGACATCAATGAACCGGTATCGATAACGAAAAATATATCGTTGTGCATCACTAGTAAATATAAGACTGCCGAGACTACAGTATGAACAAGAAAAACTGATTACCTACTTAATAAGTACTAATAATACAATTATTTGGTGTAGAATGTACATATTATATATGAAAAAAATAATAATAATCCAATAATTTTATAATAATGCACCCTGTCACTTATTGATGTATGTTATGTGTTGAGGCTGCCGCGGACTACCGACATGAGTATCGCGGACCCCCAAGGGGCCCCGGACCACAGGTTAATAACCTCTGATCTAGGTCGTCTCGTAGGCGTTTTATTATATTTGAGTTTTAAAGCGAGTTATGATTATTTTAAAAGCCCCCCCTCCCCACATACACGACGTGTATTACACCGACTGTAACCTCCATACGAAATGTCACAGTGGCCGATCAAAGGAAAACAAAAAAAATGTAATAAAAATGCAGATGTTCACACCGTCGTCGTACTTGGAATATTCTAAAGAAAGTGCATACGGTCCCGTAGATGGGAGATTTTTTCTGATGAGAATTAATTACCACACCCAACGGGTGCGGCTAAACCTTTTACGAACCATACAAACCTAACCCGACCATAAATCAATCCGAGGACTGGCAAACTGCCGGGCGCACAGAGATCAATATCAATTAGGTCGTCGACGATGGAATCAATAAACTGCAGTGTTATAATTAAATTCAAGCGAGTAATACACTGAAGATCGAGCAAAGTATAAACCATAATAATAAAAATAATAATAAATCTGCGCGCGGGTCTTGGCCGGGGTGGTTGTTTTCAAATTCGAAAGTGCTGACGATTAATCGTCGTGTTGGATTGCGCGCCTGCGAGGGTTTAATCCAATAGATCAATGAAAATCTAGTCGGAAAACGGTGTTTGCATCAAGTGCAGAGTAGTTATTTTGAGGTTAGGTGTTCAATTTCTAATCAACAGACGTTCCGATAGGGCGGAGAGAGTGAAAAAAAAAAATCAAGAATAATTGTAAACCCGAGATAACCGCCTAAATCCTCTCGAAGTTTAAAACCGACATAATGAAGATCCGGAAAACTTGGGACGACTGTCAAGTAACACCGTTTTAGCCAGTCGTAACTTTTCCAGCTTTCGCTTCTCCGATATTGGCGCTATCCGGTGGAGCATCTATCCCGCTGTTGCCAGATATGTTTTCGCCATCATCAACCGTGGAAACTATTCCCTTTGATGTCACACAATGACATCGATTCGATTTCCATCTCGACGTTGTTTTTCTTTACGATATCGATAATCCCAGACCACATCACACGAAACCATTCGTTTCGGGAGTTTTTTATATTATTATAAAGGTACCTATAGCTAAACATCAAATATTAATAACGATTGTCACCCGTCGGTTTCAAATAATTCAATTATCCAACCATGTCGTCGGTATTTTGATTTACAATGGAGACTTTTCATTCTTTGACGACGATTATTATTTACGATACCTACAACAACTCTATACTGCAATGCAAACAATTTAGTGAGACGTTTAAGAGGACGCTACCCATATATTTGTTGTCTCCGTCTTACACACGCACGACATACCAAATTTCCATTCGCTAGTATAAATAGTGTGTTGTTAGTTTTGATATTAGAGTGAATTGACCTATTATCATACTATTAAGTAAGATTATTATCTGTGCTTAAGCGTTGGCGATTTTTAAATATTTTCAATTGCAAGTAAGATATGTTTACGTGAAATATCAAAAATTTAAAATGCTCATATCTCGCTTGAAAATTAAAATATCGAATAAAAGCCAACGCTTAAGCACAGTTAATGTTATTATCTAAATATGTTATAATAGGTCAATTCACTCTAGTATCAAAACTAACTGCATACTATTGAAACTAGTGAACGATAATTTGCTATGTCGTGCGTGTGCAAGACGGAGACAACAAATGTATGGGTAGCGTCCTCTTAATAAGTTATAACTTATAACCAGGTTTCGGGTATAGACAGCTTTTCCATATTTGTTTGGAACATCATAGACGATGTTTTCCGGTCTTAAAATATGTGTTTCGATGTATAATATAACTAATTTGTTCGTAACTTTTAGGAAATTTTTTACTTTTTGTTATTTAACAACTGAGTTTCTCTCACATACGAGTTCGTTGGTTGACAATGTTTTATTTTTATATTTTTCAAAATCTACAGGTAGAATTTCAAAAAACCCGTAGGGGAAGACTTTATCCGTGTCGTAAAGTTCTATTTTTTTTTTTTTTTGCTAGTGCTAACCAATAATTTTTGATAATTAAATGAAAAAAACCTAATGTTCTCAAACTGATAACTTTAATAGTATTTTTGCTATTCGAATAATTGTAATTTTGGTAATTCTAATTAAAACAAAATTGTAGGTATCATATTATTCTGTATTAAAACCTTTTTTTTTAAATTAAAATATAAATCAAAAATACGAATGTTTATATATTGTAATTTTAATTTCAAGATCAATAAAACATAAGTTTTTTCACACAATTTTATGAACGTTTTCTTTTATGTATTTAGGTCATATTAACATATAACATTTCTAGGTGATTTTCTTATTCGTTAAAACATTTTTGTGATTATCACAAATGCATTTTTACAGGACGTTAACATATTATCCGGCACAGTGAAAATTATGCATACAATTATGTCGTGTTGTTATTGTTATTCGGCAAAACGAAAACCATCCAAAAGGATTTTAATCACGCAGTCTTATAATTTTTTGGTACTTACTCGTCGAAGCGTCAACTTTTTTTTGTTCGAAAACATTATACAACTTCAGCACTCGGAAAACGGTAAATCGTTAACGGTTCTGATGTAAACGGATTTAATAATGATAATAATATTATTTAAAACTCAGTGAACGCGGTTGGCTGAAGATTTCGCGATAAAACTTATTTATTTTTCCATGTTGTGAATGTGACATTTTATAAATATTATTTCACCTCGCGATTTAAATACTAATAATAATTCTGACCGCGATACGCGTTGTAGTATAGATGACGTATAATATAATTTAATACACCAACAACTGTCACCGCCGATGATTATTTCCTGAAAAGTCTTGGAGTCTCGCGGAAATTTGAATTGTTAAATAACCAATTAGTTTTGCATTTATCTTTTAATTTCCGAGAGAGAGAGAGAGACGTCCACCCTAACCCGCCCCTTCCCCCTAACCACATCACAGGCCGGTTGGCTGAGCTGGGTGACAGGAGATTCCCTTTTACATTTTCGGCGACGCTCAAACCGGCGCGGTGGAGGTGACATGGCGTGTTATTACGATGTTTATGCAAAACTATTTGCAATTCGAATATTTTGTTCGGAATAATATAAGTTTATTATTATTATTATTATTATTATTATTATTATTATTATATTCGCTCAACCGGTGGTGTGGCGTTACCATTAATATTAAAGGGATTCACCAAGCACCCTCAAGTCCCTTTTTTCTTCGTTAATATCATGCGGGTATTTGAAATCTGATGTTTGTGAATTTTTAAATAATATACTTAAGGACCATATTATCAAATTCCCGAGATTTTCGGTATTACTTCGGGAAAGTCCCGTGCAGATACAAACTTTGGTTTTTAAAATTAGAACACCCGTGTTCATCCATAAATTATACAGTAGATGATTTTTCTGAAATTGTTGACGTATCAAAATCGAAATTCATACGAGGTAGTTTTTAAGTTATTTAAACTTGTGTTCTAAGGATTAAAGTTTCCAGTGGTAATGGGTTTATGAGATTTGGGAAATATGGTGTTTTGAAATTTGTAATATTAATCAATCAATATTAATAATTCTTAAAAGTAGTCCAATAAACAGTGTTCGGATTAGATAAGTATTTTTGTATCAAGATAAAGATAAAGATAATGCAACTGAAATGTATCTAGATAGAGAGAAACGATAACTTAACTCATATTTATCTAGATAAAGATAAAGATAAATACTTTTTTATCTAGATATAAAAAAAGATACAATTTTTTGTTTAATGGATTTAAAATAATCTGACCAAACAATATATTTTTTATTTTATTATTCTATTTACTGTTGCCATACAGTCTACAGCATTATAGCTAATACCTAGCTATATTATATTATACCATAATTAAATAACTATAATAATTATAGTATGATATAGCACAACCCAGATTAAATGTTTCATGCATTTTTTATTATAATTATGTAAAAATTATTATTATTTTTTAATGAAATAACAAATAAACGGTTAAAATTAATAAAAATTAAAAATGCGTTTGTTTAATTTCGCGATTTTTATCAATAGAAAATCTATCTAGATGAATTCATTTAGATTAGTAAAAAAAATATCTAAGATGACCGTTTAGATACCTTGTAACTATTTATCTAGATAAGATAAAAGATGAGCAAAAAAATATCTAGATATTCATCTAGATAAGTCCGAACACTGCCAATAAATACTGGATCCAATGTCTATTTTATATTTATGTAAAACCATTTGTAAGGACTATATAAATATTGTTATATCTAAGAAACTGCTCATTTGAATTTTGAATTAGGTACATCAACATTTCCAAAAAAAATAGTCGCTAAATAATAAACAAAAAAAAAATTTGGGTTCTCATTTAAAAATAGAAGTTTGTATCTTCACAGGATTCTCCTTAAGTAGTAAATACAAAATTCATTGGTTTTAAAATATAGATTTAATAAAAGCGGGTAAGTGGATGTCGCTCTACTGTACAGTAGGGTGCAAGTTGATCAATGTTTAATTTATTGTATTAAACTTGAATTCAATGATATATATTATTGTAAAAGAAAAAAAGATTCTCAACGGAGGCATTTAGGTTTGTCGGTCTGGATATTTTATATTGTTATTATTCATTATAGCTTGTAAGTTGAATTATTATAATATAATTATTTTTTATTCGTTTCTATAGTGATAAACAAATGGTTAGAGATTAAAATCTCGTCGGTGGTTTTCCAGTGGCATTACATATAACTATTGACAAAATCGAAAAATGACCTCTCTAAAGTACCATCTTGATCGAATTTGCTAAAATATAAGATACTATATTATGTGGAAATCGAAGCACTAATTCTGATGAAAATTTTGTATTCAAGATAAAAAAATACAATAAATAAATAAAATTGTAAAATCACTAGCTTTCTAGCTCCACTCAGAGTCTAAAATTCTAAAAATCAGAATTCGAATAAATAAATCATTAGTAGAATAACTAGGGGATGATCATGCTTGGTGAAACACCCTGTATCAATATGCTTAAGGGACGAAATAAAAAATAGAAATAAATAAAAAATGGTTGCGAATTAAAGTCGGTCGAGTACCCGTGGCGCGCGAAACCTCGCCCGAGGGTTGGTTGTAACCGCGTATACGGTTACGACGTGCGACGAGACGACCAGTACGAAGACGACGACTACAACGCAATATCTCGTCGGTTTCCTATTTATCATATTTGCCGTTGACAAATACCGTCTAAAGGATAATGAATGCGCGAAATCTGATGTGCATATTTCCACCGTCATAATATAATAATAATAATAATAATACTCGTAGTAATACCTACCCAATGTTTTTGCTCTAACCGTAAATCACGTACCGGGTCCTGGTGGATACGGGGTAAAGGGGTATGACGGCAGTCCCGTAGTAATAATAATAATAATAACGATGAAGATGATAGTAATAATAATAATAATAATAATAATGTAATATCAAATTTTCGACCAGTTTTAATTATGGCGACGACGACGACGACGACGGAGGGACCTTCTCGCGACCGACCGACCGGAGCACATTCCGCCGAATAAATAATCGTTTCTCGTATAATACGACCCACCGAAACTATACCTATAATACTTGTACAAAGACGACGATGACTGTACGCGAGGCGACAACGACCGTTATTAATCGAGCCCAAAACAACGCATTATAATATTATTAATTATCGTTTTGGAACGTATTATAATATGCAGGTATATCCGGTACTAACCCGTGTAACCATACACACGGGTGAGCTCGACTCGACTCGCGACGCACGAATTCCGGAGCCACGTCGAGTGTCATTTCGTGCACTCGAGGAGATAATTTATTAACGATTACATTTTTTCGATGGTCGGCCTTGAGGTATAACGATATTGTTATAAGTTTAGGTATATATGTTTACTTATAACTAGGGCTGGGATTTCGATGCACTTTGCATTGTTTTCCTAAGATTACTGTGCAATGCTCGTCTTGTCACAAATTTGTTTTATGTACATTTGAATGAGAATAAGAAAGTTTATTTTGCATTTTTTTGCATTTTTTAGTTTTTAGGTCATTTTCTTAATTTTTTAGGGCGTTTTAGAGTTGTTGGAGAAATTTTTGAGTTTTTGGATACCAAGTATGAATTTGAAATTTTATTTTAAGATTATTACACCAATATGGTTTTTAAATAAATATAACAGATTAACTTTTTTTTTAGATTTATACTAAAACTATGTATTGACAGCTTACACTTGTAGTAGATTTTTATAATGAATTTTTTTTAAACTTTTTATTGTAATTTATACTAAAATTATAAAAAAAAAAATTTTTAGATCATAAAAGCATTTTTTCAGGGTATTTTTCGGGTATTTTTAGGGCATTATTTAGAGTTTTTAGGTCATAAAAGCATTTTTTTTAGGACATTTTTCTGGATTTTTTAGGGCATTAAAATCCTAGCCCTACTTATAACATTGTTTAAAGAAGGTGCAACGAAACAGGTAGTGGTCTTGAGGTGAAAAAATTCACAGTGTTAGGCGTGGGGGGAGGCGGTTGCGTCCAAAAAGTCGTAGACTCTACTGTGAGGGGAGTAGAGGAGGGGGAGCGACGATTCCCCGATAGAGGTTAAAACCTGAGAATAAAAACTATATAATAGATCACGTTTTTAGATACAGTACCGAATACAGTGAAAACTCCAGCAACAGACATATCCTAGTAGAGGACACCTCCGAATATCGGACGAAATTCGGACGAGACTGAGTATAAAATAAGCCATACGAGAGTAGCTCGTTAATATTAATTACCAATGTCGATATTGTGTTGTTTTAATGTTTACTGTTTGTAGTGCACATTCAACAGCGAATAAAAAACAGTATTTACATTTTTACAATTTGGTTAATGGTTACAGTTACGACGTCGGACCGCAATTATAATCGGTACATAAAACAAAATAGCAATATTGCGGATTAATACGATTTAGTAGGTAGGCAATTATTAAGGATCGCGGGGAGGGGAACGTGCTACAGTAATGCCTTTATCAGAAAAATACAAATTAATTGCATACTTTATCACCATGATAATACTGTCCGACACAATTTGCGTACAATGCGTTTATTATTGTTCGGAGGACAATAAAAGACACTGATTATCATATCTAATTATTATTATATTACGACCGTAAACCGAACATGGTATATTAATAATACAAGTTTGTACCACCAATGAATGCATAAATGAATGTATACTTAATATGTAATAATGTGTACATACAAATAATCTGAATTATATTAAATTTTTATCAAGTGGGGTAATTGGAAACAATATTTTTTAATTTTCATATTTTATGCAATTATTAGTTGTTACAACAATTGTCGGCCATTTCTGCATTTTGATCTAATTAGAACACTTTCAGTACCTAATTCCAACGTCACAATTAAAAGTTTAATGTACTCACCATTAAACTCTACATTCCTTAACATTTTAGTAAAAAAAAAAAATGGTAAGTACATTTTTTAAAGCATACTAATCGTACTATTTAAATGCATGCATACTCAGTACTTTTTAATTGTGTTACGAGCTCTATAATAATACTGTGAATATTGAAACCTCCCCCGACGGACAATTACTAATAGTGTAATTTTTCTCGGGAACCGACTAAAAACTTTCTACAATCTGAACCGTCTCAAAGAGATCAATACTGTCCGGTATTTAGAGGTAATATATATCATGTATTGATTTCATATTATATCATTTTTGTTATTATTTTTAGAGCCTCGACTGCTAAGGTAATTTGCTTATTTTGATTTTTGTACTTTATTAATTTCGTTCCGCATAAAATCTTAGATTAAATTAATCGTCACTATACCTATACTTATAATAACATTATCAAATTTTTGCCACTAGCGAGGGGTGGTTGGGTATAACAATATACTACCATAAAACCACCCCCCCCCACCAAATATCTCGCAGGAGATAATACATAATGTATATATCCGGGATCTCGCCGGAGACTTCATTTGTAGAATTAATACTTTCGCACTCATAAGCCGCATAATCGGTTTTGCTCTAAACATGGGTACTTAGGGTAGGTACACGTTCAAACGACAAGTAGATGGATATGTGTTGGATTCGTCTCGGTCTGCGACGAGAAACTGTTGCCGAACTCTGCGCCCTCGGACTTTCGTAATAATTTAAGGGTCGGCAAAGCGGTTACCGCCGACGTTTTATTATTAAAAGGCATTATTATGTATAATAGCTCGTACCGGAATCGTCGCCGTAACTCTTTATCTCCGCGTGTTTAAACATTCAAATGCTTAAGTGCAACACTCAAAAAATTAATTTTAAATAATATAAACCTCCGGGTAATAATAAGGGATTATTGTATAATAATTCAGTCGTACACTCCGGCGGCGGGAGCGGGACTTAAGTGTTGATCGTTGTTTTATTTTTCGTTTTTGCGGGGCTAATCTCGAGTGCGGCCTCTGCGCCGTTTCCTCAAAACCGTTTACCCACCTGCCTATAATTATTTGCGCTCTTCTCGTCTCGAGACCGTGAAAAACCCCATCTTCTATTATATACATAATGTACCTACATTTAGTTCAACGATGGCGGTGGCGGTGCAGACGATAAAGCGAGAATAAATTATTATTACCATTATTATATAGTTGTCTCGCTCGTCGGCACTGCCACCTGGACCTACGTAATAATAATAAAAATAATAATAATATTATGCTCGTGCGGCGTATTATAAATTCTCGTAAACCACTCGTTTAAACGCCGCACTCTGTTTCGGACGAAATAAATCGCATTATCCGGGTGTTCCCTGAATAATGTAATATCCACCCACCTCCCCACCCTAACCAATGGCCGCCGCGGCATTCGGGGCCACCCCCGCTGTTGTTTTTATCGCCATGTCCCCTGTCGACAAATTGAATTGGTCCGTCCAAATAGCGGTCGGGCCGTCGAGACCGTCGATTTTTCTACGGGTTTAATGCCAACCCCTACACCCCTCACAGACCACCACCGATACCGCCGCCGCAAGTGTATTTTCCACCTTGTTAACCGACGAAAGTCCGGCGACCTGGAAACTCTCTCGCGGTCGGACGGAGAGGAAGATCGCGTCCGGGGCGAAATCCCGTGCCGCGCACGTCTCGTTAAGCTCACACGACAGATAGTTAAAGCGTTTCAATTGGTAAAGGTACGAGTCGCACACCGTACTTATTTACATTTCACTATAATTTTGGTATACTCGCGCCCGCGCCATTGCCTGCCGAGACCAAACGGATCACTCGTTTCTCCGCTTCTGGAGAGCTGCAGGCCCCCCAAACGCGAGGTATTTTATATTTTGTTTACAGGCCAGGAGCCCGACACGATTCGCACGGTGATTTTCAAACCCAAGTGGGTGTTACGAGTTCCTGAAATTTAAAATGCCCTGTTATTACGATACGACTCGGCTTAGGTACGAATTAAATATGGACAAAAAAAAGGATAACATCACGTGTTTCTGGAATAAGACAAAAGTTATTGTGGGTGCATAATGTTCATGACGGAGACGCATCATCTTATCAATCGCCAATCGGATGCAGGTTTCTTCCATAATTTGTGTTGTTGGCTGATGCGATAGGATTAGTGGGTGACCGGGTGACACTCGGAGAAAGAACTCTAAAATGCGTTCGGGAAAATTGAGTGTTGAAATCAATAAGACCGTCGATCAATTTACTTAGCGAAAATAACAAGTTATCCTCAACTGTTCGACAATACAGAAATCAACGTTCGTCGAAACCCAGATCGTCTGGTCAGATAGATGGTGGTCAATATCAAAGATGCACGATAAATCTAAAATTTACTCTCCTTAGGAGTTTGGACACTGTCCAATATCCATTTTTCGGTTTTCTATATCGGAAGCTCTAAAAGAGATCAGACGACAAGACAACAGTAAATTTAGTCTCGGGGGAAGCCGACACTTGAATTCCTTAGACGGTTGTGTCACATACCAGCGTGTCTTCACACAACACATCGGTTCAAAGTGGATGTGAAAGTCCAATCCAAGAGTAAATATAACACCTAAATCTCTTTCGATATTTACCGACTGATGTATAAGCTATCGATGACGTAGGGCCTGATGGAGAGAACGAAATCTCGTGCGCACTCTATGTTAAGCAAACACAACAGATATAATTAAACGTTTCGATTGGTATGAGTCTCACTCTGTACTCGGGGACGGTTTTAATGGAAGGGTGGTGGGGTGGCTAGCACCATTCCCAAAAACGGGATGTGAGTGCCTACTGCAGCATATGCCATTGATTACATAAATACAGAGCATTTAGGTATTATAATGTTGACCATCACATAATAACCGTGTTTAGCGTCAAAAATAATATTATGGTAGGCGTACAAAATATATGACCCGACGATCGCGTGCACCGAATTTATGTGACTACCGACGCGCGAGCGGCAATTATTGTATGGTTTTCGTTATTGCGTTGAACAGCGTCGACATTAATAATAATGATAAAAAAAAACTAAAACCAATAAATCCCGTGACCGTATTATGCACATTCAATTTATTTCGCGTATTCCGGGGATTTTCGATTTTTCAGCGTTCATTTAAATTAACATTTAATTTGTAGATTAATCGCTAGCGTAGTTTGGGATTGGTTCGTAGAGCTTACGAGATTAGAAAAAAAAAAAACCAAAAAATCGATGATACGTTTATTGTTTAGCACGATAATAGTATACAGTGTACAGTGTTCTCGACTTGAGCAATGACGTTGTGTGTGTGTGTGTGTGTGTGTGTGTGTGTGTGTGTGATTCGATTTCAATAAAACGTAAAAAAAAAGTCGCAATGCACGGGTTGCAATAGTGGAAGACGTAATCTTTTTAATTCGGATAAAGGGTCGTCGTTTGCGAGACGTCTCGATCGTCGTCGTCGTCTGGTCGTGAGTTCCGCGCATTATGTCATTATAAACACAGGAATGCGTATAAAAGAGAAAAATTGACTTGCACGCGGATTAATGTCGCTATAGTTGTTGTTGTTGTGCGTCGAGAGAAAGAACGGAAGAAAAAAAAAAACACACACACACACACACAAACTTCGTATGCTAGGGGGGCTGGGGAGAGGCGGCGAAGAATATATAAAGAATTTCCATGTCTAAACTTTCTCGGGTATTATATTCCCGAGGAAACCGCCTCGCAGCCGCCACCGCCACCGCATTGTTTGTAGACAGGACGTCGTAAACATTATAACGGATTCGCCTTGAAAGCATTTGAGAAAATTAGATTTTTAGCAGACTCTGTGGTCGCGCGAGTGTGTGCTTTCGAATAAATCGTACACGCTATGGGCTTATGCATTTATGCCGATCAACCCCTATCGCCGGTATTGTTTTACGCACTATATCGCGCCCTCATTTATACACCCTCATTGCTGCGTGTATGTATAGATTTCGGAACTAGACGGAGAACGATTAATTCACTTGTCGACAAATGAAAAAAAAAAACTAATATCCCGCCACAGTACCTGGGGAGCGGCTTCGTTAGACTTTCTTGTATTATGATATTTTTTTAGAATTTACTATTAGCTTGTTTTACACAAATTATATTACTCAGAAACCTTCGACGTCGAGTCTAGGGATGTAATCTTGAAAATTTTCAATTCATAATTTTTTTTTTTTCATTGAAAATTTTATATGAAAATGTTCAACTTTCTTTGGACATGTATGTTAATGTTTTTTTTTTATTGGCATGATTAATATTGTTGAGGTTGTACGGTTGGTGGTACTTTAGTTAAATTTGTATTATGTATTATTCAATGAAGAATCAAACGACTGTGAACTATGGAGAAGAACTAAAATATAAAAAAGGTAGGTACTTGCTATGCTAGGGGTTGACCGGCTATAGGGTGACAGGTGAGTGATCTCCGCATGGGCTTGGATAAATTTGGGCCGATGACTTTTAAATATTTTATTGTTAGCCCAAAATCGGGCCGAATTTTCTGCTGGACCAGTTTTTATTCCCAGTTCATTCCTGATAAATTATGAATATTATAAATAGTTATGAATCATGAGGTCTTGTGTTAAAACTTGGTAGGTATAATGTCATTTTTAGTAACTAATAATAATATTATCCATGAAAAGTAGTTAGGGTAATATTGAGAAAATAACTCAAACAATAAATAACAAAAATGGAAAAATGGAAATGTGAATAAATGTAGGAAAACGTTTAAACATTCAACATTCATACTGAAGTAAAAAATATATAAATTTCATAATAATAGATAACAATTCTCATTTATAATCGATATACATTTATTTGTGTTTTGTATTTGCTATATTATGTTTAATAGAATAATATTAAAATGGATAAATCGTAATACGAGTACCCAGTTATGAATATATAGTAACGTAGTTCAAATATTGGTTCTATGACAACTAGAATATAATATCAATCTATTTTTTCGATTAAATATTAATAGATATGGAAAGTTATAAAATTGTCATTGTTTTCAGCTTTTTGAACATTTTCACAACAAAAAAATGTTCACGAAAATGTATATCACTAGGTTCTATAACTATATACGCCTAAACATTCTAATCAACCTTTATCTAGGGTGCAGCATTTTTAAATGTTTCAATTGAAATACTACATAATTTTAAATTTCACTCCTCTTGAAATATTCAATGAAATCATGAAAAATATTAATTTTCTGCTAATCGTATTTGGTCATATAAATTACCAGCTGATTTCGTGCGATCCGTTAAGAGCGCCAACCCTTGTACGATTCAATTTTTGTTCAATTCGTTATTTAATATTCGGTGTATGGTGTTTGCGGAGACGAATCCAACAAATAAGCAAGATCATTACAATAATTGGTCCAGCCATTCTCGAGTTATAAATTGTGTAACTCACCCGACTTTGTTTGATATATATAAAGGTTATTTATAACACACAGAAAACGTTCATAATGAACAACCGAAGGTCTACGAATACTTCCTTTCACTGCTATGGACGCATATATGCGTCCAACGTAGGCAACTCTGTGGTGCTATGGACGCACATATGCGTCTTTTCATTTTAAAAATCATTTTGAGAATTTTGAGAAACCATTTTGAGAAACCCTGGCTAAGAGATATACAATTAGCAATAACAGTGTAAGTTTTGTTCCAATTTTTTTTTTTAATTTTTTCAGATTCAGTGAGTATATATCTATATTTTTAAGGTGGAAATACTAGTTAAATAATTTATGAAATATAGTCAGCACAGAGCAGTTGCATTCGATTTTTATGGTCAGAAGTGAAAGGGTTTTAATTGTTAGAAATGAGGTAAGTATAAATTATGTTATCATAATATTACCGATAATCAGTTTATCACTTGTTAACTATAATAAATTTAATACACCTATACTTATTTATTATATTATTCGTGACAATAAATCACATTACAAAAATGTTCTCCCCCTTTAAGTTTATGACTTCATTAAACTATTAGACATAGTTTAAATTTATTTTATTTTTGTATATTTCAGCTAAATAAAATATTTCAATAAAATCGATTTCACGAAAAACCCCATAGAAATATTCACAGTGGGACGTTGTAGAGTTTTATTTGTTTTTTTTTTCACCGTGGCATAACTTATGTTGTATTTAATGATTTAAAAAAAAACAAGCAAGGAAAGCTCACACTTCGATCGCTCTAAATTATAGGCAAACTTGTTTTAATGCAATTTAATAAGCTATAATAGGTAGGTATAACTCCAAATTGCAGTTTAAACATGATTTGGTAACCTTAATACTTTGGTAGTATATGTATTTTGGCCATCACGAATCTATATTATGTTAAATATTTGTACAATAAGTAATATTATTATCTTGCAATATCAACAATTGCAATTAAATATATCAATACAAACAATCGTAACTATGTACAGTAACTACGGACAATAAATAAACATCTTAATATCAACAATCGTAACTGTGTACTGGTAACCAAAGGACGCCTACCTGTGAAAACTGTGAAATTATGATTTAATTATGATTTTAGATTCAGAGTGAAACGTTTGTGTCTGTCGTCACGGTTTTGAGGCAGTAAAACAGCTTCGGTTTTTTTCAACAGTATCTTGTTCGATGGGAAAGTGAATCTAGTTGGTGCATTCGGGGGGTCAAATTTTAAATTTTCTAACAGCTTAAAACAACATAAAAATTAAGGCAAAACGGGAATTTCAAGCCAAATCGGTTTTCCGCCAAATCGATTTTGGTTTTTGGTTTCACTATAAAATATATGAAATTTTCACTGGTAGTTTATATTTGCATTTTCTAAACACGATACAATTTTCAAAACATTTTGATTTGTTTTGACCTGATTAGGAACATTTCCAGTTTCAAATTTTATTTGTATTTTCATATGGGCAATATTACGTTGTGATTCGTCTTGTTTGAATTCCTCATAAGTCATAACTATATAGGGCCCGGACAAAAGATGTTCAACAAATTATTTAGGTACATTGCCAAGATCACCCCCCCCCCCCCCCCCCAAAAAAAAAAAAATATATTTGAATATTATATTGTTCTTAATATTGTATGGTTTACTTTTATATGCTTAAAATAATAATATAAGTAATATTTCACTTTTGTCTTATTGTAAATATTATTTCAGTTTTACTTGTGTCAATATTTCTGTTTAGCTAAAAAATATTTTTTGATTTACACATGAAATAAAATAAAATTTGTTAAAATAATATTATTTATAACATCCAAATGTATAACTTTTCTTATAATATTTGAGATCAATAATTCTTGGATACAAAATAATACTGATGTAAATATTTGTTATTATTGCATTTACCTGATACATTTTAGGTACCTACTTAGTACTTTTTAGATAATATTTATTAATACAACATAGGTATTACAAGACGCTTAGATCTTGAACTTTATAATATTTAAACTATAATATTGATAAAACTACAAGTTATTCTTATAATAGGTCCAATAATGTTATACTAATAAAATTAAACAAATTTTTACCACGTGAAACTGTTACTTTTGAGATATGACTTTATTCCGGCTAGAAAAATACTGTGTGACATAGAGATGTGAGTGCTGTAAACTTACCAGGTAAATTTTACCCATTTTTTTTTACAGGTTAGATTTTATGTGGCCCCCCTAATTAAATGAAATCAAAAACGCCTAGTCTGAATTGTAAAGAGATATCTTTTTTATCAACAGATACAGTGATATCATCATTTATAATATTGATATACTTGTTATTGTTTATATAGTTTGTTATAGACTATAGGTAGTATCAATATTCTGCCAACCCAACTATATTTTAGAACATTAAATATCAGTAGGTAATTAGGAAACATATTATATAGGCAGATCGCAGATACCAAGAAAGCGGATAATATTATATTGATAATATACTATTAATTATTATTAATACAAAAGTTAAGTCTAAATATACATGTTTTGACTTAAAAAGTAATAAAGGTTATGTGAATTTTGATAGTTTAGTTTAATTTAAATTATTTATTAATTGTAATATGAATAGTTAAATATTCATTTTTCATAAAATAATTACTAATTACTAATGTCTAATACAGAACAATAGATAATATATATTATCATATTTTAGATTTGCTGTTAATTATTGTTATTATTAAAAAGAATTAGATTTAACAAGTAGGTATAGAACATTAGTACCCAATACAAATCGTATTTACTAATGTGTAATAGTAAAAAATAACAATGGCTATTTTACCATTTTTACCACCTCATTGGTAAATTTACCAATATTTTTTTTTTACGTAAATTCTCCATCTCTAGTGTGACAACATGAGTCAGGCCAGAATAGTGTCACATCTAAGAATATGTGTCGATATTCAAGCTGGAAACTAATAAACTATATTTTATTTTAAGCAGAAATAAAGACATCTGAGCTCATATTATACCGTCTGCTGCAATATTACACAAATCAAATATGTCGAGCTTTCTAAAATATAAGGGATGAGGTTTAGCAAATTTCGATGGTAATAACGATCGAAAAACGGGTTTTTTGAGTTGTTTCACTATTTTGGTGGTACGATTATTATTATTATAGCCTACAATAGTATTGTGTTTATAAAAAAAGAAACCGATCGGTTCGAACGTTTCGCACGTTTTAATTAAAGCGTTCGAATTAAATATGTGTCCTTATATTTTTGCAGTGAGCCGAACTTCACAAAGTCCACGCACATCGATTTCGGACGGTTCGGGGACTTAACGGCGGCTGCTGCTGCTGCTCGATGTGCGTATTGGTTTCCGGGAGAGGAAGACGTGTTTATTTTGGCCGGACCGAAGATTTATTGCATTCAAAAACTATCGCGGGATTAGCTTAGGACTACGGTCTGTTTATTTATTTTTTTTTTTTATCTCACGACTTTGCGTACAATACGGGGAGCGACCGTCGTGCTATAATAAACTGCTGTCCATTATTCAAGAACAACAAGTCCGCCGCCGCCGCCGCGGATAGAAATAATATTTTGACGCGGACATTATGCAAAAACGGTCAACGGCTCGGGTGGAAAAAAAATTCTTCGGGTTATTTTTCGACCCTCTTTATTACTATCGGAACCAGGTTTATTTTTCCCCCTTCACCCCTCCCCTCCCCTCCCATCCCGACGATCTCCTGTAGCTGGCAGGCGTGATTTATAGGTCGCAAATCCAGGTGCAATAATACCCCTTCCGAGTTTTTATGGCTTCTTCATTATTGTTTTTTTCCACCCCTTCGCCGCCGTGAAATCTCCAGTGGCTTAAGTCGGCGTTGTTCGCCGACGTCCTGTCGAACCGCACGGAACGAAGACGGAAAGTTTAACTGACAAAAAGTAAGAAGAAAAATAAGAAAAAACCAAATAAAATAATAATGTAAAAGTACTTTATATTACACGAGTAAACATTTTCAGATGTTTCTGAAAAAAAAAAAAAACTCCCTCGACTGTTACGTCCAATATAGCTAAACGGTTGTTGGTAATATTTGATGAATCTATGTTACAGGAAGTCTGTACAATTTCCAGAGTACTATACTTGATTGGCCCGGTGCTGGTTTTTCAAATTTTCAATTTATTCCATTAAATTTACAAATTATATGCCATGTCTTAGCGACCGTTATTATAATACTTTTTCACTAATCTACTGCTCATATTCAGTTGTTGGTTGCGGGGTGGGGGGGACGATGCAGTGTATTATATCTAAAAAAAAAATTACTACACAGGATAAATAATTCTCGGGCCTTGTAAAACTTTTAAATTTTGAAAACTATTTTTTTATCTGAAAGGAGAAGACGTCTTACAGGTCACATTGAACTTCGATTTTTTTCTTTCATTTCAAATAATGGAACCTATAAAATGATTTGTAAAAAATAGCTTAAAATTGTCTTGTTTTTAAAGATATATTATTAAGATTGAGTTTGAGATTAAAACATCGAAGAACAGAGTTCAATGCGATCTGTAGAATATTAGTATTTATATTACCCTCTGTTAGTAAAAAAATTAAAAAATATCGAATTTGGTTGATTCTACAAAACAGGATCGTTATATTCAGGTGAAGAGTATTTTTTAGAATAAAATTATATTTTCACCTTAATTTAATGATTAGGAAAACTTAAATAATATTATTAACTTAGATTCATCGGTATTCTTTAAATGAATAAATGGTATACGTAAAATTATAAATTTGTCGAATAGTCCTGAGTTTGAAACGTGCCATTTGAAATTTCACTTTTCTTTGAATATTTAAATTAAATCGTGAAAAATAAAGATGATCAGAAATTATTATTGATTACATACAATAAAAATATATCGATAGTGAATCAAGATCAACCTAGGTTTAAGAATGACTATATTCGTATGTTAATGTTTATAAATGGTATTTGGTATACTATTATCACTTATAAATGGCATTATTCCTGGATATTATTTATTAATAATATTATCTATTAGTCTTCGAAACAAAATCAACTTTTAAAAATATCATCTTGCCGTGACTATGACTACAAAATTTTTTATAAAATAACACATGAAATATTAATTCAATAAATCAATTTTAATCAAATTTTAAAACCCCAATAATAATATTATTCTGTAGGTTAACGGTATTTAACGGTACCAATATAATAATTATTGTTGCATCGGCAATATCAAAAAGAATTTCGTCTGTATGTTCTTCTCATCGATGAAATATAGGAACGAGTGAGTGATCTAAAAATAAATTGCTCTCCCCATCCTAAAATTGAAGACGTGGGCGCAACAACCAGACATCTCCATTTTTATCAACATTTTTTTTTTAATGGAAGAAATATCCTTATTTTGGTACATTGATCAGAAAAATCTATTGAATAGTTCCAAAGATATTGCAAAATGAATTTTTTTCCGCCATTGGTGGTAAATGAGATAACAAATTTTCTTTTGCTTGTCCTGAAAAAAATGATAAAAACCGAGATGTCTGGTTGTTGCACAACCCATAATTATTATCGTGTTAACAAACGGGTAGGAATTGTCTACCCGAAGCATAATATTGTGTTTCTAAATAATTAACCGACAACCACGCAGTTTTCTCTGTCAGCGAAACCTTCCCACGTCTAATGATGTGATATTTCGGGATTGCAATTTGTCCGACGGTCTTATACCTTGACGAACAAGTCGGATTTTTCACAATTAAATTTTCATTCTTCTCCAAAAATGTCAATGAACTTATCAATTATTATATTAATCACACATAGAAAATAAAATAAAAAATAATGGATGACATAATATTATCAACCAAGGTTTACGTATTGAGAGGATGTCACACCCGCATGTCTTGTCTCCGTCTTACAAATGTACGACATAGCAAAAACTGTTTTACGAGGGACAACTTTTATCTTTCTGTGCTCGTAGTAGTGACTCCAAAATTTCTGAACATATAGGATGGAAAATTATATATTCAACAGCATGCCACCATATTTTAGATAACACAAATACAAAATTATTGGATTATGCTATTAAAAAACACACTCACACGAGCACATTTATTGCATAGATAAATTTCTTTATTACGTGTTCTGAAAATTTTTTGTGAGTTTTACACTTAATAATATGGTGCGAGAAAAGTTGTTTTCTCAAAACAGTTTTTGTTACGTTGTACATTTGTAAGATGAAGACAACTACACATGCAGGTTAATGTATCAATAAATAAATAAATGAGGTAGAAGTGGTATAATATTATTATAATATCGATTCATATATTTTATTATCACGTATTATCAATGGCTTCTAGTATTGGCTATTATTTATTTATTAGCAAGGCTCGGAAATGCATATTTGTCTTGGTTCGTCCTGGAACATCCAAAGTAACTAGTAAGATACAAATAATATGTTTCACACTTCTCTGATGCCATACACGAAATTGTATTTAGCTACTTTTTAGATTCTGAGAGGAGTGAGATATGTATTGATTTTACAATGGTGTTTATTATTTTTTTTTTATTCTGTATACAAAATTTCTACAATAGAAGGAGTGCTTCGATTTCAACATAATATAGTATCTTACCTTTCAGCAAATTGGATCAAGATGGTACTTTAAAGAGGTCATTTTTCGATTTTTTCAATAGATATTTAAACTACCTACAAATTACGAAGAAACCGCTTAAAATGGGTTTTTAATTTCTAACTCTTTGCTTATCATCAAAGGAACGAATACAAATAAAAATAACGATTTTAGTTATTTCGTTGTAATTTATAATATTAATTCAACTTACAGGGTATAATAAAATACAAAATGGGGACGGAGTGGCCGAGCGGAGTAAGGCGTCAGTTGTGAAGCACATAGACGCAGGTTCGAGACCTCAGCCATGGGAAGCATTTTTCTTCGGGCGAGTCACGGTGTCTGGAGAACAAGTGTCCGGGTTGGCATATACCTACGGGTGCTCAAATCAAAAATTCTGCCAAAACAAACACACACGTCCCCCCCCTCCTACAAACCAAAACCTACAAACAAACCAATAAACAAAACAAAAAAATAGCTAATGGCCTAAGTTGCCGGGTTTAAGCTCAAAAAAAAAAAAAAAATACAAAATATCCAGACTGACAAACCGTCTCCTCTCAGAATCGTTTTTTGTCTACAATGATAATATGATATCATTGAATTCAAATTTATACAATCCACTATACGGTGACCCAATTGCAACCTACTGTGTATTTACGATTTTTATTGCTATTTTGCAAGTTTGGGGTATTTAGTGCTATTTTTGGGTATATTTTCATAATATACATGATATATACATATTATATAATATAGGAAATTATCACTTAATGTTGAAAATGTCCGATTATAATGTACGAAAACATTGAGTCGATGATCGCGTATACGTTTTTCGACAAGATAAACAATTTTATTTTTGTACATTACGAAATTCAACGGGTAGGTACTATCGAGTGGGTGGCATCGGAGGAAAGGATTCCGTTCTGCTCGTCGATGAAATATGTGAACGCTTGAGAGTGATGTGGAAATAAATTGCTGGCCCGATTTTTGAATTATCGTGTTAACAAACGATTTCCCGTCGCTTTCCCAGGAATTTTCCACCCGAAGCATAATATTGAGTTTCTAAATAATTAACGGACAACCGCGCAGTTTGCCCTGTCAGCGTATAACCTTCCCACGTCTCTAACGATGTGATATTTCGGGTTTGCAATTTGTCCCGTGGCCATAAACTTTGACGAACACGCCCAATAATGTGAGATTTAATTAATGTTTCCGGTTACCCGGTACACGACCAACCGTCCTGCCCCGTGTCCCCGCGAAGTGTGTGTGAACATCGCATTGTTGTGACCGTCATTGTCATAGATAATAATATTGTTGTTCGCAGACAGTCGACCTGGAGCTCAACGGAGACAGGGTGCCCAGCATTCAAAACTCGAGTCGTTAAAGATTTGACATAATATTTAAATGGTCAATACATAATAATTATGGCTGGGATTTTAATGCCCTAAAAAATCCCGAAAAATGTCCTAAAAAAAATGCTTTTATGACCTAAAAACTCTAAATAATGCCCTAAAAAACCCCGAAAAATACCCTAAAAAAAATGCTTTTATGATCTAAACATTTTTCGACTCGCCGTCGAACATTTTACTTTTGGCATTTTTAAACTAAATTATCAAAACAAAATTAACTAGAAACGGTGTTAACGACGACAAAACTCGTACTGAACGTCGAACGATATCATCGGACCGATTTAAGATTACCGATTTAAGACTATTTAACAGGAAATGCGAGTAGAGGTTACTCAAACCTTGTCCGATAATATAATACGAATTACGAATACCTACCTACTATCTGTTATATTTATTTAAAAATTATGTTGGTGTAAAAATCTTAAAATAAAATTTCAAATTCATACTTGGTTTCCAAAAACTCAAAAAACGCTCCAAAAACTCTAAAATGCCATAAAAAATTAAGAAAATTACCTAAAAACTAAAAAATGCAAAATAAACTTTCTTATTCTCATTCAAATGTACATAAAACAAATTTGTGACAAGACGAGCATTGCACAGTAAGCTTAGGAAAACAATGCAAAATGCATCGAAGTCCCAGCCCTAATAATAATATTGTACCGTGGTTAGTAATCAATCTCAGTGGTTCCTCTAAAATACTTTTATTGATTGGCTTACACAGACGGGCCAGACGATATCTTAAAAATGTGATAGCGTATATCTACGAACACAACGTCATCGAATATAATAAACTTCTGACCGCGTGGTTACATTCCGGTTAGACTGTTCGCAGATATTGTAGTCGTACTTAGAGATGGAGAATTAAGGCAAAAAAATATCGATAAATTTACCAATAAAGTGATAAAAACGGTAAAATAGAATCTAAGGTTAAGTAACAAAATTTCTTAGTGCCATATTTTTATTAGTAATTGTTATTAATATTGTTATATTCTTGACAAATTTAGTTCTTTCTAATAATAACAATAAACAACTAAAAATTAATCTGTTATTCCGTGTCAGTACATATCATGAATATTTATTTAAAATTTATGTATCAAAATTAACACTTAATTTTATTTAATTATTTGTGTTCAAAAGTAAAAACATTTATGTTTATTTACTTTTAACGGTGATAATTTACCGCACTTACATCTCAAGATACTTAACACGATAATATATTAGTTATAATAATTATTTTTATTTATTAGATGTTAAAAATTTAAATGTTATTTCCGAATTTTCTATGCGACCTGGTGATTTTGAACAGATATTTTAGTGATGTTTCTGCCGGTTTTTTACAATTTTCCGCGTTTCTATATAATTTTAAAATTATATTTTAGTTGCTAAATTAATTATAATTTTTTTCCACTATTGTACATATTTAGGGAGAGAGAAGTGGTTTATTATATCAACATAAATGACTTTACAGGGAAAACGCCCACGCACAATGATAATATTATGTCAAATTTTTATATATTATTTTTTTTTTTATCTAAAATACGAGACCTTTTTCAGACCGGATCAAAGCCTGAATTTTTATTTTTTTTTGAATAGTGCTAGAAAATACATTTTAAAAATAATAAAAATATCAAGTCTTCACATCAAAAAAAAAAAAAAAAATGAATCAATTTTGTCCAGAACTGATTTTCATAAAAATTACAGTTTTTCCCTAATTTTAATTTTATTTTTTCCTGCACATTGTGTTAAAAGTAGATACTGACTACTGAAAGATTTAGTTGTTATTTCCAATCCCCTTGAAGATAAGTTACAACTGTAGATACCTACTCATAATACATTTCTCTAATTATATATATTATATATATATTATATATATTATATTATAATTATATAATAATATAATACCTGATAGATATATTATATTATAGTAAATCGTTTTAATTCGTTGCCACGAGAACAAACAAACATTGTGTTAAAAAATAGCTAAGACTCCTAAACGTCGTCGATCGAAAGATTTGTTGCAACTGAATAAGCTCTCCGAAAGCTAAGCCCTCGGAAGCCAACTGCAGTAGAAGTTGTAAGTGCTGCAGAGTTAGATTAAGCACCCACATCTCTTTTTCACATTTATCGTCAAATAAGTTTTCGAAAAATAATTGCAGTTCAAACTGTTTATACGTGAAACTAGTAGCTTTTAGTCAACAGGTAAAAAACGTCCAAGGTTAGATACCCGACTGAATTTTGGTTTTGAAAAAAAAATTATGAATTTCCATTTGAAAAATAATTTGCACATTTTCGACTTTTTATGAATTTTTGGAAAATTTTTACTTTAAATTCATATAAAAAAGCATCGTGCCTGCGTATCTTTAATATTTTCTCCATTAAATGAACATAAGATAAATCTTTTAATATTTTTTATTAAGTAAAAAAGTTTTAATCGAGATTTATTTCAATAATTTAAATAAAATCACAGCATTTGAAAAAATGTTCAAGGCTATAATTCGTTCAAAAATGTCAACATATAATATGAAAAATGCTTATAGCTAAATAAATATTTGATGAAAATTTCCAGAACGCTTTCTGAAACTACTATGAATTTTCAATTTTGACCACATCCATTTTTCAATCAGAAAAGCTGATATTTACCCCCCCCCCTCACCAAATGTCGATGACAGAAAAACACACACATCGTTGTAAATACAATATACTTTCATTCGCCACTCTCAGAATCTAATATTCTGCATTGTTCAAATGCATATTTTTGCTTCTTGTAATTATAAATTTGAATATCGGGCTTTGACCCGACCAGAAAAATGTTCTCTTATTTTATTTTTTTTATATAAAAAAACATTTAACAATATCCGATTGTTCTACAGGGCAAGAGGGTATTATTTCTTTAAGACATGTTTTGTAAAAAACCGCACCTGCTCCAACGCCCTGAACGTTGAATGTAATATATTAATATATCGTACTTTAATTTAAATTACCATAAATTTGTGAATTATTGTGTGAACACGAAATATGAGGACGGGCGATTATAATATACATTTTTCTGTATTTATTCAACTCAATCTACACTATAACTATTTTTTCTTATCCCTAATACTTTGACTTGACATTCAAAAGTCAAAAGTTCACAAGACTTATGTCTTGGCCTTACTTGGTAGGATTTGAAAAAAAAGTGAACGCTGAATGTCAAGACGTCCTAATAGACCAATAAATATCGTTAGCACCATCGTAAAAAAAAAAACAAATTTATTTCTATTATAATATTATAAAACAAAACAGCTGTGTAAAACATAATATATCGTATTACATAACATTGACTTTCTGTTAAGAACAATCGCAGTGCAGATATAATAATAGTTTTAATTGGACCTTCAGTCAATTACCGTACAACAAATAATCATTATGAACATATCTTATGATCTATAAACTTGGTAGACTTAATTTAGAACGTTCCTCTCCAGTAATACCGAAGTATATCAATAATGCTATAATTAGGGATCATAAAATATTTACATTGAGATGTATTTGTTTTAAATTTGAACGTTTTGAGATTGTTTGTATAACGTAAAGACTGAAGGGTATGAAGCTTATTTTTTTTTTAAATCAAACGAGAAGAAATAAGTTTTAGTTATAATTTGTTTTTTATGTGTATTAAAAATATGTAGTCATCACTCAATACTCTAATGATATGAGATGTTATGGTAATACCATTCACCAAAACCAAACCAATAATAATTGTTATATCAAAGACAAGACTCCAATTAACGTCATGCCACTACAATGCATGGTTGTGATAAACGTGTTGAGTGCGTTATGTCCAAGTTTCAGGTTTTTAAAACATAAAATTATATTTTGTAAAAATAAAAAAAAAAATGCAAAGGCCGGAAATTCCTCTTGGATGTGAAAAGACAGGTCATGCGAAACATAATTATTTAAAAAAAAAACTAAATCTAAATGGTGGTCAAAATCAAAAGTGTTCTTCATAGATATAGTTGCTGAAAACGAATACCGATAGAAAACGCTGGGTGTATAACATAATATTATATGGATAATGTGTCAACCATCATCAGCACACATATTATATAATTTACCTATTGATCGGTATTTCCTCTTTTCACCAGTAATAAAAAAGTATTTTTAATCGATGAACCATAATAATATACTATTACATGACTCGACTGTACAGTCATAACCTCCATATATTGTTAGGTACATCTATATGATTGAAATGGTAGAGTACTTGACTTTGGACAAATTTTCGAGTCGAGTTCGAGTACTCGCCTTCAATCAAGTAATAGTCTTTTAAAATTAATAAATTAAAAATACTATAAATACTAAATAGCATTTTATTTATAAATAAATGTTAAAACTATAAATAACTGAGAGAACCCAAATATTTTCGATGAGAATATCAGAAAAGTGTTACTTGATACTTTAAATTTTGTACACTTTGGTGATAGTCATAACAAGGTTTGTATAACAGAAAATTAAAACATTTTGGTGAATCTATTTCTAGTACAATTTAAAATAGTCGACTAATTCCCAGTGCCCGAACATTTTTTCGAATACTTGGCATATTTTGTCGAGTACTTGAATTTTGAACTCGACTCCACTCCACTCAAAATTAAAAAACAATATTCTTCCGACACTAGCCTCAAATGTATTATAAATATTTTTATTCTAATATTGAGATTGTAAGAAACATTTTTTTAATAAATCAACGCCAAAGACTAATGGTACGTTCCGATGAGAATACAAGTTTTATTTTTTTTTTTGGTGAACATAATTTCTTCGAATCCATTGGCTTATTAGACAACGAGGTTACCGTTATTACCTATTGACCGGTATCCCCCTTCAGCCCTACCCGTGTAAGATATAACTCACAGCTTTCGGATTAAACAATATTCAATTATTCTCGAATTACGGTGAATATTGATTGATGTCGATAAAATATTTGATACAAATAGCATTTTTTTTTTATATTCATAAAGTGGCTGTAACGGTTACAATATCGGAACAGAAAATGTTTCGCGAACAAGATAATAATATCACTATCGTAATTTGTCATATTAATAACAATACAATGTATGGTGCTTAAAATATGATATCGCATCAATCGCACCGTCGGATTTCCGTACCAAAAACAAGTCGCGATTATTCCGAGTTCGTTACAATAATATTATTATCAATTAATAACAATAATTATCGATGGCCGATCGTTTATAACAGGGGTCTCCAAACTTTTTTATTCAAGGGCCACAAAAAAAATCAAATGCTCTTATAGCGGGCCAAAAGTTTATTAACATATATAATTTTTAATTTTATGATAATATATTAGGTACCCACCTATATAAATAATATGTTTACTTTATATTTTTGTATAAAATATTGTTTACTCTACAATATACTTAAATAAAAATAAATAGGTATAAATATAATATAATATATAAATACATTTTTGAAATAATTTTTTTATCTATATTTACCTATGCGTCCTATGCGAGCCACGGGCCGGTTAAAACTTGTTCGCTGGCCGTAGTTTGGAGACCCCTGGTTTATAATATTATCATTTTTTAGATTCTGAGCTGAGCGAGGAAGCTAGTGGTTTGGCAATGGTGTTTATTGATTTATATATTTTTTTATCCTGTACCCATACAAAATTTCTACCAGACGGAGTGTTTCGATTTCAACATAATATAGTATCTTATCTTTTAGCGAATTGGATCAAGATGGTGCTTTAGAGAGGTGGTTTTTCGATTTTCTGAATAGATATTTAATGTCACATGAAAAACCATTGACAAATTACGAAAAACTTCTAAAAACGGGATTTTAATATTATTTTTAACGCTTTGTTTATCACCATAGAAACGAATAAAAAATTATAATATTATAATATTAATTCAATTTACAGGCTATAAGAAATAATAACAATATAAATTAAGATACAGGCTACAAATCGTCTCCTCTCAGAATCGTTTTTCTCATACAATGATATTATATCATTGAATTCAATTTTAATAAAGCAAAATATACATCGACCCACTTTTAACCTACTGTACAGCAGAGTGACATCCACTTACCAGCTTTTAGATTTTGAGCGGACCGATGAATGTATTTGTTTTACAATGATGTGTGTTTTTTATTTACATTTGTGTCTGTGTACACGATTAGTAGTCGAAATAATGCTTCGATTTTCAACTTCAGAAAACGGGAATTTTTACCCAAAATGGGGTTTTGACAAAATCGATTTTGGCTTTTGGTGTACCTCTAAAACAAATTATCGTAAATACATGAAATTATCACTGAATGATTATATTATCATTTTATATACATGAAAAAAAAATTCAAAATATTTTTACTCGTTTTGAGCCGTTTGCGGATATACTCGGTTTCCAACTTTTTTAGGTTTTTTTCTATGAATGTGAATAAAACTTTATTTGCAGGGTAAAAAAGATTGAAAATTTAATAAAAAGTTCCCACTATACTGTTACAGTGACATTTTGAAAAATATTACAAATCAAAAATATTAACACAAAATATTACGTTTTTTTTTATAAGCGTTTAAAGTTCAAATCCTTACAAAATATGGAAAAAATACGAAAATTATCAAATTATTTTGAGTTAGAAATTCATACAAATTTTCCTTTTTAAATCTAAGATTTTAAAATTATGTAATACAAGATTCTTCATATTGAATATGTATATCTTTATCAAAAAAAAAAAATGTCACAATCATATCATCAAGTATACTTGTACAATTATCATTCGATTCAAGTTTAATACGATCCTTTCTTATACATTTACCCACTTGTGACCTACTGTACAGCTGAGCGACATCCACTCATCCGCTTTTTTTTTTTTATTTTTTTACCGTTCCTACAATACAATGTTCGGTATAAATATATAAAAAAAAAATCCATCGCAATTTAACCAGTGACAGTAGCAATTCGAGTTTGATATCGATCATCTCGTCTCGTGACGATTTCCTGATGCAGCTCATAATAATGATATCGAAACCAAATCGTGTGGAAAGAATAAAATTAAGAGACCGTATTGAACGGGACGACGACGACACAGCGAGTTTATCTTTTCTTTATTTTCCTCGGAAAAACCGTTACGATTACTATCGACGTCTAATGATCATTGACATTACACGCAACTTTACGACGTACGATATTTTCATTTCCATAATTTCCTCTTCTCTTTTTACGACAGAAATATACTACGAGATTATATCATCGAGACTATGAATTTTGATGTTCTAATGTATTATACAATATCCTTGGTGACTTTAAGGTCGTCGATTTTATCTGACGACAGAAACATTTCGATTTAGCGGCGATAGTTTCGGAAAACATTGGCAATATATTATTATGTTATTGTTTTATTTTTTACAACAGCGATGATAATATGTACTCCATTTTTTTTCAAGTAAAAACCTAATAACTCACCGTCGTCGTCGTTACGAAATATTAATATTTATTTTTTTTAAGAATTTATTTGTTCAAATCACAGTTCGTATTATTATTATTATTATTATTATTATATTATGTGAAAAGTATAATCGGAATCGATTTAAATGTTTTATTCAGTAAAAAGTTATTCCCAATTAAAAACAAAATACCATTTGTTTTCCTCGGTTGATCAAACATTATTAAAATTATACGTCCAGAGACGTTATTAAAATATTAACAATTTCATAAAATGTATGTAAAAAATGTAATTTATTATAATATATGGATATAGGTAACATTATGTGCAACGTAATCAATAATTACATTTTTTTTTTTAAATTTTTATTTACTTGTTATGAATTATTTGACTTTGCAAATATAAGTACGTAGTACACGTTCAGTATGAAATTATTAAATTGGACAGTAAATATAACGGTTTTAACGTTGTTATCAAAATTATAATATGTAAAGCATACCTTTTTATAACCATTTGTACGTCGGTTTGCTATATTATTATTTTAGTGGTATAATATTCGTGTTTTGATCTCTCTATAGTTGTTATAAAATAATTCAAACGATTGATTAAATATATAGTAAAGTTTTATAGATTTGTGAATAATTAATTAATTGTACGTAATTAAAAAAAAAAAAATCGATTTCCTCGACGCCCAATAAAGAAATAAATCACAACACTGTTAACAACATTATAATAAATAACAAATTAACCATTATAAATCATAATTAAGTACTACGGCCAATAGTAATAAAATTCACGTGTAATGATTATGGATTAAATTATAATAATAATATATTTGTCACTGATCATTATTGATCCGTGTAGTATTTTGAATTACGATGCTCAAAAATGGTATTAAAATGATTTAATAGTATCAGCTGTACTTACATTTGATTCGAATAAACTAATATTAAATTTCAGTTTTTCATACTCGAACAAAAATATAACAACAATAATGAATGGATTAAAATGTATTGTTATAGTGCGTACCTTTTTTTTTTGTTTACTCACGTGACAAAAAGTAAGTATATTTTTTTGTATTTTTTTTTTTTTTTTGAATTTGTTTGGAACGGGAAAAGCTTATCATATTATAACATTTTCATACCCCCACAACTGACACTTGATTTTTTTTTTCACTCGCAGGTAGGTAGGTATACTATCAAATAAAAATCTGTTTTGATAAAACTTACGGTTGAAATTGTGACATTTCTCGTTTTGCATTTTATTGTGCCTTTTTAATGGGATAAAATTCAATCATACGATATTTTAGATAGGTACAAGCGGTTTTTTTAATAAATAAATATATTGAGGTATATTAAGTTTCCAAAACAGTTTACCATTATATCAATCATCACGATTGTATGCAGGAAATAACTGCGACTTAAAAAACCCTTCAATTTATAAGAAGCATATTATATGACATTGTGCTTAACGTCTCAACATAAACGTATAATATATTATTGTTCGTTAACAGCCTAAGATTATAATTGATTTGAGGGGTAGGTACTCAAAGTTCTTTTTGTGGTTAAAATATCACCCAATAATTTAGATATAATGAGGTTATACAATTATTATTGTTTTATATTTAATATAAATATCAAAGATAGACCAAGATTTAATCTTTTTCCCAATTATTATTATTATAACTGTCCAGAATATTCTCGGATTTTCAACAACAACAATAATAATAATAATAATAATGAAGTTCTCGTACTCACGTCACTCATATTACAGTTATGAACTTACAGAAATATTATGTAGCATGGAAAAATAGTAAAATTTTCACGTTAAATTTTATATAAAAAAAAAATAATATGATAGAATATTAATATGTAATTGTTTTTTTGATTTGTTCGTGTACTCGTTTACATTTAAAACAAACCATAACCTTAGACTTTAAATACAAGTTTCAACGTCGATGTAACTATATTATTATGAGCATAATATTAAACATTTATTATTGGACTAATTTTATTTGTTATTGATGATTTAATCGATTTCTAGCAACTGTACAATGTTCGTTACAAAATATATATGTGTCGGGTAGTTAAAGTTTATTTGTGAAGTAGGTAAGTAAGTGTGCTGTTGAACGTTTGTAGGACTGGAATCATACAGAGTAAAACAACTCCAGACGATTAAAAGTTTGTTTCAATTTTTGACGACTTAGCGTCGATTGAACAGCTTAATAAATAACAGACGGAAGTAGTAAATATCACGTACAAATGGACAATAAATTGTATCTCTAAGTACTTATCATTAAAAATATTATGAACCAGATCACAAAAAAATCATTTGAAAAATATGAATTCGCTCTTTGGAAAATTACTTCATTATAAGTTTCTTACTAAAACGAAAACGAATAAATTGAGTAAAACAAAAAAAAAAACGTACCGTTCAACAGTTGACCTAATTTTAAAGTAGGCATATAGAAATCCATTTTTACAGATTATGATAAAATACACACTAAAATTTAAATATAATAATTGAGGTAAGTACACGTCGGTACATAGCTTTTGAGATATGACGTCACTGATCACTATATTTATGCGGAGTTTTTCCATACCAACTTTTATCTCAGCATGAGAAACTTGAACATGACAAGACTACAGTTCAAAGTAAAAAAAAAGATCACCTCAATTCTTTAGTTTTTAAACTTTTCCGAATACCATACGCCAGGAACACGGTAGTCATATGTAATAGGATTATGTGATCGTATAAAATTCACGGATTTGCATTTAATGTATAATGACGTGTAGTTCCGAGCGCACAGGTTTAGGTCCTGCTAATAAATCAAGATCAGAAAGCAGTAATTTTATACATCCTCTGAAGATGTAACGGAAATGAAAAGTTTTAAATCATCAGCGAAGAAAAGCACTTTTGAAAGTTTACAGGAATATCGTTTATATGAACAACAGGAAAAGAATCGGAGACAAACAAACTCCTTGATGAACTCAGGGGAATACAATATTTTACATCCTTTTTTAAATGATGACTTGACGTTTAACCGTTTCGATATGAAATGATTACTTCAAACCAGCTAGAACCCTATCCAACCCATGTAATTTTCGAGAATGTAAGCAAATCAAAACTTACCTCAAATCAGTACCACCACTAATAGAGAAAAACGGTTTTTATGAGAAATTATTGGTTTTTAACTACTCGTTACTTATATTTAGCACTCACGCCAAATTCCTACCATTGTCATATTATCTGATACGATAATTATAGTGACGGTGTCGTACAATAATTATTTTTTCACATGTGATCCTACTGCATTTTGGTAGTTTTTAGTTATCAGTAAATTCAGAAGTGCACCGCCTGGTTTTATGTAATCTGTGATTATATCGAGATTTAATTTCTCAATTTAGTCGCTGCACAAAGCAACAAGACATCTGCACTGTAAATAGCGTTTCTATATATAGAAATTTATCGAATTACCGATGATGGACCGCACAGGATCCACGTCGATCGGTTGTCCGGCGAGGAGAGACTTCCAGGGTGGGTACTGCGTTTGCACGGTCTCACAGTCAACGGTTTATAATAATATAATTATTGCCAAGTCTGCATTATAGGCAGTGGTCTTATTTTAAATTTCAGTTGATTCTGGGTTGACCTATATTTCCGTTGAACGCATTCGGCGTGGACTGATTTAAATACTGTTTTATGCCTGTCAAAGTAAATTTTGTTGAAAACTAAAAAAAAAAATCACCACAAATATGCGTTGTGGGTACCAACTGTTTATATTATTCTGAGCATATGTTAATATGTTAACACATAAATACATTATTTATGTATTAGAATTAAAAAGGTCGGAATATTTACCATAAAATATTCTGATTAAATGTCGTTCAGAAAATGGACAAAAAAATAATCTTTAGGGCTAATGTTGTATGACCAAACCATTGTTGCGACGGAAAACATTTTCTCATTACTATTATAGTTCCGGGCGTTTTCGTAGAATTTTTGCTTTAAAACGGTCCACGAACCTTCTATTGTTAGGTAGGTATTTATATCAAAACTGGAATTTCGAACATAAACTTTTGTCCATACTTTTGTCCAACTTTTGAATATTATGTGGTATGAATTTTTTTTAAGTTGTTATATGGCATTTTAGAAATCATAGTTCTAGCTATCCAGATCGAATGGTTCGGTACCATAGTTATCGTTTATTGACTGCCGATTACCTTATAATCTCAATACGCTATTGACTACAGATTCCTATCGATCGGATAGATGGTTCTCATAATTATATTGTTAAACGTCACCCGGCGTTGGCCCTGATAAAGATTATTTGTAAAAACATGTATATATTGTAACTCTACTAACTATAATATAAATTTTTTTTAAAAAAATTATTATTTTTTCACTAGCAGAAATAAAATATATGTGTAAGCTGCCCTTTTAGCTATATAGAGACCACCTACATAAAATAATCTGTAAACATTCTCCAAAACTCGAGCAATCTATCGATACTACTTGTATTGAAAACGGTCCAGTAGTTTTTGAGTCTAATAATTTTTGATAAAAAAACATCCATTGTTGGCTGACATATTGTATCCAGTGAAAAAATGAAAAAAACATAAATTCATTCAAATTTTTATTCGAGGCCGATGATGTCAAACATACTTTACCGTTTTTGCCCGAGTAACCAGCGGTAACCGTTTATAAACAAAATTAATACATTTATATAGTAAATCTCACTATCCCTGAGTGAACACCATTTTATAATACGAATTTTGGATTATATTTTCTTTGTGCACCCCTACCCGAAGGTATGAAAGTGAGATGAAGATTTTAAGTATCCAGCTATCGTAGTTTAGGCTCTCCGTTGATCATTCAGTCAGTCAAGACAATTTTAATTAAACAGGATGATTTCTTTAGCATTATCGCCCTATTTTTATGCATAAATTATATATTTATCCAAATTCTGGTTTTAGGAAATACACATCTTGAAGACCATGATTTCGAATACTTGAGATTTATTATACCCCTGAAGGATGTTCCTGTGACAATGCACTAACCTCACTTTTGTTTTTCATTTTTTAAGAACTCCCATTTTACACTTTACATTATTCAGCAGATATTTTTTTGACGATTTTGAAGTATCCAAATAAAAACCTCGAGCAAGTAGTTTTTTTGTTATACAACATTGTATGCTTAGGATAATAATACGTCTATGATAATGGGTAAAGTATATTTGGGGGTTTAGATGATTTGAAAATTTTAGTAATTAGTATATCAATCTACCACTATACAAACTGTGTAAAAATTATCCAATTATAATAAATAGTACAACTAATGTAACATATTAAAGTTTATATTTTTGTAAAACCATATTTAAGAATTATTTTAATAAACATTAAAATAACCCAGAAACCACTCATTAGAATTATGGTTTACATACATAATATGTTCAAAAAAATCATCCACTAAATAAGTTGCGTTTAAAAACGGAGGTACTCATTTTAAAAATAGAAGTTTGAACCATAAGGACCCCTTATGGTCTTTAAGTATACTTACAAATTCTAAAAAAAAAAAAAAACTAGAATCAACGTCAGTAAGTTCTATTAAAATAAAAAAATATGGTTGTGCTTAAAAAATAGACAATTATTTATAAATACAGAATACAGATATTATCTTAATAGTTATTATTGTGTACTATAGTAACTTACTTCATACGATCTACGAAGCATAGGAAACTGAAGTAATCTGATATGAAGGCATAGGTACGATCTAAAGCGACCAACTGTTATAGTTAATCGTTGATGAAGTTATACCTCTCAATTACAATACCAATAATGACGATACCTTAAACGTCTAGAGTCCTGTTGTAAGTGTTTTACACATATTATGCTATCCAAATAAAACATTTTATTTTCGTACCTATAGATTTTTATGACTATTTTTGATTATGAATTTCTTCAAAGAGTGGCAAACTGTACACTTGACGATAATATGTTTTAAACGGTTAATTTTTCGATAAAATTACTATGGCAGAAAAATCGGAGCTATCTACCCATAAACAATCAAAATTAGTATCGTCGAGGTTAAATAGATAATTATTATCATAACGATTATCGTGATTGTCTCAAAATTCGGGACGTGAAAATTATCATTCGACTTGACCGCGAACGCTTTACAGCCATCGACAGTCATTGCGACGATCATTCCTACAACTATGGCGGTGCTGGTCGAGAGGTTGTGCGGGTGGTTAAAATATATAAATTTTATGTTATATAAAAACAACCCCCCACGCCACCTCACCCACCCACGCGGCACTTGCGCCGCCGGGAACAGAACATTGGAAAAACGAAATTACAATCGCGCCATTATTCGGACGTTTCGCGGTACACCCGCAACACACTTTTCCATGTATAATATATTTTGCACCTCTCCGCCCACGACATGCTAGTTGTTGTAATCAAATATTTAAGCCGATAAAAAGCTGCCGATGTATTATTCAGAAGCCGTCTGCTAAGAGAAATAAAACATACGATCACGTACACCCGTTGGCGATTTATATAAAGTGCGCCCTCATATCTCTTTATACACCAATAGCATTTTCCGAGTCTCGAACGCCCTCCCCTCCCCCCCTGAAGATTTCGATTCGCCTGGCGGGTACTACGTCCCACACACCATAAATATATTTCCTAACTATGGTAAAAATATTTTCAGAAAATAATGTGATTGTCAAAATATTCAAAAAAGTTGCTTATATAATTAGGGAATATTTTAGTTATATTCTTTGACCAAGAAGTTCATATTTTTGAAAATATTTTATAAAAAATGTTTATGGAAACTGTATAAAAATATTAAGTCAACATTTTAATGCAATCAAACAGGTAGTACAATATTTCGTTATTTCGAGAAGAAAACATTTATACAATATTATTAGTCAAATATTCATTATTCAAATATATTGATTATCGTCAAATGAATACGATTAGAGCTTAAAATCGATATTAAATATCGTTAAAAATCATCTAAGAGACTAAAAGAATTATTTTTTTCTAATTGTATTCAACGTTTATATTTAAATTTAAAAAAAAAACTAAATCGATAATTTGTACTGAAATAGTAATTGTTTCATAATATTGTTATAACATACAAATCGAATTAACATTAAAAATAATTTTAATTTAATATTAACAACAACTGTTGTGTAAGCTTACAAAGCTGTTCTTTGTTTTTCTAATATGTAGGTATAATAAAAAAAATAATATTTCGTTATCTTAGGCCACATGTTGAACAAATGATGACAGGTTTCTCGTAGGTAGTTATAGAAATCAAAAAAAAATATATATTATATTTTTAAATTGAAAAACGAGAAAAATGATGTTAAAAATCTAATTAAAAACCACAGTACAATTCAACAGATATTGTGCAAAAATGTAAAAATCATAAAACTATAATATCGATATTATATTATTTTAAAATCAAATCACAAAAACTGAATATAGATAAGTAAAATTGAAATTAAAATCAACTTTTTATATTTGAATACTGACATCGTTTGACAGTTTGGTGGAACAAAAAAATTACTTTCATTCGCAGCCCGACTTTTATTTGCAAAATATACCTAATATTTGTTTTATTATAAAATGTCCATACATCGTATAATTAATTATTGAGCTATAATAACGTCATGACGATTTGAAAAGGGTGAAAAATATACATGTGCGACATTGTAACGTCGAGTTTTAGTGGATATTATTAAAGTTAAAATTACCAAACAGTGCGTAGGTACTAAAATTCGTGTTTTGAGACGGTGAAATATAAAAATATATAATATATACCTATCATAAACATTATTTATATTTCTCTAAAAAAATTAACATGGACAACAAAGACCATCATTAGTTACAAGAAAGTTATAAATGTATGTGATTAAATACAAAGATAAGTTATATGATTAGGTTACCACAACATATTGTTTTATTTTATACACGATTAAACATTTCTTTTGTTTCACAAAATCAATTACACCTAGGTTTTTTTTACGATTGAGTCCGAATGCGGTGTCTAGGTCGTTGGATATCCTAAGCTCAGCCTGTTCTTGGCTTACATTAAACGGTCAGCTATTGAGTGTTTGATGATTAACGCAGTTCCTCAAGTTTGACAAATGTGGGGGGGGGGGCTCTGGCCATCAGGACACCTTGAGTGATTCTGCAGGTGTGTCGAAGTCTGTTAAGCACAGTATTTTCTTTCCGGTTGAGCTTTGGGTTTGTCCAACGGCAGAGAATATTTCCTCTGATCTCGTTTAATATTTAGTGTTTTGAACGTTCCAAATTCTTAGCCGTTTATTTTTTGTATATTCGTTTATGCATTATTTTGAGTTGTCATAATAATATGGTCACAATAAATTGGTTTATTAGAAACGTTATTTCATAACACGGATTACCTGTGTTTTTTATGCGAACACGATAATAATATTATTATTGAATGCGATTATGTTTCACTTACAGCCCTTAAGCCCTTGAGGTCACACATTTCATATCAGTGCACAATTTGTTGAGCAGGGGGGGGGGTAATATACCTAAGCTATTCATCAACTAACTTTTATTATCTGTTTGATTTTGTTGTTATTTATAACTATAATATATACATATAATACGTACTTAACCCTTAACTTGGTATTGTATCTTTTTGGATACACAAAGTTTGTGAATTTTTGTACGGAATCCGATGTACAGTATTTTTATTTTTATTATTTGTACACTTTGATATATGTCATATCTCCCACGTGAGTACACTACGATAACGTTTCTATGATGATTGGGATTGATAATAAGTAATAACTGTTTTTTGTTATCATTTTTTGGAAATTTAAAGCCGATCAAACTCGTTGACTTCAACTGCTAATTTCATCAAATTTTAATGTGTTACTATCAACTCAGTTAATCACTTTTATGTAAGGTTTCTAATAATATATGCAATAATGCTTATTTTATATCAATTTTAAAAGTATGTATCCTTTTAGATACATGAATATTAGTATTGGTTTATGGCTATGTATCTTTTAAGATACAATTCATAACTTTGAACTTTCAAGTCCAATATTTTTTTTGATAACATTTTTGAATTCAGCGACCTTAAATTAGTTTGAAAATATCTGCTTTAAAATTTTCATTCTAATATTTTAATGCTTGACGAGTTAAGGGATACAGTAGTCAAGCATGTGTCATTGTTTTAATTTATTATTTATAAATATTTTCATATGATTTACAAAAGGTTATTAGGGCGTTTAACAAGACGTGAAGGAGACGCTCCTCTTTTAAAAGTAAACATAGTCGCCTTACTTTAATTTTGCCAAGTCGAGCACTGTGACACTGATACCCGCTACATTATAATATTACAATATATTATATTATACTGTACACGCGTTATTATCATCGTCGTCGTCGCTGCATGACCTATATCATTTTATTTTTACTTGCTCGAGAAACCTCTTAAGACCTCCTAATCGTATCCAGACGGTTCCCCGGCGGCAAGACACCTATTACAGGTATTATAATATTATAACAGCTGCGGTGGTGTCGCGGTAATGTAAAAGAAATTATGACACCCGTCAGAGGGCGAAAGCCGCGTACCAGGTTTTTAAGAACGCGTTTTGATATTCAGACGGGCCTCCCCCGACCCGTCAAAAGCGTTAGGGGTCGTGGTGGGGTGAGGGGGTGCAGCACAAAACCGTCGGCGCGGATTGTTGTTTTTGTCCCGCTAAAACGTTTCTGCCCGGCCCGGTGTAGATTACAGCGGATTTGCATATTTGCTAAGATGGTGTTTTAATGAATGGAAAGCGACGTGTGCGGTCGGGCAATCATCAGTCATCGCGGCCAGTGCGTGCGATGGTAATAATAATAATAATGAAAGAAACATTTTTTTGTTGTTTTTTGTACACATTTCATTAATCGCGTTTTACTCGACGCGAACAAAACGTCGGGCGCTCTCGTTTCGTTTCGTTTTTTTTTTTTTGTTTTCACCCCGTTCGAGTCCTCTTTCAGAAAAATATACGCCATTTAGATCGGCATCGACGATAAAACCGACCTTTCGGTGTTGTATTAATGATGTAATCCCTTAAACCGCCGCGCATTGTAATAGTCGGTAGGTATATAATGAACGAACGAACGCGAGCGGTCAAAGAGATCTCCATTAAGATTCGGGGCAAGGGCGAGTGTGAAAATATAACGCGGGCGACTTAAGCATGGCAAATGAGTGTAAGGCCTTTGATCTGGGTGTTTATACAATAGCCTGCTAAAACAAAGTCATTTCGAGCCCGAAATCTCACCTCGCACAGCGTTCGAGTCCGCAGGGTGTTACGTTCAGCTCGACATAAATCCCCTCGCCGCTTTCGACCTCGAGATAAAAATCGTCGTTTGTTAACGATAACGCTTGCCGTTCCTTTGGAATAATATATAATATTTCGAATAAAAAAAAACGAGTAAGTGAGATATGTCACTCTGCTGTACAGTAGGTTACAAGTGGGTCAATGCATAATAATGGATTAAACTTGAATTCAATGATAAAGACAATATGATTGTAGAGGAAAAACAATTGTCAGTCTAGGTATAAGTCACGGTATGTCAGTCTAGGTATAAGGCATATTATATACTAATCTATGGTATTAAGAAAGTATTAAGTTGACCTATTATAAGTACCTATAATAAGTTCCAAATTAATCATATCACAATATCCATTAGGTACTTATACATCAACAACAAACCCTGATACTATCATAGATATATAATAGTGTACTTTACAAATTTCAAGTACCCACGAATATAATTATACAATCACAACGAAATAACTATAATAGTTAATCTAGGTTTTTTTGTGTAATTTCATCCAAATTTGAACTTAAAATGACTATAAAAATAAACTGTGCTAATGTATTTTTTTAGATTTTTTGCTAACAGAATTAACTACTTACGTGGAATCTTGTTTTAAATTTTCAATCTTTAGCTATAAAAACTGAACATTTTATAATTTATTAATTACAATGATTGATAATTTTCGAGATTTTGATAAATTTTGTCAAAATTCGATCTTTAAATGCTTATAAAAAAAAACAATGCCTATATATTTTTAATATTTTTCAACTGATATTGTAATAATATATCAGGAGCCTTGTATTACATTTTTACACTTTTTGGCCCAACAGATAAAACTTTATTGATATTTATAGAAAAAAAAACTAAAAAAAATTGAAAACTGAAAATGTCCGTAAATCGCTCAAAAAGAGTCCAAATATTTTCAATAGGAAATGCTAATATAAACATTCAGTGAAATTTTCATGCATCTACAGTTATTCGTTTTTGATTTACAACAAAATAAGGAAATCGCTACATGAGAAATCGAGTGAATATCCAATGTTGTAAAAATTTGAATTTCAAATGCTCATAAAAATTTAATTTGACTTTCTTATAGACATTTTTTTTTGATAAAGGTAGATAATCTTATAAGGAATCTTGTATTACATTTTAATATGTTAGATTTAAAAAGAAAAATTTTTACGAATTCTTAACTCAAAATAATTTGCTAATTTTCGTGATTTTTCCATATTTTGTCAATTTTTGAACTTTAGATCCATATAAAAAAAAAAAAAACTGTGACTAAGGATTTTTAATATTTTTCATCTGCCTTCGAAACAACATAGTAGGAGCCTTGTATTAAATTTTCAAGTATTTTTACTCAACAAATAAATATTTATTGATATTCATAAAAAAAAAAAACTAATAAAATTGGAAACTGAAAATGTCCCTAAACAGTTCAAAATAAATGAAAATATTTTGAAAATGTTATGGTGTATAGAAAATGCAAATATAAACAACCAGTGAAAATTTCATTTATCTACGGTCATTAATTTTATAGTTACACCAAAAACCAAGATCGATTTTCTCGAAAACAGATTTTGCGTAAGAATTCCGGTTTTTCCTTAAGTTTTCTTTTGTTTTTTACGGCGCTTATGAAAACTACTGAGAAATTTTTACTTTTGACCACCCAAAGTACCAAATAGATTCACTTTCCTATTAGAAAAGATACTGTTGAAGAAAATCCAAGCACTTTTACTTTTCTAAAAGGTGATGACAGACACAAAAATAAATAAAAATTAAAAAATAAAAATAAAAAAATAAAAAATAAAAAAACACACATCATTATATAATCAATACATTCATCGTTCCACTCAGAATCTAAAAATAAATAAACACCATTTTAAAACCACTAGTTTCCTCACAACGCTGAGAATTTAAAATATAGGCCAGTACAAAAGTAGGTGCTTACAAAACAAAATTTGTTTTTGATTCTGACGAGCAGCAGCAGAGAGCTCCCGTTAGTCCCATAATGATTTATAACGATGTCACGTGTAAGTGTTATTGCTATTTATATACCAAGTATGCGCAAACAGTTTTCTTTTTGAAACTCAAAAAGTCTAGTGATCGTGTTTTAAAGATGTCACTTTTGAAAATTCCAAGAAGCCGGCCAGATGATTTCCAAAAAAATTTTAATTCATAATATTATTACGATTAGGTGGTTCTTAAAGACTGATTTTTCATATCATCTACCCGTTGCATACGTTTAAAAAACAAAATGATGACGACAACTTGAAATTTTTGGAGTATTCTGTAAGTAATTTATATAAATTGCAGAGGATGCATATGAAAAAAAAACACATTTCAAAACATGAGTCGCACTTTTTTGTTTTTTTTTTTTTAAACTTATTCAGTATCCGCTTGGACTTATAGATAAAATGATTATAATTTTTTGAACGAAAAAAAATCCTATACGAGTCGTCCTACGAGCTACACCTACTATGATTATTATATTATAATATGGCCAAACAAATCGGGTGCATTAAATTATTATTTTTCTTTTCACAAACAACACACAAGTTTATAACCATGACTACGGTAATATACAATACTGCAGTGTCAGGACTATGATTTTTTTTTCGCCCGTTTCAAATAGTAAATCATATTGTTGTCGTCTGGTCGCATTGTAGACTGTTATAATAATTATCTGCATGTACATTGTGCTAAAGACAAACAAACAACAATGCGTTTGAAAACTGAAATTTCCAAAGTATATTTTTTATATTTTATTTAACAATGAGAACACGTCGTACATTCACATGCATCACATACATTTATTATCTATATTGACGTGTCTAAATGGACGTCGTCCCGTACCTTGTCTTGTGGATTTAACAATTGATGGCAATAAACTTTGTAAACTTTTTATCGGGTCTTCGATATAATAATATTAATAATATTATCTCAGCCGCGTATGTTTCTAGAACAGTTTATTATATTTTAATGACAAAACTATATCACCATCATCACAATAACAATATATCGTTGCCACGTGTTCTGGGGTCCATAAATGTCGTGTAAAGGAGACTTTCAACGACTTTCGAGGACGGTGACTCTTTTTAGATGTACGCCGTTTGGATTTTTATTCTTGCAGAGACGTTACATATTTTATTAAATACGTTTAGTATAAAATATGAACGATATATGCGAATGCAGTCGGAACGTTAAATATAAAATATTACGTCAACAGTGTATTATTCGTATATTGTAATAGATGGACATCGATAAAACTATAAACACGCAAAAACTGTCTTCAAATAAACTGTTATATTACTCTCATATTACTGTCGTGTAAAAAATGCACGCTTTATACATGATACATATTATTAGTTTTCAGAATTTGAAATATTTCAATGAAGATATTATGGAAAATAGTTATTCTTCTTTTAAACGTATCTCTTCGGTTATATAGCTGAGGATTAGAAATTATTATCGATTATACACACACACACACACACACAATGACTAATCGACCAGCGTTTACGAATTACCATGTTAGTGGTCATAAATTATGTATGAGTGGTGGTATTAAATTATAGACTCATTTATCACTTTTCATTATTGATCACTATTGGCTATTTATAATATATATATTAATTATTTATTAGTATTCTATACAATAAACCAACTTTTGAGAATGTTATTTTGCTGTAAGTTTATCACAATAAACACTATAAGATATTTAAAACATTTTTTTTCCTCATAAATAAAATATTACAATAAAATAAATTTCCTGACATTTTAAAACTACAGACTTAATATAATAATTATGATAAAGAGTTTATACGTTATTACAAGTCCAATAGTTTTGCGAGTTGGAATCAAGCATAATGAATACAAAATGACAATTTTCACTAGTCTTAAAGTATCAAACAAATGTAGAAACAATGAAATTTAAAAAATTGTATGTAATAATATGATTAGGTATCCATTGTAAGAATACGTCGACATTGAAAGAATAAAAAAAATGAAAAGTTATATTTCAATTTTCATCTCGTTACGTTCTATTATAGATTCTGCAGAGCGTAGCTATGAGTGTACCTATTGATTTTATGTGTCTGACGATACTTTTAATAGTAGAAAAAATGATTCGAAATAAAACTTAAGAATTTTTTCTGGTTGGAAAATGAACCTAGTTGATTTTTCGGGTGGTCTTAAAAGTAAAAAACTCTAAGAATTATTATTTTAAAAATTATTGGGAAACACATACTCAAAAAAAAAATAATTTTGTTTATCGGTTTCAATAGAAGTTAAATTCAATAAAATTAAATCAATATATTACTTGAAAATCGGAGGGCAATTATAGCTTATTTTTTCAACTCCTATAGCTATCTGAAGGATAGCTCATGCCTCATACATTATTTTTTTTCAGTAAGTATACGAAAAAATATTTATTTACTTTTATTTACCTAAATGTTTGCAATGGGTCAATATATATTTATTAAAAACATAAATCTTTGGCCAGTCGGAGGGCAGTTAATACTATTATAATTATAACATGATCTTCAATGTTTTCGACGAACATTAATTCAACCTATACCATACCTTACTGTCCTTACTAATGGCAAAATTAGTTACTCCGATATTGATATAAATATATCGAACAATATTTAGAACTAAGGTTGAAGCTTAAGTCTTTTGTAAGATCATTTTTTCCTGTGCAACGGCAAACGATTGAAATATGTCAGTAAATAATATCGTTGAATTCAAGTACAACACGTCATATTTCAAAGTGACTATAAATACTCTATGACGATAGGTACTGCACTCGACACCAGCTACACCAGCTACTTGACACCAAAGCTGTTGCCTACTTTCTCCCTTTTTATCATTTAAATGTGACTGTGACCAACACATCATTGGCTAAAAGAGGCAAAACCTCATAAGCAGGGCTCAGAAGTTCTAGCAAATTTTTCTTGGTTCGTCCTAGAACATCCAAAGTAAGATACAAATGTGTATCACACTTTTGTGATGTCATACACGAAATTTTATTTCACTATTTTTTTTGCATATTTACGGTTTTTATTGCTATTTTGCTAATTTAGTATTTATAGCTGCATATTATGCAAACTATAGGAAATTATCACATTATGTTGAAAATAATGATTCACTTGGTTAGGAAACAAATAGACCTTATAAGTACAATTTTACAACCATATTTAAGTACCTAATTAAATATATTTGTTAACAGTTTATAATTCTAGTCTAGACAGTCCCTGACGTCTATGAACAAAACAGTTTTATAAAATTGTAAAATTACATTTAATTTTTTTCTAATAAATTTTAATATTTTAAAGTTAAATGCAAATTTTTTATTTTTTTTTTTGCTATTTATATCGCATATTTTGGAGTTTTCAAATGCACATATAAGAGCTAAAAAGTAACATTTTTAGTGCTACAACTCCTTGCTTATAAGTCTATTTTAGACACAAGAGGTTTTGCCTTCGATTTTGGGGTATGATAATATTTTGTGAATATTTTAAAGTGTTTGAATAATGAATATTTGACTAATAATATTTTATAAATATTTTCTTCTAATTATAACAAAATATGGTACTATGTGATTGCATGAAAATGTTGACTTAATATTTTTATAAAGTTTCCGTGAAAATGTTTTTTGAAAATATATGATTAAAATGTTTTTACAAAATATTTGCAAAAATATAAACTTCTTGGCTGAAGAATATAACTAAAACAGTTTCTAGTTATTTACGCAACTTTTTAAAATATTTTGAAAACCATATTATTTTCCTGAAAATATTTTTACCATAGTTAGGAAATATTGTTATACTGTGTGGGAAACTACGATATCATACCACTCATATTATAACGTATAGCAAACCGTTTATAATAGGTTAAGTCAAGTTTGGCTAACCTTACACAATAATTTTGTTATGATAACGTTGACGAAATTGTCATTATTTACTCTTTTCTTGTCGACGTTAAACCGCGAGTGACGGATATTACTCATATTGCAGTGTTCAAGTCCCGGCGGGACACTAATCATTTATAATTCGTCATAAAAACACCTTTAACATTGATCCCAGCTGTTTGCTCATAATTAGAGACCTTATTTAGAGCGGCTTGGCGGAGACGGTGTTGAAGGAGAATGAGTGGGCGTCCGCTCGGGGTTAAAACCTTAATTAATTTTCTCGCTGTGACCTTCGTTAAAATTAGTATGTAGACACGGTTAATGAGTATATACCACACTCGGGTGTTTCCGAATACACGAGACCGGGCGACGGAGATGAGCTGGAAAATCGGGAAAAGTGTAAATTTACCTATTTAAACATCGACTCGAACTTTTCGGTCACAAGCCTGCTACGCGTTGTCATGCAGCGGCATCCACCCTGTAGCCGGAAAATAATGGAATTGTGGGTGGGGGTAGACGACTGGTTTAGAAGGGTGATGGTTTGGGAGCGAGGGTGGTAGTGGTGGTAGTGGTGGCGTACCTTACTCTCGGTGACAGTGACTCGAGAAAAATTGGAAATCGGTTATGCGATACCCCTCAGTTGGGTACGGTGTGGTTGACGGTAGTCGATGAATTAAAAAAAAAAAATTACAAAAAATAAATAGAGCCGCTTAACATTGGCGTGAGGTGGTATCCTCGGACTAAAAGTCCATTAAAATAATTAAGAGACCGGAGAGGAAAAAAAATTAAATAAACGTTCGTTAGAACATTATTTTATATACCTGCGAGCGTCGTATAATAATAATAATGGGAGCCCTTTTATAATAGTTTCCAGCACTTGGCGCGCGAGGGCTGGACTCCAGACAAACAACAACAACAACAACACGCTTGACGTTTTTAGTGAAAACTTTTAAACTGTTTATTATTATTATTTTATTTTTTTGCTCTCAAAGAGGAGCGTTGCGGTTCTCTTACTAGTCGGTATAATTTTAGATCAATACTTAAGACACTTTCCGACTACTCACCACAGCAGTTCCTTACGTGGTCTTATAAGTCTCTGTTCCAAAAAAATTGAAAAATTCACATCGCGTTCCCTCGGGATACCAAAACAGTAGTTCTTTACTGCACAGTTCTATTATTTTTACTGGGCACCAGGGAGCAGACTCTTTACTCCAGTGCGCGTGCGCATTTGCTGACGAAACAATGTCGATGTCTCGCCGAGAGTGTACATGAACTATTGGAAACCTACATCAATATCTCCCTCCTATCCCACAAGTGCAAGTGCCCTCATCCTGATCTAAACCCGCCACACACACGCGATTTACCCACACACTGTGGAATCTTGAACGGGAAAATCTACATAGGTCTTAAAGCTACTGTTTCAAAAAAATAATTCACTTCGAAATTCATATTCATCCGAACTTTTTTTAGCCACTTAGTTATTGTCCATAATTCGACGTATTGGCCATGAATCTTTTTACAGGACCGTGACGTATTCGATTCGGATGTGCTCTCCCCTTTTCTGGGCAAACGTAAGTTTGTAGAAAGAGGTAGGCCCCGGGACTGTGCCCTCCCCCCCCCTTCGGACGACCCTTAATTCGGGATTTTACTTAAAAACTAACAAACCGTCACAGGTCAGTAACAATTCTAACCTATAGTATACATATACACTATATTATCATAGACGGGCGATGGCGGCCAGCGTGCCATTTTAACTGGCCCCGTACTGCATATCAAATTATTAAATGTTATGATTTTTCTGTATTTTATTTCATTATATTTCTAAAACTATGAAAACGTAGATATGAATTCTCGTCTAATAATGAACTATTAAATGCCTTGATATTATATTATTTGTAAGGGACACAGTTAACAATGTTTTTTTTTTGCTTTCTTTATTCTCTGGGGCCCTCTAAATTTCTGAACTCAAAAAATTGTCCCTCTAATAGCATCGAGTTGCCCGTCCCGGCTCTATATTATAAACTCGACTCTTAGTCGTTTTGGTACCCGTTTGGAATATTTAAAACCTTCGTAGGTAGGTAATTCAACGAACACATACCGAATCAGTGTCGTTAGAAAAAAAACACAGACACCCTGACGATTAGTGTTGGAGGACGATCGCCGTCACCACCACTTCCGCCACCACTTCCGCTCCAGACCTCTCGTGCGTGTGCGTAGTACGCACGTTCGAGCAAGGGCCCGGAGGCGGCTAGGACGACTGCTGTAGAATGTGCGTGAAGGTACCACCCCCCCCCCCCCAAGTGTAAAATATCATATATATATATATGGGAGCGGTGTTATAAATAACATCACATGTTCACAAATGACGTGAATCATTGAGGCCTGAGTTATGTGCCGGGTGAGAAATTGAACTTCTAGCAATACGTTACGTCTGCCGCCGCCATCATCGCGTGTACGGGCCCTACGCGTTTATATATTAAACTCCCATACATTTCAACCCGTTCTCGTACGAGGTGTTGGTAGCGGTGTGTGTGTGGGTGGGTGTGGGTGGGTGTGTGTGTGTGTGTTGGCACGGCGGGGTACCCAATAGGGTACCTCAATATATCATAGGTGGAATTAGCTTCTCGGCGAACTCGCACACACACATACCCATAAACACTCACCCGCCCGACCACCCCACACACACACACCGGAAAGACGACGACGGTTCTTCCGGTCTGTAGACGGAAACAAAGGGACGACGCTAGTCGTCGTATAATAAAAGTCGACGGTACCTACCGCGGCGGAGAAAAAAAAAACTATATTTCGCGGATAATAAAGTGAAAATAATTTGTTTTGAAAAAAAAAACCTGCCGTATGTGACACTCGCTCCCGAACCTTTTTTAGAGATTGTGACCTATATTTTATTTTTATTCGGCACCCAGTGAACTCCGTCGTTTGACCAAAAGTCGTTTCGTTTTCAAAAAAAAACCTTTCGTCTCGTTCTCGTCCCCTGCCCGTTCATAATCCGTTTAGTGGCGTTATCGATATGATTACCGTTTAATTCTTTATATTTTATTCGAGTTTATTTCGGGGACTAATTCGTCGATTAGTAAACCGTCGATTTTATTTTATAAAATTTGCTCATTCGATGTTTTTTAAAATACAATGTTTTTTTTTTTAATATTTGATTACGAAATAAAGCACTGTAACAATGAATGACAATGGGTATATTTGTTTTGTGTAATCAATTACCCACTAAAGTCCCCATCGGCATTTGTGTAATATCGAAAATTCTATTTTTCGAAAATTTAATCCGAATCTGTACCTACCCATAATAGTATTTATTATATTATTCGACTTATTTCCTTCCGGGACAAAAAATTATCAGAGCTATATAGTTTAGTTCAAGGCTGGGCAAGTTAACGATTTTTTTTAACTCGTTAAGTTAAGTTAAGGTAAAATTTAAGAGTATTTTTTTTTCGTTAACTCGTTAAGTTAAAAGTTAATTTGAAAAAAAAAATTAACGAGTTAATTAATTCATTTAAAAACTAATAATTTGTTCGTCGTGTGGTAAATCTTCATTTTTAGGCTTCATTTATGTTGGCCCTAAATCGACTATGGTTGGAGTTTATAATATTTCAATTTTACCTGTGACAATAGTGTATTTGCATATTATTGTATTTTTAACATTTTTAGTCGACACTTGATTTAAATTATAATTATTAACAATTATAACCATTATTTGTGATGAATAAAATATAAATTAGTCAATATAAAGTATAAGTTTCAAATGTAATTTTGAATAATATAATTGAGCAGGGAAATTGAATAATTAGTATTTTCTATAAACACCTACTCGTTTAATTTAAATATATTTTTATCATGACATCGCACTGTCGAGAGCTGCAAACTGTTGTACCTACCTACATTGAACCATATAAAGGTATGACAACCCTTCAATTAAAATTCACCAGTAAAATATTTCATCAAACCGTATTAATTAAACCGATTCATTATATTAAATTTATTTCGCCAGTCGGTACAAATTCTATGATATGCAAACAATATAAAACAATGCACAAAGTGCGATGATTATATTAAAAAAACTATTTTTTTTTAAAATAATATTATACAAATATTTTATGAAACGCGTGTGTGTTAAACAATGTATTTAATAGCTTCGTACCGTTGAGGTGAATTTTTTGAATTTGACAGTTTCATATTAAATTACCTAATATTGTTGGACGATTTATCGGTGGACAGTTGGATTGTTATTACTAATAATAGTGATGCAAACTTTATTATATTATAATTTTCACGAGTTTTATATTATCAGTGTCGTGATTTATAAGAGTGGGTCAAATTCGTCGGGGCGCGTTTTTCAAGTATTCAAAAACAGAGCATTCGATTGGCAGTTTTATTTTAAATTTTAAAATAATCAGACAGGTAGGTACATATGGGCAGTTAAGTGCTTTCAGAAAAATTATTATATTGCGAGGTGTGAGATTTGCAGCCGTGAAATTATTCTTGTGCCTATGTACATGACGTTTCTTGTTTATTTATCCCAGGGACGAGTGACTATGATCAGTTTGTGAATCATACTTAGCTATTGGCTTGTGTACTCGAGAACATAACTCTTAGCAACAAGACTACGCTTTCAAGTATTTCGTGATAGTACTTCTGGATCGGAATAGCTCCCCCGAGTTGCTTTCCGATATCGTAGCCTTACAAGTTACAAGGTTTTGATTTTACAAGAGGCGCACAATATTTCCCCGAGGTCTCGTGGATGTTTATATTAAGAGCGAGTTCAACATAAATCCCGCTGATATTTGACATTTTATTTAAAGTTAAACAACAAATTTCTGGTATATCACAGTATACTGGGCATAATTATACTATAATATAACCAAAAAAACACAATATTTCGTTAGTCGTTTATAAGTAAACCGAAGGTCGGCCAGTGTAGTTTCGGTTGTATTAAATCTTAATATTTTCAATTTCAAATACGCTTGAAGACCTGCATATTTTCGAATATTTGAATCGTTTTGTACCACTTTAGGATGATCATGTGGCAATGAAAAGTTCTGTTTTTCAAATAGGATCCCCTCCCCTTTTCTCATTCAATTATTCAGCAGATATTTTTTTAGAGAATTCTGCAGTGTCTAAACGAAAATTCGAACGGGCAAATTTTTAGTCGTACAACTAAGTATTCTAAGGATATTATGTCTATGGTAATAGTTTAATATTAGATGTGGGGGCTTGGATGGTTTGAAAACGTTGGTGATTATTACAGACCTATAAGAATAAACGATTTGTAAAAACTATCCAATTATAATTAACACTATATTTAATATAATAAAAACAAGTAATTTATATTTTAAAAAAAATATTTTTTAGGATTATTATCCTTAGTATAAATATTTTAATAATTCAAAAACTACTTAGGTATTACAATTTTCATAGAAATATTCCACTTTATAATTCACAATTAACATTAGAGGGGGGAGGTTGGTCATAATTTGAAAAATATAATTTGTACAGAGCACTCCTTAAGTAGTTGATAAAAATTATCAATATAATACGGTATTTTAGCTGTACTTAAATATTCTTAAATCAGAATTTTAATACATATTAAAGGGGAAAATGGAGGGGAGCATGTTTGAAAAATCACCTTGCAATATAATTCAGCTGTGAATCTTTTGATAATAATCTTAATAACCTGCCTACTAAACAGTGTGTGGAATATTAAATTGCATTAATTTACATGCGTTTGATCTGTCCAAAGTATGATAATGTTATCATGAATCCAAAGACGCGATTTCCGATTAATATGTAATAATATTATTATTTGTAATGGAAACGGTCAATCAGCTGAAGTTCGTGTAAGTAAGTTATAATATATTCTATGTACTACAACCATTCAATATCCGAGTTACAAATACGATACACTCCTATAAAATAACTAAAATTGAATTGTTCGACAGATAAGTTAAATGATTATGAACAATAAGGCAATATTGATGAATGATGACAATGACCGTCAGTTGAAACATATATACACCTGCCTAAAAGTCGAGACTATCTTTAAAGTATGAAATGTAAAATCGTTGTCAGCTGTCCAGATAAGGTATTTGAATTAATTATTTAAACCGTTATTTTTGCATTATTAACAAAACGAATATTGCTTAGTTATTCGACTAAAAAATGACCCGAGTTTTGATATTTTACTTATTTTTAATAATAGATAATTACTAACCGATCGAAGTCTCATAGTTTGCGGTCACGAGGTATAACTTTTCACATGCTTCTATAAATAAAACCAATTATTTCAAGTTTTTTTAGTAATTCGTGTCTTGGTTTCAAAAATTACGAACAACACACTATTAAACACTGTGCATCGTTGACTTGAGTAAGACGACTACAATATTGTGTTGGCTTATGAATACAAAATATTATGCCATTTCTGTACGTAATCTAAGTTAATAGCATAACGAGTTTGGACTTAAACGAAATTTACAGTTTGAGATTTAAGTTTTAAGTCTGTGCAATTTATTAACTTTAATAGATTTAACGGAATGAGGTTAAGACCATTTTACATTATGTTAAGCGTTACTATGGTAATAGATTTCGAAGGGGGAGCAAATCCTTTGTTTGTCGCGTACGATGTTCGATGGTAAAATATGACGGGGACGAGGGTGGGGAGGATAAGGAGAAACACGAGGGAAAGAAGAAGTTGGATTTCATTCAATGGCACTTAAGAAATAAGAGGATACTGCATCAACATTTGTTATCTTTGTCGGTTCGGTGCATAATATAACAAAACTGTAAACCTCAAATCAATAGGCACAGTATTGAGCGCTATATTTATATTTTACGGACATTTTCGGATTCATTTTTTTTTTTCGTTTTTGGGCTAATGAAATGTCAAAACTTCTGTGGACAAAAAAAAAAAATGAAAAATAAAACGAATAGGTTGAAATAAAAATAAAACGTTAAAAATAATATTATACACTAAAGAAAACCGCTTTCTCTCTCTAGCTGCTTTAAATTAATATTTAGTAATTATGTTGTCAAATTATAAACGGAATCTAGGCAATTGTTCACGATTTATGGAGCGCAATTTGTTTTGTTAAGGAACCGTTCGTGTGTCATTCATTACGGAACATTTAATATAACAATAAAGTATTTTTAATGCACACAAAAATGGTACTCACTATATTTCTTAGCTGCTCAAACGAAAACGAAATAGCTACAAACCGACTTATCATTATATTCGGTGCTGAGACTAGTCAGGAAAGCTAATCGATAATTTATGAATGAAGAGGTTAATTTTAAATATTTTCTAAAACACCCACTTGAAAACTTAAACCAGAGCTCGACGTTACGCCCAGTTGTACAAAAATAATTGTTCGTCGAAATTGTATTTTAACATTTTTCGCGAGTTGTGTTAGCAACCGTTATAATGATATTATTTCTCAACAATTTTACATTTTTATAGAAATATAAATGTACTATTAATACTATTACTATACATATCACGTTAAATCGTAACAGTAGTACATTTCGCCACTTAAAAAATGTGCCCTAACATCACCGTCAACTCGTTTCGCTTCCGACAGCAGTTTTCGAAATTCAGGTTTTTCTCAATATCTGGTCGCACCCATCAACAAACTGAATTCATCACAATATTGTTATTATATTATTCGTTTAACATCAAATCATAAAAAAGCTGACTAGAAAATCGTAAGCAGTATTGTCGTTGAGTTTGGTTGCGTTTTAAACGATATGAGAACTACAATTTCACATTACACACCATACAATTTCGTTTGACATTTTCAGAAAAGCTGCAATAGTTTTGTCAGACCGATTGGTTCCGTGGATTTTATTTTAACGTTGTTCGCCAGTTCCATTTTCATTAATAAGTAACCAATTACACACAAAAAAAAACTTATTTAATTTCAGTGTAAATATAACATTATGCAATTTGCAATATAATATCATAATATCGCTATATATTTTTCCCCTAATTTTTCCTAACTTCACAATAAAGTACTTTGTTGAGTAGGTACCCGCCACCTCCTAACCTACCCTACCTATATACCTGCTGTTATTTAAAAACCACCGCCATCTAGTTTTGATTCGGACAAAAATTTAGTTTTCGAAATGTATGTTTTGTTTATTTTTTAATATCAAGCATTTAACAAAGTTAATATATCTCATTATTCGTTAGATTTATGTAAAATCATACGGTGGACAAGAAAGTATTTTTTGATAGTATGAATATCGATTGTGACAGTGTCATTGTTTGAGGATTTCAATATCGCATACTTACAATAACATTTCGATTGAATTGTTGAGAAATGCAGCAATATAGTTTTGTCGAATCGATGGGTTCTGTCGATTTTATTTTAACATTGTTGGCGAGTTGTGTTTAAACGTTATAATATATTTTATCAACAATTTTTCTCGGAACATAAATAATAAATTACACAAAAAAAAAACTAATTTCATTTCAGTGTAAAAGCTTGTAAATATAATGCGTGTGTAATGTCATAATATTTCTATATTTCTTCACCCTTAAAAAAACTCCCCAAATTCGTAATAAAACGTTTTGTTGGTTAAGTGGCTATTTTATTTAAAAACTACCGCCATCCCGTTTCGCTTCTGACAATATATTTTTTTTCGAAATTCAGGTTTTTCTCAATATCGAGTCACACCCATTAACAAACTGAATTCATCACAATATTATTATTATATTATTCGTTTAACGTCAAATCATAAAAAATGGACGAGAAAATCATAAGCAGCATTGTCTTTGAGTTTGGTTGCGATTTAAATGACATATGGACTACAATTTCACATTACACACCATACAATTTCGTTTGATATTTTCAGAAAAGCTGCAATAGTTTTCTCGGACCGATCGGTTCCGTGGATTTTATTTTAACTTTGTTCGCTACTTCCATTTTCATTGAAACATAACCAATTACACACAAAAAAAAAAAAACGAATAATTTAATTTCAGTGTAAAAGCTTGTAAATATAACATTATGCAATTTGCATTATAATATCATAACAATGCTATATATTTTTTCCCTAATTTTTCCTAACCTCACAATAAAGTACTTTGTTGAGTAGGTACCTGCCACCTCCTAACCTACCCTACCTATATTGATTATTTTTTAATATCAAGTCATTTAACCAAGATAATACATCTCATTATTCGTTAGATTTATGTAAAATCATACGGTGGACAAGAAAGTATTTTTTGATAGTATGAATATCGATTGTGACAGTGTCATTGCTTGAGGATTTAAATTTCGCATACTTACAATAACATTTCGATTGAATTGTTGAGAAATGCAGCAATATAGTTTTGTCGAATCGATGGGTTCTGTCGATTTTATTTTAACATTGTTGGCGAGTTGTGTTTAAACGTTATAATATATTTTATCAACAATTTTTCTCGGAACATAAATAATAAATTACACAAAAAAAAAACTAATTTCATTTCAGTGTAAAAGCTTGTAAATATAATGCGTGTGTAATGTCATAATATTTCTATATTTCTTCACCCTTAAAAAAACTCCCCAAATTCGTAATAAAACGTTTTGTTGGTTAAGTGGCTATTTTATTTAAAAACTACCGCCATCCCGTTTCGCTTCTGACAATATATTTTTTTTCGAAATTCAGGTTTTTCTCAATATCGAGTCACACCCATTAACAAACTGAATTCATCACAATATTATTATTATATTATTCGTTTAACGTCAAATCATAAAAAATGGACGAGAAAATCATAAGCAGCATTGTCTTTGAGTTTGGTTGCGATTTAAATGACATATGGACTACAATTTCACATTACACACTATACAATTTCGTTTGATATTTTCAGAAAAGCTGCAATAGTTTTCTCGGACCGATCGGTTCCGTGGATTTTATTTTAACTTTGTTCGCTACTTCCATTTTCATTGAAACATAACCAATTACACACAAAAAAAAAAAAACGAATAATTTAATTTCAGTGTAAAAGCTTGTAAATATAACATTATGCAATTTGCATTATAATATCATAACAATGCTATATATTTTTTCCCTAATTTTTCCTAACTTCACAATAAAGTACTTTGTTGAGTAGGTACCTGCCACCTCCTAACCTACCCTACCTATATTGCTTATTTTTTAATATCAAGTCATTTAACCAAGATAATACATCTCATTATTCGTTAGATTTATGTAAAATCATACGGTGGACAAGAAAGTATTTTTTGATAGTATGAATATCGATTGTGACAGTGTCATTGTTTGAGGATTTCAATTTCGCATACTTACAATAACATTTTGATTAAAATTGTTGAGAAATGCAGCAATGGTTTTATCGAATCGATAGGTTCTGTCGATTTTATTTTAACATTGTTGGCGAGTTGTGTTATATATTAAATTGTTAAAACGTTATAATATATTTTATCAAAAATTTTTCTATTTTTATTGAAACATAAATAATTAATTACACAAAAAAAAACTAATTTCAATTCAGTGTAAAAGATTGTAAATATAATGCGTGTGTAATATCATAATATTTCTATATTTCTTCACCCTTAAAAAAATTCCTCAACTTCGTAATAACATTTTTTGTTGGTTAAGTGGCTATTTTATTTAAAAACTACCGCCATCCCGTTTCGCTTCTGACAATATATTTTTTTTCGAAATTCAGGTTTTTCTCAATATCGAGTCACACCCATTAACAAACTGAATTCATCACAATATTATTATTATATTATTCGTTTAACGTCAAATCATAAAAAATCGGACGAGAAAATCGTAAGCAGTATTGTCTATTTGTCTTTGAGTTTGGTTGCGATTTAAACGATATGAGGACTACAATTTCACATTACACACCATACAATTTCGTTTGACATTTTCAGAAAAGCTGCAATAGTTTTGTCAGACCGATCGGTTAAGTGGATTTTATTTTAACGTTGTTCGCCAGTTCCATTTTCATTAATAAATAACCAATTACACACAAAAAAAAAACTTATTTAATTTCAGTGTAAAAGCTTGTAAATATAACATTATGCAATTTGCATTATAATATCATAATATTGCTATATATTTTCCCCCTAATTTTTCCTAACTTCACAATAAAGTACTTTGTTGAGTAGGTACCCACCACCTCCTAACCTACCCTACCTATATACCTGCTGTTATTTAAAAACCACCGCCATCTAGTTTTGATTCGGACAAAAATTTAGTTTTCGAAATGTATGTTTTGTTTATTTTTTAATATCAAGCATTTAACAAAGTTAATATATCTCATTATTCGTTAGATTTATGTAAAATCATACGGTGGACAAGAAAGTATTTTTTGATAGTATGAATATCGATTGTGACAGTGTCATTGTTTGAGGATTTCAATATCGCATACTTACAATAACATTTCGATTGAATTGTTGAGAAATGCAGCAATATAGTTTTGTCGAATCGATGGGTTCTGTCGATTTTATTTTAACATTGTTGGCGAGTTGTGTTAAAATGTTATAATATCTTTTATCAACAATTTTTCTATTTTTATTGGAACATAAATAATAAATTACACAAAAAAAACTAATTTCATTTCAGTGTAAAAGCTTGTAAATATAATGCGTGTGTAATATCATAATATTTCTATATTTCTCCACCCTTAAAAAAATTCCTCAAATTCGTAATAAAACTTTTTGTTGGTCAAGTGGCTATTTTATTTAAAAACTACCGCCATCCCGTTTAGCTTCTGACAATATTTTTTTTTTCGAAATTCAGGTTTTTTTTTTTAATATCGACTAATTTACAGAGTTAATACCTACATCATATCATTCGTTTGATGTACGTCAAATTCTACGTTGGACAAGAATAAGTCTTTTTTATTATTATAATATAACGAACAGTGTCGTCGTTCGATTGCGTTCAAAGCGATATGAGAACTTAAATTTCAAATACTTTGCAATAAAATTCGGTTTGATGTGAGTTTTTTAGTAAAGCTTCGAAAGCCTTTCCGAGTAGGGTTCGTATATCGTATATTATTTACGCATGTGTACGGGCAGCATAATATAATACCACCCCCTCCCCACCCCTCACTTGTTAGCCATCGTTATTAGGATATTTTTATTTATTTTTTTTTTTTTTACAAAACGCGTTGTCCGATTTTCGTTCTGGAAAATTTATTGGCCGAAGGGTAGTTTTTGTTTAGTTGTGTTTTTTTATTTTTTTTTTTTTTCCCATTCAGAAGGTCCGTACCCGTCGACGAAGAAATATCCGACTTTGACCTTTGGACGGGAAATCAAAACCCACAGGCCTCCGCCGCCGCCGCCCGGATCACCGGCAGCCAACCGTAATTCTTTATAATACCCGAGATTTCGGCGTCTCGTCCAACGAACCGGTCGTAAATCACCCAAGTTTAATCAAAATGAATGGGCCACCGGAAGTCGGAGAGCAAACAAAAGTGTTCGCGTGCGCGGGCTTTGGACGCGTCGTTGGACTGCCTTCGCCTTTGCCTTCGCCACCACCACCACCGCCAGCCAGCCTTTGATGGATTTCCATGGGAGACGGCATAACTCACGATTATCGCGTCTGCGGATTTTGCCGCCGCGTCCCTTTCACCTCTCGCCCGCTGCCGATCCGATCTCGCGCGGCCATCACTTGACCGACTCACGACCGTGGTACTGGTAGGTATCTATGTATCACGTGGTATCTAGGGATACTACGAGGAGGATACGCCGCACGTGGCCAGCGAATTATTATTTTAATTTTTCCACTGATATTTCTATCGATCGCGGTTTAAAATATGGCAGAGTAGGTACATTATTAGTCCTAGGTCGTGCCTACAGGTGTCCGAGGAAAATCGATTCGCGGGAAATCAAACAAAACGACAATATCGCTCGACTCACGGGCGATGTATAATTTATAGTAATATCATTTTTTTTTATTATTTGATTGAGGCTTCGACGACTGAGGAGGTCATTAGACTGTAACGTTGGAACGGTTGCTACTGTTGAAAACAAGTGTATGTGCGGCGGTCACCCATCCGGGAAATAGTAGCAGTGGCAGTTACTTACTCTCAGTCACGTCTGACTGATTTCAGCCGTGAATAACGTCATTATTATTTTTATTTATCGTTTAAATGGCCACGTTCATTTATCCTAGATCGTGTTTCCAGATGTGAGAGGAAAAACTATTCACAAACAATAAATATCCCTTGACTTACAGGCTATATATATAATAGTAATGTCATTATTAGAGCACTCGTCAGTGGTGGTTATTGTCACATCGTCATGCGCCTTTCGTGGATGATTTCAACAGGTGATGGCATAACTCAAGGCCACCGCCTTTCATTTCCGTGGGCATATGGAGATACGTCAGGTCTCCTGCAGGTGTGCGAGGAAAACATGAGACAACCAAAGACGATACGTCGCGGGGAAATTAAATAATATACTTAATATACTTACAGCCGATATTATTATACTAAGACGTGCATACATTGTTAGAGACCTTAGGGGTCGTTATCGTCGCGTTGTCACACTCCTTCAAAACCCCCTCACCGCGTCCACGTTCGGCGGGACCTTGATGCAAGGAATTTCGGAATAGGTATGTTGTTTGAAGAGTACTTCCTAGATAGTTGTCTGATAATTTCCCGAAACCGATGCCCCGCGAGTATAATGCATTGGGTTTTATTTGAAATGTGGTAACCATATTATTATTATTATTACCAACCCCATCAAAACCTCGTTCGGCCGATCGATTCCCCCTGCGCGAACCCTCGATGGTTAAACTTACTTTGTTTGTCAAAGTTCGGCACCGACCTCATACCGCGGTTAAAGGGCGAAACTATTTAAGTTACTAATATTTCTGGGATCCTAATCGCTTAAAACATAACGTCGTGGTAACCGGTGATATAATTAGAAGGCGCGGTAACATTTTCAAAGTCGGTAGGACTGCCGAGTGTAGGTTTACGTGTGGCATGTGTGTAAGCTATAAATAAATTGACGCCTCACCTAGGCATGTGTAGTTATATTATCATGGTTAAGCTAATACATTTTGTTATTCAATTGTCAATAATTATAATAAATAACTTCAGGTTTGCACGATTCTGCTCGATACAAATGCACAAGTTTTAGATTCTGAGTGGAGCGATGAATGCATTGATATTACGTGTTTTATTTTTTAACTTTTAATTTACTAAAGAAAAACGGAAATTTTTACTGAAAATCGGTTTTTGACTAAGTCGATTTTGGTTTTTTTTTATGTTACTCTAAAACATGCAATTTTCACTAAATGATTATATTAGCATTTTCTTTAAGACTTTCAACAAATGTTGACTTGCTTCGAACTGTTTAAAAACATTTTCGGTTTCCAATTTTTTTTAGTTTTATTTTCTATGAATGTTAATACAATTTTATTCGTTGGGTAAAAAAGCTTGTAAGATATTAACAATACATAGTCACAATTTTTTTTATAATTATTTATAGTTCGAATTTTAACAAAAGGCGTAAAATGTGCAAATTATTTTGAGTTAGAAATTCATAAAAAATTTTCTTTTTTAATCTACGGTTTGAAAATTCAATACAAAAATGTCTACCGGAAAGTCAAATTAAATTCGTATAAGCATTCAAAGTTCAAATATACGCAAAATGTATCAAATTTAAAATTTAAAAATTATTTTGTAGTAAATACTTCTAAAAGGTTAAACTGTTTTAACTAAGGATTTAAAACAAGGCAAATAGGTAAATAGATAATGTATTCTCAAAAATATCATGAAATATACGTATGGTAATATCCTAGGCTGACTGTCCGTCTTCCCTCGGAATCGTTTTTCGTATACAATTCAAATTTAACACCACCCATTTCAGGGACTCACTAGTAACCTACTGTACAGCAGAGCGACACCCACTTACACACTTTTTTTAATACTATGATATCTCACACAGTTCGTTTTGCGGTCTTTCTCAATAACTATAATATCATAATACGTAAGTAATATTATAATTTAATAGTACCCATCCAAACGGACATTGTAATATTATTTTATTGTTTTTTTAACCATTGTATTTGTACCACCGATGACATGGATCGATTGCACTCCGCTTTAAGAAAATATTGGGCTTCGCACATTTTATTATAGTATTTAAAATGTTGTACTTACCGCCATGAGTAGTTGGCTGAGCTCCTGGTAGACGGCGAAACACGACAAAAACGGAGCTATGATCACCACGATCGACGCAAATATCAACACGTACAATCCCAAATAAACTTGCCAGATTTCAAGGGCGTCCACCCACTCTTGGAGGGTCGTGTCGAGTCTCGAGTACACCACGTAGCCCCATAAAAATATTCCCATTATCTAGAGAGAGAAAAAAAAAAAAAAAAACGTAAAACACAAAACCGTTGGCATAATAAATGTATAATTAAAGTGATTATTGAGCGTTGTAGAAACGTAAATTAATAAAAGCCTCTTTAGACTTTTACGTTAATTAAAGAACAAAGTTATTATTTTAATATTATTGTTGTAACACAGGTACGACCGTGGTACTGGTGCATAATGTGTTTTATGGTAATTAATTAGCAACAGTCATAACTCATAAGTCATAATATCAAAATATGCGATGGATTTAAAAATGTGTCATAAACCGTATCTGCTCATGTCGAGTGCGTATCAATTATAAGATAAAAAAAAAACAAATAAATCATAATGGCAATTTCGTTTTTATCACAATAACAATATTATGTTATATTAAGATTTCCGATAATTATGAATTACTGAACAATACAAAGTATTCTACATAGTATACAGTGCTGTTGAAGACATTGAGTTAACCTAACCTCTGGTCAGCGTCTTGATGATCAAACCACATAGTTGACGCTCAAAAAATATATTATTATGTAATAAATAAGTAACAATCATAATTAATATTGACCAATATTGTTTATCTCACTTTTTCACTTCACAAGCTGAACCAGCTCCGAGTGATTGTAGATTTGAATTTCTTTTAGATTCTGAGAGGAGAGAGTAAGCTAGTGGTTTTACAATGGTATTAATTATTTTAATTTTTTTTTTTTTATCCTGTAGGTATACAACATTTCTATCAGAAGGAGTGCTTCAAATTCAACATACACTATCGTATCTTTTAGAAAATCGGATCAAAGTGGTACTTTAAAGAGGTAATTTTTCGATTTTCTCAATTGTTAAAAACCACCGATAAATTACGAAAAACCGCTAAAAACAGAATTTTAATTTCTAACGCTTTGTTTATCAACATAGAAACGAATTAAAAATAAATATTATAACACTAATTCAACTTACAGGCTATAATAAATAATAACAATATACACTATCCAGACTGACAAACCGTCTCCGCTCAGAGTCGTTTTTCTTGTTCAATGATAAACTGGCCCACTTGTAATCTACTGTACAGCAGAGCGACATCCACTTCCCCTCTCTTTTGGTGATATCGTTCGTACAATAAAAACACGTAGTAATATACCAAAATCATATCCGGTTCACCCCTTGGGCTGGGTCTCCGAATTCATTAGGTTATATATCCAAAGGCGGGCATTAATTTGTGAAAAAGTAAAAGTTCAGTTAAAAATCAACAAGTGTAATATTTATCTCTCGGCTCGGAGTCTAAAATCGATCCCCAAACGATGACGGTCGTTATTATTAATTTGTTAATGATCGGACCACCGATTTGTCCATCGTCAACCGCAGTCATTCGTTTAATTGAGATCGTAATAATATTATCATTAAGAATAAAAATTGTCGTCGACAACCTGGTGATAACAATTACACGCGTCGTTGTGTTTATCCACCTACATTATTCGTCCCCATCTATTGTCGTGAACGAACCCTCAAAACATCGGAACCCGACAAAATATTGTATAATACGACGTTAACAGCCTCTCGTGCGATATCATGGTAATAACAATAATATTGGTAGGTATTATTTTATACCCGGTAACAGAGCCGCCACCGCCGAGCTCGTTTCATCGCCGTAACAATGCAAACTTTAAACTTTTGTTTATTTATCGGGCTCGACACGTCAGTGCTACAAGTCACACCGCACATCACAAATAATATAATGTTCATGCACATGACTCGTCGTCGTCGTGAGTGTATTATTATTATTATTATTATTATATCGTCAGAGTTGTGTGCAATATTTCGTATCCGAGTAGAGGCTGAGGGTCCGTCATAGACTATAATAATATTTTGATAGTTGTTTTTAAGTGGATAACACCGCGACGGTATTGGTTCATATTTATTTGCGTATTTATGGGATGGAGGCAACAGGTGATTTTTTATTATATAATGCGTATTTTCAACAATACTATATAATGGATATTCGGCACTATTTAATATATTATAACGTATCGACCCATCAACTCATTAACAACGATGTCTGGTTGTCGCATAGACGTCTTCAATTACTATTTTATCGACGTCTTTGGGCATTGATCGTATAGTGTTGTTATCCATGGTAATCGTTTATGATAAAAAAAAAAAAAAAACAATTATATCTAACTTTACGATCTTGATTTTTTGGATTAGTTTTTTATTATTAGACGCTTGTACGTAGACACTGCGTTTTTTGTTGTTGAAGGTTTGACGTTGATTTTAACATACGTATTATGCTTTTGCAACCAGGCAAGGCTTGTTATATTAATTACTTTGCATGTTTAAGCTTAGATTAAAAACTTATAATATTGAACACGTAGTTCGTCAGTACTTAAAGTATAAAATTAAAGTGACTAAATATAATAATTGTACGTAGGTACCTGAAAATAAAAATATTGAACATAATATAGCATAACGATTGTAAGTTGATTGAAGACTTTTACATGTTAATGATTTTAAATTGAAGTATTTAATATTTTTCCCCCTCCCTCCCCCAAAAAAATGGTTCACAGTTACTAAACTGAATTGATACCACTTTGGAGTAGTGTAATTTTTTTGGAAAATTCAGCGAGAACTCTTTCGATTTATTAGTTTTTTGCAGGGAAACAATAAAATGCATTTGTTTTTCTCAGTCCGTCTTGGAGCCTCGAGAAGTTTCCGGAAACGTAACCGGAGGGCAATATCGAATTCGATTCACGAGTGTCAATTACCTGTCTATTATTTATTTAATGATAATTAATGGAGTATTTCAATTAAATATTCAAATTCATTGATCAAATATCACAATGCGCATTGTCAGATAATGTTACGAGTGAAAAATAAACTGAAATATATATATATATATATGAATGAAGTGTATTGTGGGGTTGTGCACAGAGCATTTTCATTGGATTTTGATAATGTACAATTATATTTTATTTAAATTATAAAAATCGAAATTGAATATACATACTACATAGGGTTAAATAAATTATGATAATTATTATTTTGATGGATGTAAAACACCCTTGGGCACTTCCGATTCACACATGCGAGCGGAGTAGTCGGTATATTTTATATTATTTATTAAATAGGTACTTACTTAAATGTTTTGTGCAGGTGAAATACCTAACCCCATATTTATTGAGATGGACTTTTAAAATCTGAGTAGGTGTTTGTACCTGTACTACGAATATGCAAGCGTGGGCATAAACGAGTTGAAAAGTTGAAATTAAGTTAAAAGTTAAGTTAATTTTAACTTAACTAAACTTTTTAAAATTTAATATCAATGAACTTAATTTTTAACTTCACTGATTTGTATTCATATAAACATAATAAACAATGAGTAATTTTTAATCAAATCCAAGTTACGTTAACTTATAAATAATAAAATAATATATTATTATTGATGATTCATAATATTGCATAAACGTTTACTTTTATTATTTTAAAATCTATTACCATATTGTTTTAGTATATTAAAACAACATTTAACTTAAGTTAACCAAATAATTGTAAGATTCCATAAAACTTAATTGAGTGGAAAAAAAAATAGTATAACTATTAACTTTAAACTTATTAAAATGTTTTCAATCAACTTAACTTAACTCAATCATAACTTGTCCATTATTGCAAAAATGTCATCTGGTCAATGTTTGGTCATTTTAGTAGAAGTTGTAGAGATATACATAACATAATAATAAATATTTTAAACAATCACATATCACATATTTGGACGAAAATAAGACGGATATTTAATTAATACAGTTGTAAACGTTCCAAGTCGATTGGTAAAAATGTTAACATCGGAAAGCTCATCACAGTGTTTATACCATAATTATATTGTTGTTCGGTGGTTATACTCGGCTATAATTACACTGCAGTGTTGTAGCTACATCCTATAATAATAATTAAATACCCGAGACCCAAGCATTTCTTACCTATCGACTTAAACGTCATCCGGTTGAAGATTAATAACAATAATTATAATATAATATTACAACGATTCGCAGAATATTTCACTCTATTTAATGGCAAATATTTATTTTGTAACGGATATCGCTCGTCGCTTGATTGTAAAAAAAATAAAATAAAATAAACGTTTTGAAAATAATATAATTGGAACTTAAAAGTATCTGTGTACCTATGTAAAAGAGCAAAAAAAGTTGATTTAAGTTTTTTTTTTTTTAAATATATAAATAGCCAGTAATATGGTTTGAAATAATAAAAAGTAAATGTCAATGCAATATGTATTATATTATTTATTATTTAATGATATATAAATTACTGAACTTGGATTTGATTAAAAGTAACTCGTTGTTTATTAGGTTTATATTAATGTAATAAAACGGTTGAGTTAAAATTAAGTGAATGAATATTCAATTTTAGAAAGTTAAAATTATTAACTTAACTTGACTTCAACTGCTCAACTCGTTTATGTCCAGGCTTGTGTTAAATGTCCGTCGTAACTGACGTCGTCGGGTAAACACGGTAGGTATTGGTTTATACCGCCGGAGGACCGTGGTTCGGATCTGACGCCTTTCACCCTCGCCGACCGAACACAATCGAGAAGGGGAAAATAAAATATTATGTAAAACTGTCGTCAATATAATGATATAGAGTGGACGACGATGTTTGACGTAGAACACAATAACATGTGTGTGGGCCGACCGACGTTGCAGAGTTCACGGGAGAGAGTAGGATTTTCGTCTCCGACAATTGTTGTGTTTATGAAAATATTGATTTGGGCACACAGACGTACTTAAAAACGTGTCACACACAACGGGCAAGCGACGATGACAAAACGGTTGGGTTGGGGATTTCTGCAGCAGTCCGCCGACGTACAGCAATATTTATCGACAGAGGGGAAGGTATTTATTTTTTTTTTCTCCTTCTTTTATGTGCCGTCGACGGTCTTTACTCCGTCGTTGCCCTTTTTGTATTAGGTTTTTGCTCACCGAAGCGTTTTTAACGCCGCCGGCCTGGCCAATTTCGGACTTGGGCTTAGAGAGAAAAAAGTGAGTGGACGGCCGGGGCTTATATTATTATGTACGACATGCCCGGACAAAAAAAAAAAAAAAAAACTAAGCCATTATTACGGTTGTAAAAGCAAGACAAATGCACCCACATAAATATATTGTTACGTTGAAGAATAATTACTGCGAGAACGCTTCGTATTAATATCGTCATTGTTATCACTATATCATCATAGTTCGGAGCGATTTAAATATGAAAACGGATAACATTACAATATTAGACCAAAATTGATTATTTATGATATTTATCAAATTCCGCAAACGTTGTTCAAAACAAATAGGGTCGACTAAGTGTGTCCATTCGATATAAGTTTCCTTCAACAAGATCCTTCTACTTGGACTGTTGACAAATCATATCAAAATGCATTAGATGTTGTAAATAAACTACATGTTGTAAATGAAAGAGGTATAAAACTCATTGAAGACAACAACAATTTACTAACAAAAAATGAAAAACAAAAACAGTTAGTCCTGCAAGTAGTTAGTGACCATCGTAGAAATTATCCAGATTGCAAAAAAAATAACTTGAAAAAACCATTCTAAATTTATTAATAAGATTGTTAAAATTTACATGAATAGTTAATAATAATTAGTTTGATATTTATTGAAGTATTAAGTGTGCATATTTTATTAAAATGTTCTAATTTAGTTTTAATTATCATATAACCATATTTTTAAATTTTTTTTTTATATATTATGACAAATTACTGTTTTTTTTTAGCTTAATATTTTATAAATCTGACTCAAACAATGGAATGAATGATCCAATGAAGATTTTACGCATACATTTTTTGTTAGAAAATATAGTTTTATAATTTGTATACAAATATTTTGTTTATAACTTCACCAATTCAATAAATATATTTAAATAACTACAAATTATCAATTTAGGCAAAAAAAAATAAAAAAGTTGTACTTTATTATTTTTTTTTTAAAAATAATAAACTTTCAATAATTAATACTTAAGCTTATTATTGAAATTTGAAACTATTGCGTTCTACAATTTAAGCTCTATACATTTTTTCGCTAAGTATCATACTTTTTTAGATAAGTAAAAAAAACAACAAAACTACCCTTTTTGGCTATTTTTTCAACCCCCCAGGGGCACGGGAAGGGGGTGAGTAGTCATGACCAAATTTAACCAAAATTATCATCTTATAACAATAAAAAAAGTTAGGGGGTCCTACATCAACAATTAAAATTTTCAAAAATAAGGACCACGCCCTAGTGTCCACTGTATGTTTTTGAAATTTACAATTTCGTAGTTCACGCACACAGAAACAAATATCACTAGAATATTATAGTTAAACAAATTATAGTACCTACATATCACTATTTAATAGGTGAAATAACCAAAATGAGTTACTTGTCATGATTCATGACTATTGACTATATAAATATTTATTTTTATTTTTAAATGCAATCTACGATCTATACCACATGGCACAATAAGTAGATGTGAATGAGATTAGTCATATACAAATAATTAAAAAAAAATACATCATATCCTTAATAATATTTGTACATAATACGTGAACAATTTTTGAGGAAAGTTATTTGTTATGGTAATGTCTACTATATTTTATAGTTGACGCAGTTTTTAATGTTTCAATTAACTGAAAAATATAGTTAAAATAGAATATTTCAGTTCGAATAACTATAATAACTTGACTATGATATTTTAGTAAATCTGACTGAGCTCATAGCTATCCCTATAGAAACTATATTATACAGTCAATTCTACTATTTTTATAGTAATGTAATAATAACCGTTTTGTTTTTCCCGTGAATTTAGTTCTATTTTTCAAGTTTTGGCAAACATTTTATTTTGTATTTTCATAAGTCTAGTTTATATGATATGTGGAATGAAAAATAAAAAAATTGCCATTTATTTTAATTATATTTTAATCCATATCAAAAATACACACATTTTCGTTCATAAATAAATATATTTTTAAGTAGTCCACCTTATAGGCCTATAGAAAAGTAAGCAATTTTGACTCCTTATCGGTTGTACAGCTTGTATATTTTTTTATAAATGTATGAATTTATAAATAATCTTTAATTAATAATTATTTAATAAAAATAAGCTTTTTTTTAATCGTAAACAGAATACATTTTTTAGTTTTTCTGTTTTCATGTTTTTAGGGCATACAATAGCGTTCATCTTAAGTTTTTTTTAGGTCATACTATAGCGCATATTTCAATTATTTTAGTGCTATAAAATTTGAGTCTTGGTGGTGACCATTAACATGTCGAATAAACATTATATATTATTTTTAAATAAATATACGTTTAATTATCTATTGCTGTTAAAAACCATTACTGTGAGCTTATTGAAAAATATTCATACAAATATAGGTATTATAATATTCAGCAATTTTATTGGTACTTACATACTTACATACTTACATATTACGAGTGCTACGAAACAGGAATTTAATATAACTTACCCGTACAACATGATAATAATGTAGTTTATAAATTTTAAAATTTAGTCTGCGTACAAGTTCCTAGGACGTACCTAATATTATTTAATTCGTGTCATTGTATCCACCCATATTTCACATAAGACATAAACCTCAGCCAATATTAACCTGAAATGTAACGTTTCAAACGAGACAGTATAATATTGCATTATATTGTATGCTCCATTAAACGTTAAAAATTTCCATTATGTCCTCCTCTTTCATATTAAATACAAAAATGTTTAATAAAAATCTCGGCAACTGCGTCGTACCGGTGCACACCGTTTTTAAACGATTTAATTTAAAATCACCACCCTCCCCCCTGTGTGCCGTTCAGAGTTTAAAAAGAAGCACAGAATTCAGCCAAGTTCGAATACTGCTGCAATAATTAATTTATTACAAAACACGTCCTACCTATTAAAAATCGGAATCATTCCAATTTCGTTTGTGAGCGCGCAATATTAATAATTATAATATTTAATTTCCGTGCTAAGTGTACGGTTTTGTCACTCATAAAATACATAATTTATATTGACGGCTTCTTTCGCATGGTAATTATAATATAATATTATAGAGTACAGTGAAAAAAAAAATCGTGTCTGACGATCGGCTATTAAATTTCCGTTATAATAATAGATTGTATTATAATTGACGTTAAATAATTATTGAAATTTATGCAAATCCGTCGATATTATATTTTATGATAATACGCGATTGAATAATATTATATGGGTCGGGGGCTTATATGTTTTTTTACATATACCACAGCGTACAACGGTACACCAGAAATCGACGCCATTGTTAATATCGAACTTCATTTTTTTGCTCACCAAGCTTGCCTGCAAGTTTCCATCGTTTTGGTCAGCCAAAAAGAAAGAGCGCTCGGACGACGAAAACTATCCCGAAGTTTTCGACAGTCCGGCAGCTGATTTGGTAAACTTAAAACGAAATCGAAGCTCTTCAACTGCAGGGCTACATTAACATCCACAGGTACGTACAACGAAGTGGGTGCACCGAGCTACTATGACAGGTCCTGTTATATTCCTATGATCGATTTTTTTTTGTCATTCCTCTCTCAAGACAATGGCATGACGATATGTCTGGAGAGCACTGAAATACACTGTTGAGCAGACGACACAGAATATTATTGGTGTGGGTTCGATGAAAAAACTCTGATAAATCTCATTCATATATGGTTCATTTAATTACGAGCTCAATTTTTTTTGCACTAAGCTGGCAAAGTTTCTATGATATGGTCAACCAAAGAAAGGGGTACTGGAATAAATCCAGAAGTTTTCGACAGTCCACTTACTGATTCGGTAAACTCAAAACGAAATCGGTGCTCTTCAACTGCATGGTCATATTAACAATAGGCATCAACGACGTAGATGGACTACTGTAGGTACCTTTAAATTCTCGATTGTCGGATCGATTTATTCTTTTTTCAAAAGTCACGAGCCTAACGATGGCTCGAAATTTCACGAGTGTGCTGAAATATTCTGTTGAGCCGAATTTGGATGACACAGGATAATATTATTTGTGTCAACGACAAAGTCCTGATAAAAACTCATTCACGGGGTTTAATTATTTTTTCCTAGTATAGTTCCAACTTTTCCAAGTATCTATCTGTAGAATCGATTCGGTCAGCCAAAATATGGGCGTTTCGACAGTGATTATAACGATCCCGAAGTCTCTATACGACAGGTTACTGATTCAGCACTGATCCATATTAGTGTCATGCACCAACAGAGACGTACAAAGTGTGTACACAGCTGACCAACTCCAGTTCCACTGGTATAACTCCCCAGAAATGGTTTTATTCATTATTCACGATCAAAACGACGGCATGAAATGTCCGGAAATATTCTGTTAAGCTGAATTGTTATTTATGTAGTTGTTCGACGACGATAAGTTCCGACAAAAACTGGTTCTTAGAGAAATTCGTCTTCGGCCTTTAAGTATTGTTGTGACAGTTTTCCGATGTGCTTTAAATCATGCACTCGATGAATTATATTTTATTAACAATGTCGGTGAAAAGTTTTGGACGTCAATCTTTCGTCGCAGCTTTCAACGATTTAACGAGACTAACCACGCGCGTTTGCAATTATGTTTTTCTGCGAATTGCTTGCGATTTTTCTCGTCGGTTGGACCAGAGAAACGTTTGATAAAGATTGACCTAACTTAACCCATATTATTTAACGGAAAGGGAAAATAAAAAAAAACAGCGGCGAAAGCGGATACATGAATTTATTTGGGGAAAATACGGAACAAGTGTTTTAAGCTCAAACGGGATATTAAAAAACACTTCAGACGTACATTATTATTATTCATTCAGTGCAGGACTATATATCACATTACCTGAGATTAAAACTTATCTCAACAGCTATGGCCACTAGATATCAATTATAATATAGTGATAGTTTTTATTTTTTATTTTTTTTAGCTTGACGAAACAAATTCATTAAAACTTTTGAATTTTAATCATTTCAGATCTGAGTAAAGTTTTTTTTTTAAGAGCCCAACATTTCAGAGGGTAGACAGAGGGGAGAGGATTAAAGTTTTTCGTCGCCCAACTAATTCGGTTAGACGTCAAGCATTTATGCAAGACTCGTGTTGTTCGCGTACAATCTTTTTACACATTTTAAGGTTGACGGAAAAGTAACCAATGTTAGTTTTATTTCAGAACTCACGAATATTTAATAATGATTGTATAGAGTATAATATTGTACAGTAATGATCAACAAACACAAAATTAAAAACAACTCAGACTTATGAAAATTTCCGAATAAAAATAATTAAAAAATTACCTTCGTATAAATGTAAAAATATAATAAACGTTTTACGGTTCATTCGTTTTCTACTCTATTCCTACTTCATTTTTAATTTTTGTTTGAGATTATAGGTACTTTTACAATACCCCAACCAAACAACTCCATCTGTTTGGCAAGTCTGAATAACCTAGCAATTATAACTACTGTTAAAAGCTTCTCGTTGTGTATAAAAGTTTTCCTTTAAAAGCTTTTTTTATTTTTATATTGTTTTTTATAAACCACTATGAAACATTTCAATTTAATGGACTAGTGTTTCTAGAAACAATACACAAACGATACGCTATTTCTTTTAAAATCCACACCAATCACATTGATTAGTTTATGAAATAATAATTCAAGACAAATTAATATAATATTTTTCGATTGAAAAAGCATTTGAGTAAACAAAAACGTAATGAAATGCACTAAAAAATATCTGGAGTAAATAATCATTAAATTAATTTATACTATGTTCACTAAAAAAAAGGGTTCAATTATATCATATTTAATGGACTTTTTTTTTTTTTTTGTAAAGAATAATATATTCCTATTGAATGAACACAACATTTGAAATACCTACCTACCTATTATATCAATACAATATTGGTCGTATTTAAAATAAACAATATTTATTTAAAGAAATATATATATTATATTTTTATAATGTTTTAAAAGGCCAAATGCTTATTAAAAAGAGTTTTTATTCGCAAAATGAAGAATTTCCTGAATATTCATTAAAATGTTGATTATTATTATATTTATTTTCATGGGAGTTTTATCAAGGAAATAATTTATTCCATTTTTTATAATGTAGAAAATTTTTTCTTACATAGATCTGGTGACATCACTTAACCAACAAACACCGTACAATACTATACTAGGTATACAATATATTATTACAATTCATATTTTGTATTTCAAAATGTTAAGCTCATAAAACAAAACAACATTGTTGATGTATACAGGACATAGGTTTTATAAATGCGTAATTAAGTTTATTATTTTAATATCAACTACTGAAAAAGTTTTTGGACAGATTCGGTACGATAAACCACATAAATGGGAGTCATTATTGTTTGTAACTAGACGGTATACTGACGATGGACATTCCTACTATTATAATATAAATCTTGGCGACGACGTTCAGTTGTTAAAAAAAAAGCTCCAAAGGACGCTTTTACCTATACTCATCGATTGTTTCCACAACGCACAATATCAAACGTAGGTACGAACGCAAGTCCATTGTGATGGAGGACAATAATATAATATACGTCCAGCAGGGCTGATATATTATTTTTTATTTTTCGATACTCAACTTTATAGCAATAATTAGATCATGGAAATTAAAAAAAATTGGGTACTGAACTGATGGGAATGTCGTCTAAAGGGTCAATGCGTTGACTCGACTTGTCTCACAACTCGTATAAAAATTAAAACTAAATGCTTGTGAGATGCACCAAACAATAACCTTACTTTAAAATTGTATAAGAAGTCGTTTTAGAACTCTGATTTAAAAAAATTACTGAGTACATATTATTATTATCGTGAACATAAAATTTGCCATAACGTACGTTTGTACGACAGAGACAACACGGGGTGCTTCGGCGTCCTCTTGAGTATAATAATAAAGACTTCTAACGAAATTCGTTTAAAGGATTAAAAAAAAAATTGAAAAACAAAAGAATCGGAAGGGTGACCGTACGTCATAAGCGATTGCGTAGGTTAAGATTACAATATTTAAGTACCGTACATTGTTTATTATAGTTAGGCACCTATAACCTCTAACCTTGATGTTGGCATTTTTTATAAACATATAAATAAATATGTTAGTCAGAATATTTTCTCTGAAAGGAAAGTCGAGGCATAGTAGATTTAATGTTTCTTGTTGATTATTGAGTTACTATGGCGATAAACAAAGCGTTACCACAAAATCAGTTTAAAAAAAATTGTTTCCAGCGCCTAGATATCTATGTAAAAAAATAAAAACAAACAGAACAGAGACCGTAGATAAGCGATTGAGCGTACAGTTTGACTTTGGATGATTGTACCGTGGTATATTGTTTATTATTCGTGACAAGAAATAGCTTACGTTTCACTCTCGATTTTACTTTCTGAGATCACAAGACTTAAATAATATTATTCACTGCGCATGTCCAACTCGCAAAGGAATGACGATCATAACCGTACGGATAATCATTATGAGATGATATTATTATAATTGTATTCAGTCTAAGTCGTAACAGAAAGCTCATTTATGGTTTTTTTCAACAAAAAAAGAAGGTTGAAAAGACGCTAGGTACGTTCTGCGTGTGATTGATATATTTTTCTTTTTTGATCATCGACTTTATAGAAAATCGGATCATGAAAAAGGTTGTCGACGAGTATAATTATAGACTTGTATAGCAAAACGAATATAAACGAGGAGACGTTTACGTTATTTAAAAAGTATTCGAATTTAAATTGTTGAAAAAGCCAATTGAGGAGAGACCGTAGATAAGTGACTGAGCCCTCCAAAAATTCAATATTCATATTGCCGTGTATTGTTTGATGTTTATTATTTGGAACAATAAATTCTGAAGTTTCACTCTAGAATTTACCCTCGGAGATCACATAACGCAAATATCATTCAGTGATCATGTCCGGTCATAGAAGATCATAATCGTAGATGATGAATAATCGTTATGATGATTTATTGCATTATATTATATGATTATTGTGTGCACTATAAGTACACACATTGATCACGTCGACAGTGGTCATATATATTGGTTTTTAGAGTTGTTAAACAAAAATCGTCATAAGACGCTATTATGCGCTCATCGATTGTTTCCCCAACACAATATCAAATGTGGGTACAGAACAATACGTTCTGAGTGATTTATATACACTTATTGTTTGCTCTTCAGCTTTAGAGAAAATCGGATCACGATAAAGTATGTCGTTGAGACGTATAATAATAGACTTGTAAGAAAATTAACTTAAACGAGGAAAAGGTATTATAAAAAGTACATTCAAGTTGTATAAACGATTGAAAAAAACAAGCAGACTAGATGCTCTGGACAAGTGATTTCGTAACCTAAGATTAGAATACATGTACATTGTTTATTAATCGTGACTAGAAATGTTTACGTTTCACTCTCCGATTCACCATCGGCGATCACAAGGCGTAAATATTGAACGGAAGGTTAGGTTAGCTAAGAAAAGAAGATCATACATTTAGAGTTCGGGACATGTTAAACTAAGAATTATCGAACTACGCATCCATATAATATGCAGTAAAATTGTAAAAATATTTTAAAATATATGTAGCTATACAAGGAATAACATATTACAATTTTGGAAATAAAACCCTCAAAAATAAGTAGGTGCATAATGATAGTAAAAATAATTTCTACGAAGGGTTTACTGATTCGAATATACATTGATTGATATGGAAACTATTGCGTTTCTGGCATTTTTAAACTATCGTAAAACAGAACAACTTAATTAAAAAAAAAATAAAAAATACTTCACATGTAATGGGTTGAGAGAATATAACGAATGGCGTGATATGCGAACAACCTTATAAACGAACACGTTTCTACTGATTTTCATTTTTTCGACAATCTAGATGTGAATCAGTTTTAATACAGTTTGGTTCGAAAAAGACACTCGTAAAATATTAAGTACCAAATATGTTTTTACGACAATAATACGCACATAAAGTTAAATAAAATACGAAATATGCACAATTATTATGCCAAAAATTGCTCAAATATGGACTTCTCATAAAATATGACCAAATATGCAAAATTTTCAAATTCAAACGTTGTATTTTATTTCCCAATTTCATAAAATAAATGTATAACTGACCTAGAATAACTTACAACCACTAAAAAAAAAACATGCAAATGCAAGAAGTGCACCACAATCATATTATAATCATCGATGTATGGATAATCGTCATGATGATTGATGGTATTATTATTGTTCGATGTATAATGCTATTGTTGTGTGCAGTGTAAGTTGTATAATGACATACATCACTGCAAGCTCGTCAATGGTGGTGTTATTTCAGTTGTTAGAGTTGTTAAAAAAAAAGCTTCAAAAGACCTGGGTACTAATCGTTGAAAAAACAAACAGACTAGGTACTCTAGACAAGCGATTGCGTACTCTAAGATTTTAACGTTTACTATATGTACATATTGTTTATTATTCGTGACCAGCAATTCTGCCACTCTCGAATTCACCCTCAGAGATCACACGAGGTACATATTAAACAATGGGCGTGTCCGGTACACGGAGGAAAGAAGATCATAATCATCGATGGACAATCGTCGTGACGATTGATGGTGTTATTATTGTTGTGTGCAGTGTAAGTCGTAACGACGTGCACACTTGAAGCTCGTCCACGGTGGTGTCATTTCAGTTGTTAGAGTTGTTAAAAAAAAGCTTCAAAACACCCGGGGACTCATCGTTGAAAAAAACAAACAGACGAGGTACTCTAGACAAGCGTTTGAGTACTCTAAGATTACATCATGTGTATATTGTTTATTATTCGTGACCAGAAATGCTTTCACTCTCGAATTCACCCTCAGAGATCACGCGACGTACATATTAAACAATGGTCGCATGTCCGGTACACAGAGGAAAGAAGATCGTAATCATCGATGGACAACCGTCACGTTGATTGTATGGCGTTATTATTGTTCTATATACAATAACAGTACTATTATTGTGTGCGGCGTGATAGTGTGACGGGGCACGTCGTTGGCGGTGTTGTTTCGGTGTGAATTTACCTAGGTAGGTACCAAAGACGTTTGCTCGTACATCACTAGAGGGGTGGGGGGATGCCTTGCGCAATAAAGTTTGGTATTCGTGTGGTGTGCTGCGGGTTGGCCCGGTATAAGGGGATCGGTCGGTGTGGTAAGCAAAGTGCGCGGTTGTGGTTGGGGGTGGGTGGAGAGGGATGAAATAAGATAAAACGCTATAATATTATATGACCCTTTGCCGCGCGGATACGACGGCGGAAGTCGCGCCCGGCAACGGTCCCTCCGGCACTCACCTTTGATTGGAACTTTGCTAATTAACGGATTACGCCTCGGAGACGCGAAGGCCAAAGGCCGCGTTCGACCTTTATAACAATAATAATAATAACAACGGATAAATGGAAATGCCCATGCCCGCCGACTAACTATTACGCGAACGTTTCCTCTCTCGTTGTATCCATTGTTACGATACATACAATATACGTAAGACTTTCCGTTTGCCGTTTCCGCCGCTTCCGTCCGACTTCTTAATAAAACCGTCGCCGTTCGATTTTCACGTGTGACCAATCCTCCTCGGCCCGGTCGTTATCCTTACGTTTTCCCCTTTACGTATCCTCGACCCGTTCCCCGAGGATATCTCCTCTTTTCCTCGTTTCTATTTTTCCGGGTCGGGCTCACGACGTCGTGAGACCACCCGGGACGACCTCGTAAATTAAAATCCCAATATAATATAATATTATATATAATATTTTAATCATTAGCGGAGGACTAAAAAATGGTTTTTCTCGCCTAACTGCTATTTTCCAATAAACTCGTTATTCCAGCGAGATTGTTTTTTCCCGTCCCCTCTTCGACCACGGTTATTAGAGGTGCGTACGATTATGGAAATTCCTCCGAAGTCGTTACCATATTTTTAGTTTGAAACGTTATCATAATATTTTTAATGACGCTTTCACAGTTTTTTATCTTTTTGTGATGAATTTAGTTCATTTCTATGCATCATAATATGTACAGGGCTATTCGCCAAGCACACATCTTTATTATCTTCAACGATTCAGTTGTATTATCTGCAATGATTCAGTTTTTTAAATTCTAATTTTTGGATTTTTAAATATACTCTAAACAACATGTTTTTGAATTTGAGATTTTCGGTGCTACTTAAGTAGTGACCTGCGGAGGTAAGACATTTCTAACTCTCTAACGAAAACCACCATTTTTCGCTTCAAATTATTTATAAGATATGTGTACTTTCAGAATTAAAATACGAACGAGGTGTTTGTAATCTGTTAAAAATTTTATATCGAGGATAATACTATAGATCTTAAAAATTGTTAGGTAAGTAGAACAAAACAAAAATTCAAGAGCTTTAAAATATGGTCTCTGAATATATAATATAAAAATTCCAAAATTTAAATCTGAATTTTTTTATACAAATTAATTATGAGGGGATCATGCTTGGCGAATCACCCTATATATGCTCATTATAAATAACTATTAGAGTGCACTGTATATAATTGCTATTTATTCAAAGAAACCACTCGTACTAAAAAAAAAAAAACAATTATTATTAATGTGCATGTGTAATGAATATTACAATTAATAAATGTATTATTAATATTTCTGAATTTGCATTTTAAAGATATATAAAACACCCCAATTATTATAAATTCCTTTATTTCAATTGTAGTCAAACAGCTATACTTTCATTTAATTATTATAAATTAGTTTGTACATTTTTAATACAACCTTTGATTTGTTTTTATAACATCACTTATATAGTATATGGTCATAAACATTTCAGAATTTTTTTTTTTTTAACGAAATCAAGTTTTTTGTAAGTACTTTTTTAATTAAAACTAGCTATATTAATTCTAAGATTATTCGTTATATAAATAACATAATTCAGTCTAAGTCGGAACTGCATATATAATATAATATAATATATATATATATATATATATATATGTATGTGTTTATCAGTGTTTAAGTAAGAAATCGGTTTAATTTCGTCTTTAAATATATTTCATTAAGCTCCAAACTTTCAGTACCCACCTTTAATACTGAACAGAAAACTTAAAACTTAAGTTCAAATAAAGACCTAAAATTCCATTTTGACACACTTACTCATTGAAATTAATTCAAATTCTAAGGACTTTAAGGTGACTATATATATATATATATATATTATACATATTATACGACGAGTACAAAAGGGTTTAGCTGTTCTGAATAAGTTCCATTATTATAATGCTAATTACTTATATTTTATGTATTATTATTAATATCAATTATATTGTCCTATATTGTAACGTATAGTGTAAGAAGACTGTTAAAATTAATTTTCCACTAACTCAGAATTTTAAACATAATATTAAAATATATTGTTCATTATTTACTATTATCGCAGTGTCGTTGAACAACAATTATAATAATATTATCATCACATAGAAGAATACAATATTTAATTTATTGCTCTCACATTAATCAATAAAGGAATTAAAGTTACCTTATACTGCGGGTACTTCGAAAAAATCAAAACTCTAATTTATAAATTTAAAAATAATACTAAGCACACTGTGAATGAGTGACTTCGCACTATTGGCGTTAAGTCGGCATCACGATTTTAGAGCATAACTCTTTGTAATAATTCTAAATATTTTTAGTGCCTACCTACCCATTTGATAAAAATCAGTAAGACTCGTCCCGTAATGGGATAGTTATTATATTATTTTGAACATAAAAATATATTCTATAGTTTCATATTATTATTACCATAATGTTATGCTCTTAATCATTGTAAATAACGACCTTAAATAGAACTACAGGAGTTCCCACAAAGCATTAAAATATTTCCTAACTATGGTAAGAATATTTTCAGGAAAATAATATGAATGTCAAAATATTTAAAAAAAAGTTGGGTAAATAGTTAGGACGTATTTTAGTTACATTATTTGGCCAAGAAGTTCATAGTTTTGAAAATATTTTATAAAAAAAACATTTACAAAACCTTTTAATCATATATTTTCAACAAACATTTGTACGGAAACTTACTACAAATATTAAGTCAACATTTTTATGCAATCATATAGTATAATATTATTAGTCAAATATTCATTATTCAAGCACTTTAAAATATTCACAAAATGGAAAATATTATAATTTTCCAAAAGCTGTTTGGGTTGTGGTTTGGTGCAAGAAGGCTGATGTCATATTTTGACAATGTTCAGTAATTTAAAATATTAAATTGGCCAATTTTTAATCTTAAATCTTAAATTTTATGTAGGAACTCTAAAAAATGCTGTTACTTAATTAAATTTGTTTTTATTTCATTGTATGACTCTCATTTTGTTTTCAACTATAAACATGTTCGTTTTAGTTGGGCATTGGCCAAAAACTAAAATTTTAAATAAACAATTTTTAATAATTAAAGAACTTGATTTTTTTATTAAAACCTAATATTAATATTCGATTGAGCATAATGTCAGTGACTTCTAGATTTATAAACTTTATTAATTGATTTCGAAATGGCCAATGTCGTGGCTATAGAATATAATAGGTGGCCGATGTCGACATAGGTCCATAATCTCTACTAACCTCCAACCTCGTCTACTAATTATGGTTTAAATGAACTACTTCGGCACTGTACGTTTCTTGCCAATTCTGACCCCTCGTTTTCATTATCTTAAAACCACCAAGTACTTTTAACGACAATACTCATTGTGTATCACACTAGTAATCATCATTGTACTAAATGTTAATTGTAAATTGGGCACATGCCCTTAATGTATGCTCAAATAAATAATAACATATCGATTATTGTCAAAAAGTCCAAATCTAAAGGCATTTATTTATTTATTTGGTCAAATAATCTCAATTTCGTCAGAATGTGACATTGGCCCTTCTTGCACCGATGCAATGTATTTAATGACGACAAAAACAAAAACAATTTTTCCATTCGAGTTCATATTATTATTATCGTACCTCCGGTCTCGTTCGATCGATATGAAAGCTTCGCGAGTACCTTACCACTTCGCAGTCCGTTCGATAAATTGTTATTTTCTTCGGTCTGCTCGCTTCGCGTATAATATGATAACACAATGGCGTTTAATAATAATATACGAAAAAACGCGATCGTATTATTCTCCATTAATCATCGCTCAAGTCTACCGTTTTGTCACGCGAAAAAGACGGCGACGAACAGACGTTCGTATTCAAAAAACTTCCACGAAATTATTTTATGCTCTCTCTCCCCTTCGTCGTACGGTCACAGACAATGTGGTTTATACCGTGTTTTCCACCCCGAAAACCTAATGAGATAATTCGATACATTTGAGGTCGTTCGAGTCTCTCAGTTTTTTTTTTCAAAAAATGTTTAAATTATCGTTGGAGCACAATAATTTTAAACCTTTTTATTCGGTATACTTATTTTCACACCTCGGTTAACACACATAAATACTAGGATTATATTTTATTATTTTTCTTGGTTCGACGGCTGTACACCGTGTACCTGGTATAGTGGTATTACCGTATAACAGTGTTACGGTTAAGGCGGTAACGATTGTTAAATTTATAAAAATACTTTTAAAATGTACGGGTTTAATCTTATTATTTTAAAAATTGGTCATGATTTTTTTACAAAATGCATATTTCGAGTGCATAATTTAAAAATATCAGGACATATAAATGCATATTTTCAAACTTTTTAGTGAATATTTTGACAATTTTTAGTTCATATATTCACTTTAGCCCCCTCCCCAATTTGCGCCTATGCTCGCCCTTGGTGCCGCTCCTGACTAAACAACTATATAATACAATTATTTGAAATTTGTAGGAAACAACTATATGATATCGTATACATGTTTCATTGTAATGTGTCATTGATAAATCATAAACATTTAAAGAATGTTAGTTGTTGACATATAAATATTATTTTTATGTATCAATTATATGATATCGTATACATGTTTTATGTAATATCGTGTCAATGATGAATCAAAAACGTTTATAGAATATTAGTTATTAACAAAAAAAAAACATTATTTTTATAAAACAGCTATATAATATCGTGCTGATATTAATTGGTAATGTTTTTTTTTTGAAACCTATACTCAACATAGCATCAATGTTATGTAACTCCCATTGCACAGTGGGCGCTTGGTATATAACTCTGTGGCTTTAGTCGATTTCAGTAGTCGTTTTGATAAACGTATTATACCTGCAGCACGTATAAAATTCTAAATCATTAATATTTTATCAAATCCAAAGGTGTGCCGTCTGTTATTATTCGAATAATTTTTATCTGGCTTTTATTCCTTACAACATTTTCACTTAAATAATAATGAGAAAAAAAACCCACAGACAATATAGCTCGTATTTTATGTAGAGTGTAGACCATAGAACGTTAAACTTTTGTGTACTACTATTTCATATATATATATATTTTTATAAACTTCAAGAAGTATGGTAAAACGATGTATGGAAATGAGAAGTCGGCTTTCAAAAGTTTCAAGAGAAACTTTATACCGTATTGTCATCTATAGACCGTTCCTGGCGAACAAGACTTTTATTGTTTTCTCGATTTGAAGAGTTTATTCGAAATTATAGGCCAGTGCGATAGAACGACCGTGTTAGTATATTATTATCGAAAAATTTTAAACACATATTATATAGGTCTGATAAACTGAAAAAAATAAGAACCCTACAAATACGTTAGAACGAGAAATTGAAATCAAACGTACCTAAAATACTTTTAATACGTCTACAGACGTTTTCGATTTGTCGATAGTTAAAAATATTTTATGCCAACTGGCGTTGGGAAGTGATAACAAAAAAAATACCCTGATAAATATAAAAACACTAAATTTTATCCAAGATACAGATAAAATAATATAAACACATCAAATTCATCTAACAACAAGTAAAAAATATCTTATCCAAATAAATTACAGATGTTTATAGAAATTAAAATTATAATGACTTATTTAAAAGTATATAATATACACCTTCATGTAAGTACTTAGTACATGTCTGTAAAATATTATAAATTTTATTTTCGTCACGTTGTGCATCACCAATAGCATCTCACGAATTTGCTTGTCAGACTCATCAATTCTGATGAATTTAAGGATAATAATATGTCAATGTGAATTATATATTATTTAATATTTATATTAATTTCAGATGATAGAATATACGGATGGTTTATATTTATTTCTCAATAAATAATATTATATTCTATGGAATTTTATTTGTCGGACGATGGTGATTATAACGTTTTGTCGTCTGTGTTTCTATTATTCGTATTTTAATTAAAATTAAAAAAATTCTGGGAAATAACACCGACAGTATAAAATATATACTAATATAGGCTACTTATATAAATAAGCTAACCAGTGTTAGATAACTAAAAAATTATCTGAATAAGATACGATGATTTTAACAAAGTATTATAAAGATAAAAATAAAGATAACATAAATTAAATTTATCGAGATGAAGATAAATACAACAATATACATTTATCTATATAGATAAATATCATTTTTTACACTTATTTTTATTGATTTTAGTATTTTTTTAATATTAGATTTATATAAATATAATGACGTAATTTTTATAATAACAACGGATTGAGCCTTTGAAATACAGTTCCATGAAGTTAATTTAAATTAATTTTTAAAATGGATGGGAAAATAAATCTATACCTAATTAATTTTAATATGCTCCTTATGGCTAGTAGATAATGGCGTATAGTGCAAGCCCTCATGCAGGTTATCGTATTATTGTAATATCGTCTTTGGCAATAATAACAAGAAATATATTCTTCTAATTTTATAAATAATTTATATTATATTAGAAATTTAGTGAAATTGGTTTTATATTTTTGTAGGGGCACTATAATATTTATCTACATACATTTATCTAGATAAGCCCATTTTTTATCTAAGCTAAACATTAGTTAAATCGTAACATACTTATATCTAGATAGGTACTTTAAAAGATAATTTATTTAAAAAAATCTTATCTAGATAATTCCCAACACTGCCCACACCTACTAGTAGACAATTTCAAAATATTTAGACTTATTTTAAGATATTTAAAGACATTTTCAACTTTAAATTATTTTAATTTAATCCAAAGTGTTGATAAACATTATTGAAATATGTAATAAGCTTGAAATTTGAGGAGCCATAATCCCACACGAGTAATTATTTTAGAGGTTTAAAAATATTCGAAATACGAAACTTATGCGTTTATTGTAGACGATTTGAGATCACATATTGACAAACATTTTCGAGTACTAAAATTTTGAAAATTATTTTGTCGTCGAAAACTGTGTTGGATTTTAATAACTAAGGTTTGAAATTTCAGTACATGGTTTCTCACTCGTATTAATTACTGAAACCGAAAAAAAAATGTTTAGACATTGAAATAGTTCAAAGTTTTACAAAATGAATATTTGAAGACAACCGTTGCATAGTTTTGTTGTTGTAATTATTCGAAAATACTACTCGTGGGAACTTGGAACTTTCACGAATATTATTATATTATAATATTAATTCGACACCTAATCAATACAGTTTTCAAATAATTGTTTATATTAGTTTTAAGCTATTGACTATTTATATATTCTAATCAACATATTATTTTGATACTGTTCAACGGCAAGTCGATGTTTACTCAAAATGTAATTACAATAATATAATATTAATATACAATTGCAATTAACAAAAATTAATAATAAAATAGCAAATGTGATATTTTCGCCAAAAATTAATTCTATCAGATGTATTACTAAACATTATAAACTAAATTGCTATAATTGGAATATTTATTTATAATACACACTCGAAACCTACTGTAAATCAGATCGTTACCGACTTAAATACTTCTTTTTTTTTAAAGTTTGTTCGATTTTTACTATCAATTTTTTATCGGAAGAAAATAACAATTTAATTTTTTTTTCAATTATATATTATTTAATCTATTTAACCATTATGTATTATATTTGAATATCCAAGTAAATACTTGATAAATTAATTTAATAATAATTAGAAATATTTTCTAATAATTAATTATTATTCATTAATATTTTTAATGGTAAAATAAAATAGTAATATCAATAAAATAAAAAGTATACAGAGAAGCAAATTTCCTGGTCATTTTTTTTTTGTTTAGTTTTATTTTTCTTCAGAATAGTCTTTTTACTCAGATAGGAATTTTTAATGATATTATTTTTACTAATTCTCGGGAATTCTGAAGTATTACTTGGGAGAAAAAAATATTATGATCTTATTCTCATAAAATTGATCAAATGCCAAGTTGAATATTTTTTTAAGTGCATCATTTCTTAAGAATGTCAAAGGTATAATGTGAAATGAAATAATGAATTTTTTTTTAACATTATAATACAATGACAGCAGGTACAATACGTATAACAACTAACAAATTTTACAAAAATTCAAAATATTTTTTATTAAGTAAAAGCTTTTTGTTATAAAAAAACTTAACTGATATTAAATTTCCCTACAATATGCTTATTCCGACGAAAAAAAAATTACACAATTTCAACATAATATAACGCAATATATTATTAAAGTTTGCACAGTGTCTATCATATAATAATATCTTATATTATAGATGATAATTATATTTTAAATTGTTTACTCAATATAATATAATTTTACTTAATTTATAGTCAAAAACACTATGTTCAGTTTATATTAATTATTACAAGCTTCGTGTTTTAAAATATCTATAACGGTAATTACATTACAATAGTAAAAAAGAATTCGATAATCAAAGTATACTTATTAGTTATAGCTGAACAATTGGTCGGGAATTCAGAATTAAATTCTACAAATTCTATGATAATATTTAGTGCTGTAAAGCAGGTACTACATAACTAATAAAACTGTTTAATTTTTTTTTTAATTACGAAAATATTATATTTTTATTATATTAATGTCCTGAATTAAATGTATTGTAATTATTAAAAAAATCAAAAGCGTTAACTTTTTACTGATGACTAATTTTTAATAAATAAAATTTTATCAATTTAGTCGTCATTGGAATACACACACACATTCGAATGATATCATTATGATAATATTATACTTTACACTATTTCTTACTTAAATATTTAAATCTTAATAATAAAATTCTAAGACGACGAATTGCAGTCACGTACACGTAAGTCTTGTGATCATAAGTTTAATATTCAACTAAACATATTTATTTGCTCCCGGGTAGAAAGGTACTTTGTCAATTTTTCACAAAAAAATGTTTTTCTGTAGATGTAAAGCTTAATTTTTGCTGATTTTTTTGGTACATTTGGCATAAGTCAGTGACGAACAGGAACTGGAACCGAACCGAAAAGGACAGGTTCTAGGACCCAAAAAACCCTTAAAATATTGAGAACCGAAACCTAACCGGAACCGAGTTTAAATATTTTCAAATAACCGGAACCGGAACCCACATTTTTAAATTAAAATATTTTAATGTACTTGGGCAAAAAAAAAAATAATTTGAAGATACTAAAGAATAAATAAAATATATACATTTTTGCAATCGTTTAATACTTGTTTTAACTAGAACCCTAACTTAAACTATTAAATTCATTTTTCATAAACCGGAACCGGAACCAGAACCTCTTAGTAAAATAATTAAGTACCGGAACCTTAAAAACTAAAAGGTACCAGGGACTGGTGACGAATATTACTCACATCGTTGAAGAAATAATAAATAGGGCGTATCTAAACATAACCGTTTCTACATTAATTGGTAGAAAAGGCGTATGATGACTTATGCCTGGACAAAAAGACATAAGTCAAAATAAGTGAAATAAAAAAGACACAAGTCGTGGACAAAAAGGGCATAAGTCAGAACATGTGAAATCAAAAGGGCACAACTACAGTTATCTCGTTAAATATTCATAGTAACAAGAACTTTAATGGTTACAAGCGTTAAGAATGTAATATATATATCTAATATAAAAATATCTTAAATATGTATGGATTTAATGAACCAACAAGTAGGAATTTTCAAACTTTGATACTGCTGTCGCAAGAAGTTGGTAAAATGGACTTAAGCCCTTTTCCCCCGGGACCAAAGATTTTATATTATTATTGAATATAATATTATTTTACGAACAGTGTACCTAAAATGCCTATACAGAACGCCGTGTTACAATAATTGTCCAAAATACCGTCTAATCGTCAATAATTTAGTATGATTTAGGTAAGTGTTATATAGAAACACGTCAATGCAATAATTTTACAATTTATCAATTTAATATTAAGCACAATATTATTCTAAGTAAACACTACATAATATGTTTTTATTATTTGATACACTGTGCAAACCGTAAAAACATCGAATTTGTTCATTCGACATATTTTCAAAGAATCTAACATAAGATAAAACGTCTCTTAAAATATAATGAAACATAAAATACTCACGTGACTCCCATTCGATTGATTGTATAGTGGAAAAATACTATTCCATTTTTTATCAATTTATATACAAAAAAAAAATTATATATTTAAGAAAGTTATTAATTTAAATTTATAGGTTACAAATTTTTAAATGTCGATCTAAAACCAAACAACTTAAATCGCATCGTAATATTAAACGTAGATCGTGAATCAATCACGACGAATCTCATTAATTGTTTAATTTTTACATATTATCCATCTGTAAGACTGTAAGACGCTGAATAAAGCATCATTGCACAATATCATAAATTTGCAAATTTCTATAATCAATACAAAAAATTTGTTAAAATTTGTCTAAACCATAACCCAAGTATTTGAAGCACAGTGTATACGATGTGAATCTAAGTAACTTCAATTAAATTAAAATAACCTATTGATTTTTTACTATTTTTTTTTTTATTTTTCATATTCATTTTTAATACTTTGTCTTTTAGTGGTTATACTATTTTAATTACTTAGGTTTTCTTCAGTACTCCAATTTCACCGATAAGATGTTTTCCTCAGTGGTGAGTTGGGACATTATATTCGAAATTTGTGTTATGACCGTATTAAACGTAACTGCACGTGGCCAATAAACTATTATTATTAGCATAATAATTAACAAACATATCAATTCGCTTTGTGCAGATCAAACGACGACCTTTGGCCCTGATATAGAGGTATATAGAATGACATAGAATATAGAATATATATAGATAGTACAATGTTATAAACCCGATTCGTCTATTCTCAAAAAAAAAAAACAACAACTCTCCGTTCGTCAATTACCTGCCTACTCGAGAGAATTATTTTTCCGTTTCCCGAGGGTGTGATCCGGTGTCGACATTATTGTACAAAGGGTACACATAACAACAAACTCCGTACAAGTTTGGTTAAGCTAATGTATACAGCAATCCCGTGTGTGAAGAAGATTGCAATTTCAAACTTAAATGTGTATTTATCCAAGATGTTTGCCCAACGAAACAATGTGGAGCCGAGCATATCATCACGGCCCGAGCAAACAACGAATTGGCGCGCCGTCACCTAATACGGAATAGACGATTTGTTTGGTCGGTTTTTTTATTTCACCCCCCCCCCCCCCCCCCCCCGGGACGGATAATCAAATATGCAAATCCAAAGGAAAAATCGTGCCTCGGGCTACGAACGGGGCCACGTGGATGTTAACACGAAATATTTATAAATATATTCTATGCATATGCGTCGGAGGAGAAATATAGAAATAGAATTAACCGGTTGAGAGAACGCAGAAAAGGATTTCTTTTATATTACGATGTAATATAATTTTCCGATTATAATTTATGACCATTTGAAAATGAAAAAAAAAAAATAAATAGATTTAAATCCCTTTGCGGAACGGGCAGACTGCAGTAGGGGTTTCTTTTTTCTTTTTTATTATTATTATTATTATTATTGACTACGCGAGACGTATTTATAAAATAAAACTTATAATGCGTTTTTATTTTTTTTTTTTTTTTATATATATTTTGTTCAATACGACTAGAATTACCTCTTTGTTGTAAAAATTCCAATATCCGTCATCAGATATTAAAACGTTTGGCTCTTTTAGAAAACAAAAAAAAAAAGCAAATAAAGAAAAGTAGGGCAATATAATAGAGGCTTTAAACAAAAATATATTATGAATAAAAACCATATAAAAAATAGTTTTTGCAATACGCGAGGCTTTTTATATTTTTTATTTAACATCAGGATTAGTTCGATTTCACAAACTGCAGGTTTTGTACACGTCAAATTCCTTTCAATTTTTTTTACGCTTATTTAACAATATCAATGACTACTAGTGAAACTATAACCCAAAAACAATTAGCCTCAAATTTTGAATTTATTTTTTACTGAAATATATATTATGATGTTCTGCCCACCCACAGAATTTATCTTTTAACGACAGACAAATATTGCGTTTTTATTCGGTGGATATTCGGAGTGACCAGAATTAAATTTGATCTCCTGTAGAAATTATTACGTCCACTTTTAAATTCAAACGTCTTTGAGTATTGGATTTTGACCTTAATCAGCTGCAGTGATAACAGGCACAGATAAATTAAAATTATTAGTGCGAACGTCATAGAGACACTGAGAAAAACGTAATAACTTCATTATAGAGGCAAAAGTAATTTAGGTTTAATAAAAAACTGTAAAAATACTAAAAATATTTTACGTATAAGTTTTGACTCTCATTAATTTATATTAATTCAGTGATCTAATTATAATATTGTTATTATTTTACAGATATTGTAATGGCTATTTAATGTTTCACTAAATTTAATGACGTGTAAAAGACGTGATCAAAAAAAGCAATAGTTGTATTATTTTGACTTTTTGAAAAAAAAAAAATGTTATTTTAGTCTTGCCATCAACGAGGCTTATACTCGAAAACATTATTGTGTAATTTAATATAAAACAATAGTTATCATTGATTATAATATTATATTGTTGTCGATTACATCACAATTTAAACAATTTTAAATGTATTTAGTTATGTAACTTATTTCATAATTAATAATATAAATCAACCGTGAAAATTAGAATGTTTTAAATTTTTCGAAGGAAATTATTTTTACAATCATACCAACGTAACACATTTTCGTATTTTTCTCAACGAAATTAATGTAAAATATTTATCTATAATATAAACTAGTTATTGCATCACAATACTTTGTCAACAATATACAATAAATAACTAAACTAATTTTAAATTCTTATTTATCGGACACAATATATAATTAATTGTTTATCTACACAACAAATAACACCGCCACTCTCAATAATGACTAACTTATTTTATAGTTATACCCCCAAAAAGAATGGCCTTCGTTTGGAGTTGCGTTATAATGATTTTAATTGATGCTAATTAGGACTGTTGTGAAAACATTATTTTGTAACATTTTTATTTTCTGTAAAAACAAATGATATTATAATAATTTCTCTCGTTAGGTTATATTATTATTATCAAAGTTTTATATTTGCCAGTTATGAACGTAAAATTTCTATAATAATTGTTTATGCAATATTGTAAAAATATGAAAAAAAATATATATAAATTTATTGTTTATAATATTAGAGTTAACAAAGCAAGACGTAATGGGAAAATTAAAAATATTAAAAAATCGCTCAAGAAGTATACAAAGTGGGCCACCGTTTTGTTTTTGTATTTTTTTTTAGATATTTATATTACTCTAATATCTATTCCGTTTAGTGCTTATAATAATTTATCAATTCACCTGTCAGCAGCCGTTGTCAATATAATTTTATTTAATCGAATATTTATTGTGTTGAACAAAAATATTGTTTATTTAGTTAATCGTTTCATTGTATACCATGCATTCAAGTACGTGTGTTTGAGAAAGCATTTTATCGAAACATATAAAGACAAATCATCGATCGAGTTTTAATCACTCGATTTTTGGCGTCAACACGCTTTAGGTGCACAACTTAAATTTCGTAATACCACCGATGGTTATTCTCGTAATTATTGTTTTTTATTATTTTAGATTCTGAGCGGAGCGATGAATGTATTGGTTTTACAATGATGTACGTTTTTATATTTTTATTTATATTTTTATATTTTTATATTTTTATTTATATTTCTGTGTCTGTCATCACGTTTTAGGACAGTAAAAGTGCTTGGATTTCTTCATCAGTAGCTTTTCTGATAGGAAAGTGAATCTAGTTGGTACTTTGGGGGGTCAAAAGTATAAATTTCCCAGTAGTTTTCACAAGCGCCGGGAAAAACAACATAAAAATTAAGGAAAAACGGGAATTTTACGCAAAATTGGTTTTCCAAAAAATCGATTTTGGTTATTGGTGTAACTCTAAAACAAATGAACGTATATACATGAAATTTTCACTGGTTGTTTATATTTGCATTTTCTATACACGATAACATTTTCAAAATATTTTGATTTATTTTGAACTGTTTAGGGACATTTTCATTTTCCATTTTTTTTAGTTTTTTTTCTAAAAATATCAATAAAATTTTATTTATTGGTTGCGAAAGCTTGAAAATTTAATAGAAGGCTCTTAATATGTTGTTTCAAAGGCAGATGAAAAATATTAAAAATCCTTAGTCACAATTTTTTTTTATAAGCATTTAAAGTTCAAAAATTGACAAAATATGGAAAAATCACGAAAATTAGCAAATTATTTTGAGTTAAGAATTCGTAAAAATTTTTCTTTTTAAATCTAAGATTTGAAAATGAAACACAAGATTCCTTATAAGATTATCTACCTTTATCAATAAAAAAATCTCTACCGGACAGTCAAATTAAATTTTTATGAGCGTTTGAAATTCAAATTTTTACAACATTGGATTTTCACTCGATTTCTCATGTAGCGATTTCCTTATTTTGTTGTAATTCAAAAACGAATAACTGTAGATACATGAAAATTTCACTGAATGTTTATATTAGCATTTCCTATACACCATACAATTTTGAAAATATTTTGACTCTTTTTGAGCTGTTTATGGACATTTACAGCTTTCAATTTTTTTTAGTTTTTTTTTCTATAAATATCAATAAAGTTTTATCTGTTGGGCCAAAAAGTGTAAAAATTTAATACAAGGCTCCTGATATATTGTTACAATATCAGTTGAAAAATATTAAAAATACATAGACACGATTTTTTTTTATAAGCATTTAAAGTTGGAATTTTGACAAAATTTATCAAAATCTCGAAAATTATCAATCGTTGGAATTAAAAAATTATAAAATGTTCAGTTTTTATAACTAAGAGTTGAAAATTTAAAACAAAGATTCTCTTAAATAATTCATACTGTAACCAAAAAATCTAAAAAATATATAAACACACTTATTTTTTACAGACATTTTAATTTCAAATTTAGACAAAATTTCATATTTAAACCAAGAATTACGATTTTAGTTATTTTGTTGTGATTGAATAATACTATTCGTGGGTACTTGAAACTTCTAAAGTGTACTATTATATATCTATGATAGTATCACGGTTTTTGTTGATGTATAACGCGTTATAAGTATCTAATGGATATTGTGATATGATTAATTTGGAATTTATTATAGGTACCTATTATAGGTCAATTTTTTGTTTAATACCATAGATATGTATAATGTATATAATATGTCTTATACCTAGACTGACATACTGTCTCCGCTCAGAATCGTTTTTCTTATACAATGATATTATATCGTTGAATTCAAATTTAATATCATCCATTATACAGTGACCCACTTGTAACCTACTGTACAGCAGAGCGACACCCACTTGCCCACCTTTTTTATTATTATATTATTGAAAGCGGGTAGAACCAGAGATATTTTATTAGACAGAGTTTTATCATAAAATATAAAAACATCAAAACCTATTTTTTATATTTTAAGAAATTGAAAAGTTCAAGTTTTAAATTATTAATGTATCCATCAGAGAGTATAAACTTTTTTAATACTTACAGCAAAATGTATAAGTTGATAAAAATCAGTCTCAAAGCTTTATGTATTTTTTTTTTATTTTTATCTACTTACACTATAATGTCGAAACTTTTATTTTAAATAAATACTACTCAACGGCCCCCTCCGTAGTCGGCGAATATTCGTACTATAACATAATATTATTATCGACATTGTATCGCACATTTGGTGCAGCACAAGTCGTGTGCTTTAGGGTGCTTTAAGCGAATTTCGACACTGTTTGACGTTTCGTATATTTTGCTCTCTGAATAGGAATCGATTATCGCGTAATTATCTAGTAAGTTCGTTTGGTTCGGTATTCGTCGAGATTCAATTAACGTCTATTGTATTTATGTAGGTAGGTAGGTAGGATAAGGGATCAACATTTCTGAAAAAAAAACATTTTCCGAAAAATCGGGAAAATTTGGTTTCATTTAAAATATTGCCTGAAAAATGGTTTTGACGAAAAAACTGGGATTTAAGAAAATAAAAATAAAAATAAAATGAAAATAAATTTTTTCCCAAACAATGGAAAATAATGGCAATTGATAATCATAATACATTAGTAAGCTAATAAATACTAGTTCCATTATAACGTCGATTTCATACTTTTGTAAGACCGTTATTAAAGTATATTATACTACCCTCAGTAGGGAACAAAATGCCGGAAAATTTCAGGAAAATTTCGGATAAACCCCTTTTTTCCCAGAGCTTCAGAAACAGTCGTTGCGTCTATCGTCCACTCGAATCAATATTAATCCAAATAATAGAGTGATCTCAATTGTACTCTTTTAATCATTTTCTAAAAATATTATTGACGGATCCATTTACGAAACGTCGTTCACGGCCGCCTTACTTAGAGTCACCACCGGTTTCTTATGGATGAAAAAAGTCGACCGTAATCAGCAAACACCTGCAGATCCCGCCGGCACACCGTAACTACACACACTGCAGAGTGCCTACAAACGAGACAGACTTTCGAAAAAGAAATTCAATACTAGCCGCGATAAGTGGGTACGTCGAATATCACACGAGGGATTTCGTCTCGAGCAAATATAGTACATACTGCAGCCATCTTTGGGGTGCATAAACGAATAACGTATCGGTGGTAAGTGGTAATACTATTTCGACGCGACGACATATCGAGTCGGCATACATTATATAATATTGTATTATTATGATTCCGTTATCTAACGCCTTCGAGTAGGCCTTGGAATGTATTCGGTCAATTTAGCTCGGTGTTCCCCAGTTGCCTTGTAACATTACCCGATCGGCTGAAGTTTCGTAGCCGGATATACAGGGTGATTCACAGGCGTCTCGTGACAAGATAATTTCCGAATTTCATCAAACCTTGTTCTCACTCTGCACATTGCGTGTATTAGGTATTATCCTCACTACAAAAATTTTGAATTAGATAAAACAAAATAAATGATATCCACTATAAGAGTAACAGTAAAAAAGTGGTTTTATCTTAAAAATAAAAGTTTGTACCACTGTAGGACATTTTCTAAAGTACTTAAGGTTACTGAACATTTATTTTAACATTATAATTACAATAATCAAAAAAGTGTTTCCAAATTTTTTGTTTCGATTATTTTAAAAAGTGCTGAGAAGTTTCAATTTTTACCTGCTAAAAGAATCAAATAATCCAAATTTTTCACCAGAAACCTCCAATGGAGTTGATGATAAGCTAGTTCGTTCTAATAGTAAAAGTGTTTCCAGACACACAAAAAAAATACACATCATTGTAAAATCAATTCATTCCATTAGAATGTAAAATAAAAAGTATATTCAATAAAAAGCCCTTATATACAAAATGTCTGTTATATTGTGTTAATTTTCCATTCAAAAAAAAAAAAAAAAAATAAAAATATTCTTTATTTATCAAAAAAAACAACTATGTTGTCGGAATAATATGTTCATGAGCTCCCTTAGACAAGTATTTGTAGGTATTTAAAATCAATTGGAATGTATTTAATTCCTCGAACGCCTAGTATTCGAAATAGTAGGTATATGTTTCAAAAGCATTTTTTAAAAAGTACTACATTTGGTACCAAGCGACGGTCGTTATTTCCTAAAAGATTCCTGTGCGCTTTTTTCCCCCAGTCACCACTGTCGTTTTATACTTACTTAAAAAATAATAATAATAATAAATGCATTATTAAGTTCTTATCTTTTTCTCGTTAAGTCCATTTCTACGCCATCCACTTCACCATTATCAATTGTTACACACAATATATTAAATACCTATTATAACTGCACAACGGTGGCCGGCATATCATATTTCATGATGGTCGAGACTGTCTCTACGTTTTTAAATTCAGAAAAATTATGATTTCCATCACAAATCTCAGATATCCCTTGTGTGAGCACAACTTTAAAATTCTAAATTTGGAATATCCTTTCTTAGTGCACATATTTTATTTTAAGGTACGAAGGTAGAGTGAAAATTTTAAGGCTCTATAGGGATCATAGTTCAGGCTCTAAGCGTTGATTGGTTCTCGAGTGGTGTGGAGGTGGTGTGGCCATAAAATAAAAATAAAAAAATAACGATTGTTTAAAACAGATAATACAATACTCATTCTTATACAATTTTTATTACACCCCCTCTCCACCCTTGAAATATACAGGATGTGTTTTCACCAAACACGTCAATTTTCATTTATATATTAACTGATTCAAATTCTGATCTCCACACTTGTATCGTTAAGAAGATGAGTTTATTTTAACGTCTATGCACGAATGAATTAAATTTGTAACAAGTAGTTTCTAAATTGTGTAACTTTACGTACTTAGGAACGCGAAGAAAAGTCTATGTCTGTAATATTATACATCAAAAGTTCAAGAATGCAAATCAAATTTTTCTGTCCGTTATTGTTTTTATTTTTGTTTCGCAAGTGTCCCGGTTCTTTATTATTCTCGGTTTAATGTGATGCAATAAACAGGCCGAAGGATTTAGCCCGGCAATGATAAAACGAGTGTTTTTTTTTTTGAGTCGTCGGTGACGGTCGTATACGTCAAATAAACCTAGGGGGCCGATGACTTGCATACCTCAAACGGATAACTCTTACCGTACCGTTCATTTCCCCAGTGGTTTCCCAAGTTTGTTTTTCCATGAGCATATTAATGATCGCGGATACGAAAGGTCAAACTACCGTAACCGAACTGTCGTATTGACATTTTAAAAACAATCCCGACCGGAGATCCGTTAGTTTCCCCGGGAACAGTCAATATTTTGTCGAGATTGCAATTTTTCCACGCTCGATGAACACGTTACCACTGGTAAGTCGGGAAAATTAACTTCATATAACAAGTGTGATTGATGCGAATGTGTGAAGTAAACGGTTTTCGAGCATTTTCACACACCTAAAAGTGGTTTCACGATTGCGCTTAAAATCTATAACCCGTATAACCCGTTACCAGCTCCAAGACATATTGTAATTCGTACCGGAAGAGAGAACTCAGTAACGATGATAACAATAATGATAGTGGCCTCCGATCGGCGCAGTGGCTTAAATCAATCACGTGACAAGATTGAGAGTAAGCAACGGCCGCTGTCACTAGTTCTCGGATGGGTGACCAATCGGGTTCGTAGTACGCGAAAACCTTGCCACACATACACGCGTTTCTAATTGACCGTACCAAACATTCCAAACCTACTGTACCAACCATACCAACCTACAGGCTAATGGAATCAGTCGTCGAAGCCTTAAAAACTAATAAAAAAAATAACACTAATAACCGCCGAGAAGCTTAACTGCGGTACATCACCCCCTTGATCACACCATCGAAAATAACACTTTCACCAAGTCACGAGTTGTTTGCAACCGTTCGGCCGATGAAACCCAAATATGGAATCGATATAATAATATCGACATGACGGTATGGTTAGGTTCCAAATTCGAATTTCATACTTACACCGGGTTCAGTGTTGAAAACCGCACTGTACTATAGTGTTGGATCCGAGAAAAATTAAAAAAGGTGGGCAAGTGGGTGTCGCTCTGCTGTACAGTAGGTTACAAGTGGGTCACTGTATAATGGATGATATTAAATTTGAATTCAACGATATAATATCATTGTATAAGAAAAACGATTCTGAGCGCAGACGGTATGTCAGTCTATGTATAAGACATATTATATACATATCTATGGTATTAAACAAAAAATTGACCTATAATGGGTACCTATAATAAATTCCAAATTAATCATATCAAAATATCCATTAGGTACTTATAACGCGTTATACATCAACAAAAACCGTGATACTATCATAGATATATAATAGTACACTTTAGAAGTTTCAAGTATCCACGAATAATATTATTCAATCACAACAAAATAACTAAAATAGTAAAATAGTTATTCTAGGTTTTTTAATATGTAATTTCGTCCAAATTTGAATTTAAAATGTCTGTAAAAAATAACTGTGTTCATATATTTTTTAGATTTTTTGGTTACAGTATGAACTATTTACGAGAACCTTTGTGTTGAATTTGCAATCCTTAGCTATAAAAACTGAACATTTTATAATTTATTAATTACAATGATTGATAATTTTCGAGATTTTGATAAATTTTGTCAAAATTTGATCTTTAAATGCTTATAAAAAAAAACTGTGCCTATGTATTTTTAATATTTTTCAACTGATATTATAACAATATATCAGGAGCCTTGTATTAAATTTTTACACTTTTTGGCCCAACAGATAAAACTTTATTGATATTTATAGAAAAAAAAACTAAAAAAAATTGAAAGCTGTAAATGTCCATAAACAGCTCAAAAAGAGTCAAAATATTTTCAAAATTGTATGGTGTATAGAAAATGCTAATTTAAACATTCAGTGAAATTTTCATGTATCTACAGTTATTTGTTTTTGAATTACAACAAAATAAGGAAATCGCTACATGGGAAATCGAGTGAATATTCAATGTTGTAAAAATTTGAATTTCAAACGCTCATAAAAATTTAATTTGACTTTCTTATAAACATTTTTCTTTTGATAAAGGTAGACAAACTTATAAGGAATCTTGTGTTTAATTTTCAAATCTTAGATTTAAAAAGAAAAATTTTTACGAATTCTTAACTCAAAATAATTTGCTAATTTTCGTAATTTTCCCATATTTTGTCAATTTTTGAACTTTAAATGCTTATAAAAAAAAATTGTGACTAAGGATTTTTAATATTTTTCATCTGCCTTTGAAGCAATATATTAGGAGCCTTCTATTAAATTTTCAAGCTTTCGCAACCAACAAATAAAATTTTATTGATATTTTTAGAAAAAAAACTAAAAAAAAATGGAAAATGAAAATGTCCCTAAACAGTTCAAAATAAATCAAAATATTTTGAAAATGTTATCGTGTATAGAAAATGCAAATATAAACAACCAGTGAAAATTTCATGTATATACGTTCATTTGTTTCAGAGTTACACAAAAAACCAAAATCGATTTTTTGGAAAACCAATTTTGCGTAAAAATTCCCGTTTTTTCCTTAATTTTTATGTTGTTTTTCCCGGCGCTTGTGAAAACTACTGGGAAATTTATACTTTTGACCCCCCAAAGTACCAACTAGATTCACTTTCCTATCAGAAAAGCTACTGATGAAGAAAATCCAAGCACTTTTACTGTCCTAAAACGTGATGACAGACACAAAAAAAAATAAAAAATTAAAAAAAAAATAAAAAAAAAATAAAAAAACACACATCATTGTAAAATCAATACATTCATCGTTTCACTCAGAATCTAAAAAATTTCCTTTTCATTTCGCCAGACTTAGGACCGTCTGTAAAATTGTAGTGTCGGTGAAAGGATTCACATGCGTTTGTAGTTCTTATTGTAGGAGGTTTAAATAGAATTGGGCTCGGACCCAATTCGTACACGATTATTTAGAACCGTAATTATTTTCGGACCCAACTCGGATGCAGCCCAATAACAACATCAGAATCGGCTAACGTTTTAATTGAACTGTTTTACAAGCCACAACTCGTGGTGGTGTCACAATAAATTATCGCCAAAGTCATCGATTGCGTTAGTGTGTGTGTGTGTGTGTGTGTGTGCGTGTGTACTCATCACCTCGGTGGGGCCGTATAATATAAAAAAAAATGCACTATATGTCCCTTCGACGACCGAAGAAGCGAAATAAAAGGTAATTAAAACATACATACTTTCCATTGGGGGATAATAAAATATGATTGAGACCCATAGCTGGACCAAGGTACCCACCATAATAATATAATACATAATTTTTGTTAGATATATTTGAAGGTTCAAATAAAAATGGACACTCATAGGTAAAAATTGTGGAAACTCGAGAGGTTTAATACACCAACTATAACCACTAAATATTCTTTGGGTACTTTAGTGATCATGCAATTCGCAACAACTCGTTTCTGATCTGTACATTATAATACATTAAACCGACTTGCCTTACAACAAATTATGATCTTCAGAATTCCGATCAAAAATTATACACGTACAATAGGATTAGAACTGTAGACTTTATATTATTGTGAACAGCGACAATGATAATATAACCGACTGATATATTTAATTCAAATTTTTAAAGTTTAAAGTAAAAATAACAGTTGGTCACACTCACAGATTACACGAATAACATTTCAAACCAAAATACCAATATCGTTGTTACTTGTGTAAGTATGCCACTGGCACCTCCTCCCTTAAAACTGCATCCTGTGACCATGGGTAGGGGGAGGGACGAGAAACACCCAACCCGTTACTAAAAGGCAAAAAAAAAACCGATTCGGCTTTTCCCGAATCTCTGTGACCCATTGGCGCAAATTTTAGGGGTGCCAAGGGTGCTCAGCACAATGAATTTTAATATTAGCACCCCTAATCCTGTGATTATAAAGTATAGTACTACCACCATAATATTTCCATTATAACTACATTTATTAAAAATTCAAAAACAGATTAAAAAAATTTTGATGCTTAAGCCACAATAATATTTAAGGGTGATTTGAGCCTTTGACCGCTATCGGCGGATATGTAATTCGATTAAATTCGCAAGTATTATGTGTGCTTACCTAAATACTTGACAGTTTTTTAGCCCGAAGAGATCGTCAGATTTGACGTCACGTCGCTTGTGCGATAATATCATTATTGTTTTTACAATTTTTTTTCCTAATATAATATTTAGATATAAATACAGGTTGTAACAGATAGAACTGACTTTTGGAATAACTTTTGCTCTAATCAGTATGGAATTTTTTTTTCTATATAATATATAAATTTATAGTCACTTGCGCAGTTGCGCAACACATATATTATGCGAAAAACCTATTTATTATTAAACACTAAAAATAGAAATTTTGAATTTGATTTAAATTTTTTTGAATATATAAAAAATAACCAATTTGTGAGTCTGATTATGAGCCAAATTGATTATAAATACATTTATCTAAGTCAAGTAGTTCGTTGTTTAGAAATTTTTAAAATATCAATATTTTTTTGATTAAACAAATTTGGAACGAAATACTTAACTATTTTCAAAATATTTTTTTATGGGAATTTGCTGACATACAAACTATTACTTAATATCATAGATTGTCCCTAAATAATTGAAAGATTAAATTTTAGAGTAAACCTATCTAATCCCATAAATAATTCTACTTTTATTTACCTCTTCAAACTATATGATATATACCCCTGCAAATATACTTATGTGTGCAGGTAATTCAATTAAAGATTTAGATTTATTTAATACTACCTTATTTAATTTGTCTAATATTTGATCTACTTATCTTTTATTATCTTTATTTGAGTGCTTTTTGTAATCATATTTTCTTCTCTTCTACCAACATATATAATCCACTATACTCACAATATAACTGTTTTATTTATATCATGTTATTTTTATATAAAATCTTTAAGTTTAAATAACTAAAATCTTAATAGTTATTTAATATTTGATATTTTAGTATATATACATCTTTTTTTCTTTTGTTCTGTTTTACCTTATTTATATTCACATTATATGTAAACATTAATATGTGCACTTACCACAAACTCTCATTACACAATATTCATGTAATTGTAAATTTTTTTTTTTCATAAATAAAAATTATTATTATATTTCTCAAATTATTTACTAACCATATCATTTTACAATGTTTCTCATACTTTTAATAGCATAATTTTTTTTTCGTCAGGTCTTTCAGTTAAACCTTGCATATGTATTATATTCTTTTCATTGGCAAAATTGGGATTAATCGTCTTGATCGACGGTCCCGTCGCAAAGAATCGAACTCATCTCGTTTTCTTCGTCTCGTCTAGCGCCATTACAATGAACGTATTGTGTGTGCATACAATAAAACATGAGCAGTTGACGCCATAGGTTATTATATTTTCACGTTAAACGTAGTACCGTGTGCGGAACTTGATTAATAATAATAATTACTATTATTATTATTTGTACGTAAAATATTAAAATACGTAATTGGATTCTATTATACATACCTACTCGGTGAATGTAGTGTTACAACGAATAAAAACCAATTAATTCGTAAAACGTTATAATTTATTGAAGTGAAATATCGTGAAAATTGATATTTAATTATATTTTTTATTAATTTATTCTGAATATCATAATAACTAGTGATTTTGATTGGTAGTCCATTATATAGGCATGCACTCTGCAGTTTGTAACACCTGCGCCAAAATACAACCGAATTATTTCCATATTAAATTTTAACGAGAAAAACGTGTACCGGGCTATATAATATTTTAGATAAATAATTTAAAATGTGTACACACCTGTTAAGTACGTACGACATTAAATTTGCATATTACCGATATTAAAATTACACGTTTGCACAGGACATACAAAAATTATCGACATACATCGTTATAATAACCATCATTTCCGAACGGCTCTTATCGGCCGAAAAATGTTTTTGTTTTTATTTTACCGCAAAAAATTAATTTAATTATTACGATTATTAGCTGATAATATTGTTTAAAAAGGCTCCGATGTGGTGTATTTTTTTATATATATATTTTAAGTTTAAAACAATAAAACTTAATTATTATTGTGTTTACTCGTGTATTAGTTCAGAGTAGATCATTAGTTCTCGGTCCACGCCCTACCCCATAAATGTCCTCCCCTGTCCATGCTTTCAACCACATCATTCTGATGATCCTGATGTTATCGTTGTCAAACAATTTTTCGTACCGTAATATACGTCATTGAGGGGTTGATAAATTTTTGAAAAATATTAATCGCTCCTAAAAATATGATATGCAAACACTGAGTTTGAAATCGTGTAAATCGTTCGACTAATAGTTATCGAATATAAAACACATTCTCCCTTGTAGATGATTTGATAAATATATTTATAAAAAGTTGTATAGAATTCAAAAAACAAAAAATAATAATAAACTTCTTTTAGTTGTTTCGTATTCTATACTATGTCAAGTAGGTACCTACGAAGACTTGGTTAATGAGATGTTTCAGAAATGATAATTTTGATCACGGATTATATTATCATTTCAAAGTAATATATCTGTGTTTACTTTTTAACCGCGAGTTCGAGACTTAAGAACGGGTCTTGACAGTAACATTTTTGGTGAGTTTTTCCACCGTATAAATTATAAATAGTTTGGTGAGCGTAATAAAAAAAGTTTTCCGTGGTTTAGCATTTGAATTAAATGGAAAGTACGGGACCCGTAACACCCATCAAAATCCTCAGAAAAGCAATACCCAAAACGCATGAAACCTGAATGGTTTTTTTTCCAAAACACCCGAATTCACCCCGGTCAACCCAAAACCCAAATGAAATTATTTGACTTTACAAATTTCTAATGATAACATTATGAATGGAATGTAATTTTTAAGTTTCTGAACAAAACTTTAGAACAAACTCATATTATCCCCTTATTTCTATCCGTCCGTCCATTAGTTATAATATACGTAGCTACGAATGTCGATATTAAGATATTATTTATTTAATGTCCTTAGTCATTGTACATAATATAGTTACGATATTTTCGATATTAATAAAATATCTTATGGTGTAGGTATTTAATATAGATTTATGCTGTCCGAATTATTATGCTTAGAAAATTCTGTAAAATCAGATTTGGATTATAGTTTATTGGAAACAGTAAATTTAGCACTTTCGTAGATTTAAGCTTCACCACACAGCATAAAAAATAGATATATTTCCTTACTATAGTAAAAATATTTTCAGGAAAATAATATAGTTGTAAAAATACTTTAATAATTAGGAAATATTTTAGTTATATTCTATTTCCAAGAAGTTCGTGTTTTTGAAAATATTTTATTAAAACATTTAAAAAAAATTCTAATCGTATATTTAAAAAAAAAAAACATTTTTACGGAAACTTTATAAAAATGTTAAGTCAAAAATTGTATGCAATCATATAATATTTTGTTATAATGAGAAGAAAATATTTATAAAATATTATTAGTCAAATATTAATTATTGAAGAACTTGAAGAAATTCACAAAATATTATTATTTCCCAATAATTAATGTTGTGTCAGTACTAACTTCTTTACGTATTTTTTTTTGAGGTTGGTTCAATTTTCTTATTATTTATTTATTTAATTGTTTTTATTTATCATATAATATTGTAAAAAATAGCAACATTAATAACTAATGGAATATATAATACACAACGTGATAAAAAAAAAAATAGAAATAAAACATAAATAATTAGAACATACAAAATGGTTAATAAATCAGGTACCCCAAGGTAAACTTCGAGGTTGTGTTATGGTAACTTAATAATTATATTAGTATTAGATTTGGATATTGTATATAGTTTTGAGATCTAAGTTGATTGTTTATGGTCTAGCCCCGTCACAAGTTAATTGTTCATAATTATTTACAAGAATAATTGTACAATCAATTATAATAATTGGTATCTTTTATCAAAATATAATATTTAACTTTATCAACACATTTTAACATTTGTTTTTCCTTTCTTCCATTTTAGTTTAGTATAGTTTCGTCCATCAGTAAAATTTGATGAAATAAAATAAATTTCCATAAGGAATGTCCCATAATCCGAATAATTCAGTAAGTGCCTACCTATACCTACATAGTTTTCAAACTAAGTTTTTCCTGAACTACTTAACACTCATATAAAACCCACATTTACCGACGAATAATAACGGTTTTGAACACCATTTCGTTTGTTCCGGTGTCAAACACTGGAATACACACCCTGCTCCAAAAACTCGAATCCTCAATAAATGTTTCAGGTGCAACGCCCTTAATTCACAACATTTCGTGGACATTTTTCAATAAAATCAAACGACTTAAACGATCAAAAATGGTGAGGGGAAATACGATCACGTCTTGAAGAATAATTTTGGACTCTGATCATTGTGTTTTCATTATTAGAAAGACGAAACTATTGGTCGGGTTACATTCGTATTATTCGTATGAAAAAATCGAAAAATGACCACTCTAAAGTACCATCTCGATTCAATTTTCTAAGAGATAAGATACTATATGTTGAAATCAAAGCACTCCTTCTAGTAGCTGGTAAGTTGAATTAATATTATAAAAAAATAACTAAAATCATTGTTCTCGGTTAATTAATATGTAATTTCCTCCAAATTTAAACATAAAATAACGATAAAAAAAATTGTGTTTATATATTTTTCAAAAATTAATCATTACAGAATAACCTACTTAGGAGGAACCTTGTTTTCAATTTTCAATCCTTAGCTATAAAAGTTGAACATTTTATGCATTTTTAACTACGAAAAATATTAGTTTGATAAATGTTTTTAAAAATTTAACATAAAATGTTTAAAAAATAAATTGTGTCCATATATTTTTAATATTTTTCAACTACTATTGTAACAACATATCGATGGCTAAGAGGCCAAAAGTTGTATGTCCCAAACACTAAATTTTTCGGTAGAGCAGTTTTAAGATTTTAAATTATTCTACACCAAATAATTTGTTTGTAGATTATTGTTTTTCGGTGTTGCAACTGGTTTATTTGTAAAATATTCTGTAGATTACATAAATTATTACTTTTAGGTTTTAAAATTTTTTCAAACGTAATTATAATGATTCTTTTGAATTTAAATTTGACTTGTTATGAATGGCAATTATAATATATTTTTACCGTGGACATATATAAGGTTTTGGTGGACATATTAAAAGTTGTTAATTTAATATAAACTCTAATTAATTTATTACATAAATAGTTAAAATGTACGTAAGACTTATTTTTTTATATAAAAAATTAAATTTGTTTATTAATTGCAGTAAAAAAATTAAAAAATATAAAATATATTGGAATTTTTTATTGAATGTGAAAAATAATAAAGTAGCATTTTTCATCAAATTTTTAGTCAAATAAAACCAGTGTTTAATGATATTTTATGCTAAGTGAAGATATCATATTATTTAGTGTAATTTAAAATTAAAAATTTTTATTATTTAAAATAATACGTCCGGACATATTATTTTTTTATAAATAGATAAACAAATTCAATATTATCTAAAACATTACACGTCCAAAATTCAATAAATTGTTTTTGACAAAAGTAACAAGTCCGGACTTGTTATATTTGTCCGCTTAATATTTAGATCATGTTAAAATATTTATCGTATTTCTCATTAAATTAGGACTTATTATATGTGTGCACTAAAAAAACAGATCTTGCACTAAAAACACAAAAATTAAAGTATAAATGTTTTAATCATGATATTGACTTATCATGTTTTACCGAATCAAAAAGACTACCCAGATAAACCCTATGAACTAATAAAACAATTTTGAGAAAAATTAGACATACAACTTTTGGCCTCTTAGCCATCGATATTAGAAACCTGGTTTTTATTTTTCTCGGTTTTTGACCAAACAAATAAAATTGTAAAAAAAAAAATTGTAAACTGAAAATGTCTGTAAACAGCTCAAGACAAATCATAATATTTTGAAAAGCTTATGATGGATATAAAATGCTATAGTATAAAAAACCAGTGAAACTTGCATGTGCCTATCGTCATTTGTTTTAGAGTTACACTAAAACCCAAAATCAGTTTTCTCGAAAACTAATTTTGCGTGAAAATGTCTGGTTTTCCTTAATTTTTTTTCTATTTTCCCGGCGCTTTTGAAAACTACTGGGAATTTTAAATTTTGACCTCCCCAATGCACCAACTAGATTCATTTTCCCATCGAACAAGATACTGAAATGAAAGTCAAGAGGCTTTGGTAGTATTTTACCCGTGAGACGAAATTTCGTTCTATAAACGTGACGTCTCCCGCACAATGGCTAACCCCAGTCTCTCGTGACCACTATACTCTATCTATTTCGTGCCCATCGAATGTCCAGAGTTATAATTGAGAAAAGGTCTGGTGCGAGAAAAAATGGCGCCTATTCTCCACGAGACGTGTTCACCCAATCAAAAGACGTTTGGAAACGCATTCAATCGAGTATCGCCCCTGCAGCCAGTGGAATAGACGTCATAGGTACCTCTAACTGGAAAGTACTACGCGAGAGCGGGAAAACTAAATAATAATAAAAGAGCTGACGGAAATATACAATAGAGTCTCGTTATTATATTTCGGACCTTTTCCAATCAACCCTCGAAACCAATTTAGCCCCGTGCGTGGAACAATGGGGGGGGGGGGCACGTGTACGGAGTAGCTCCAGTGCACTCGAGTCTCCGAGTGGCCTTTGATCGTCAATATGTTTTACCTCACCCGCGGGTGGGACACACACACACACACACACACACACACACACATGTAATCGCCGAGAGCACTGCCGGGAAAGCGTTATGGAAATATAAGAGCTAATGGACTGCGAGGTCGTGGGCCTCGTGGGGGGGGGGGGGGGGGTGGCTATGGAATCGATTTCACATGCGATTAATTAGTATACCGCGTTGTCGAACATGAAACACTACCTAGGTTAGGCCTCTGGTGCGTTTGGTCTCTGCTGTTTCCGTCCTCGTTGTGCAGCGTATAATATTATTAATATATATTTTATGTCCGTTATAATACACCGGGACTTCCCGGTAACAACCGAGGTTACCGGGTATACGGGGTCGAAATGCTTTTAAAGTGACACGCAGTATGACGTGTATTTCTGCTACAGTCAATAGGTAATGGTGACCGTCGACCAGCCATTCGGTATATAGTCATATAATACGAGTTAGCTCGACCGTGCATTCATTCTGCAAAGGATATTGTGTAGGTACACGGTAGTAAAAGTTTACACTCGGTAAACAACTTTTGTATAATGTCATTGTGCGAGTCACTGCATAAAGGCTCTTTTATAATATTATAATGTAGCGGCGACGGTAGTAAAATTATTTATTTTATGTTTTAACGATTGTAATAAATTCGATTTTTTAACGAACATCGTACGCATTAATTATTTAGGTTTTGAGGCCCATATTGTACATAAACTACGATACCTACGCGTTGCATCGTATACTATACAGAGTGCAACAGACAGAACTGACTTTTGGATTAACTTTTGTTCTAATCAATATTAAATTTTTTTTTTTTACATACTTTATAGTCACTTTCGCTCAGGGTTCTGAATTTGAAATATTTCATTCGACATTTATCTATTGAAAATTTCAATCTTCTTGAAATATTTCAATGAAATTATGAAAAATATTTTTCTTCTTTTAAACGTGTTCGGTTATAGATGATTAGAAATACTATATTGATTACACACTTGGAAATAAAGAAAAACGTATTATTTTTTTTTTGATTTATTATTTCATATTTGTATATTCTATAATGTGTAGTTATGAAAAATATTCCTGGAATTATTTTGAGAGTAAAAACATTTTTTATATGAATTTTAAAATATTGTTGTATTCAGATGGTCAGCGATCCAAAATTTAATGGTTTGAAATAAAATTGAAGTCAATTTCAACAGTGAATGAAATAATATTGTATTTCAGTAATTATTAAGTGTACAAAAGTCGTAACTATATTATGTGTGTGTATATAACTGAATGATGTGAAGGTGCTCTGGACTCTTTTATTTAATACTCAGATCAATTTTTTTATATTGTAAAAGGTCACATCCCACGACTATCAATAATGGTTCATGTCTATACGTTGTGAATATAATATTATAATAAAATTATAGTATTATATAATATGCATTCGCAGATCCAGGGCTCTCAACAATATGTTATGATGTTGAGTTGGTTTATGAGGTTGTAAGACAATGTTTAAATTTGTTACATTATAGATTTGTTGAGCAACTTATAAATTATATATTTATATGTAAATATTATGTTAAATATTTTCTTTGTTTCTACAGTAAAAAAACTTTTAAAAATTTTCATTTGGAAGTTGACGATTATTATTATTATTATTATTTATTATATCAGCTTTTAGATATAGTAAAAATTTTATTTAATTTTTCACAGAAATAAAATCTTTCATGATATATTTCAAGAATTTTAAAACCGAACTTATGCTACACATATATTAAACAAAAATTTATTTTTGTTTTTAACACTGAAAATAAAAAATTTGAAATTTGATTTAATTTTTTTTGGATATATCAAATTTGTGAATCTGATTATAAGAACAATTTTGATAATACAAACATTCAACTAAGTTAAGTAGTTTATTTTTTAGAATTTTTTAAAATATCAATTATATTTTTTTTTGATTGAATGAATTTGGAACGTAATAATATTTTTCAAAATATTTTTGTTGGGGATTTGGTGACATTATATTTCTTAAATTATTTACTAATCATATAATTTTAAAAATTTTTTTAATTCGTTTTAGTATCATAATTTTTTTTTCTTCAAGTCTTTCTGTTAGGTAAAAACTATTATATTATGATTACATAACTTGTATATTATGATATCTTGTCAATATTTTTTTAGACCATATCATAATAATATATAATAACCATAATTTATATTATATACCTAGGTACCTAGGTACACGATAAAATATAAGGACTTTCAATGTTAAAGTGCATTTAAATAACCATTTTTTGCAGGTCGAGATATTACGATTCCTATACATAAATATAATATTGGAATATTTATGAAGCACTTAAAACATAAATATTTATTTTTTCTAAGTACCTAATTCGGCTGCCTTTCGTCCGGAGAATATTATCTTTCAGCTGTAACAGCGTAGGTGAAAAAAAAAACGTGTATCCTATTACTCTGGGTCAATGAACTTGTAAGTTTATGTTTTTTAACAGACCCTACGACTAGATCCTAAGTTAAGTACATAATATTGTGTGTCTATGGCAGCGTTATATCTGAGAGAATAAACACTAAGCACACGTATAATAATTATTGTGAAATACACTCGACGTAGACGGTCTTCATTATCTGCTCTTGTTTTTACTTTGATCAAAAACTTATCTCTGAGCAACAAACATTTAAACCGCTACGATTTTCACGTGAGAGTGGGTTTTCAAGCCACGGATATCACATAAATACTTAACGTGTTGAAATCAACTGACAAAGTGGTGCGCATTCTCAAATTATTCAAAGTCGTTTCCACAAGTTATGTCACTTGAAGTTAGTTATTGCGCTCACTTTTCGGCGAATCGGTTATACAATTTTACGCTCACAGAGAATTAAGCCAATGACGAATTTGCCACATAGGTAGGTACAACGCCACGACCCCTATTTATATCTCTTTATGATTTTCGTTTAGATTTACCAATGCCCTAAGTCGAAAATGTAAATTGTAAATTTAAACCGAGCAAATTGATACCTGAAATATGTGACTTATAATATTGTAGTAATTTTATAAACAAATTCGTTTTCATCATTCCTATATCCTCTATTGATATCAGTTTATGATTTTTGTTTGGATTTAACAATACAGTTATTAAGTCTAAAACTAAATTGCTACACTATTAACTAGTTGTCTTAAGTTCAAATTATTTTAAATCAAGCAAATCACTACCTAAAACCAATGAATAATAAGTGTAAGAAGTGACTTATAAATTCCGTTTGCCACTACCGAAATATTATATGCAAAATTAATATAAATTTTCACATAAAATTATTTCTACGTAATAATGTATAATATTTTGATTTTATTGCCAATTTTACACAATTGTTATAAATTATCATAATAATATTATTATTAAATATACAGTCGAATGAATTTAATTTATTTTATAAGTGATAATAGTATCCAATTTGGAAATTATTATAAACAATACAATATACCAGCCAAAAATGTAAATTGTGAATTTAAACCAAGAAAATTACTACCTGAAATATGTGACTTATAATTGTAGTCGTTTTATATAAAAAAAACCGTTTTGTTCATTCCTATAACCCCTATTGATATCAGTTTATGATTTTTGTTTGGATTTACCGATACCCTTAGGCCTTAAGCCAACAATTTATTTGCTACCTACACTATTAATTTGTATATTTTAAGTTAAAATTATTGTAAACTAAGCAAATTACAATCTAAAACATTATGTGATTTATAAATTTTGTTATGCCACTACCGAAATATTATATGCAAAATTAACATACATTTTCACAATAATACAATTATTTATACTTAATGTATATTTTGATATTATTCCCAATTTTACGCAATTTTGATAATTTAGCATATTATTATTTAAGATACAGTCGAATTCATTTACTTTATATTATAAATGATAATAGTTTCCAATTTGAAAATAATTATAAATAATATATGATATTTATCATTATGTGACAAAGAAAAACACTAACAAAAAATGTAGAAAGTATACACATCGAATAACATTTTTCTGAACTCTTTTAAAAACGAATAAATATGTATTTAAAAAAAAAAAAAAGGAATCAATAATTATAACCAATCGATTCAAATAATCACTATAGAATAAAGATAAAATTTTTTTTTTTAAATTAAAATTAAGTCCAAAATAAATAGTTATAAGGGATATCAAAAATGAACGTCGCGAAGTCGAATTTGACGACGAGATATAAAGATAATGACATAATATTGTTTTCATTATTCGAGTCTCGGGAATTTGAACTATTTTATGGCCCCTGTGTAGACTTTCAGTCGCCGATAAAATTGTCGGCAAAAATCATATTTATATTAAAAACACATCTATCGAAAAACAAAACCGAAAAAAATGTACAACAAAAGGAAAAATTGCATTCTTATTTTTCTAGCTACGTTCACTTCCGAGGAAATGGTTCGGTCTACGGAATATAATGTTATTTCTACTTATTTCTATGAAATGTCGTCGGTTGTCTATCGGCGTCTGTGACTCGTACTGCAGTCGCTTATCATCCTTCTTATATTATATTAATCAGATCGAGTCATTTTACTCACTGGCTGTTCCGCCATATCCACCGGATCATATCAATTTTACATGGGTTATCATCATTCTTTCCAGTAAGTAATATTTTTGAAAGCCGACCACCACTTCCAGGGAGATTGTTTTTTTTATTTTCTATTTCCTCGTATGTTTCACTCGAAAGTGATACACACTTAAACGATTTACGATATAGTTGCGTCACTCGTAATGTCGTTCTACCGTTGTTATTGCGTCGTCTCAGGATGAAAAGGATGGAATTCATTTTTTTTTTTTTTTTTGAAAAATGTTTTTATTTGCATATAATTACTTGATATATTTTATCGTTGTATAATTCAATCTCGAAATCGTATCGATCCGTTGATTTTTCAATGAGATACAGAAAACGAAAAGGTCCATACGAATGTGAATGATAAGGGTGAAACTGAAAAATATCAGTTACAACCTTTTCATTCTAAATAATAGTTAAGAATGAAATAGTCCTAAACCGTCTCAGGCGTAATATCTTGAAATGAAAAGGTACTTTTTTATGAGATGTTGCCACATTTACGTGGCCGAAATTTTGTAATTTGTTATTTTCACACATTATTGCACCAATAATTGTTATGATACCAGACGCGAGTGGTGAGCTGAGCCCTGCTTTATCGACAATGTTATCGGTTAATAAATTAGTTCCGGAGCAATAAAGTTCCGAAGTTTTAAAAATTTTGAATTAGAGAAAAAATTAAGATAAAAAATTAAGGTACAATTCCAAAGTTATCATTTAAATAATATCAGTGTTCGATCGCCCATACTCTATAGTATTCTTGACTTATAAAGTTATAAACCATGCAGTATTTTTTTTAATTCGTACCATATTTTGATTTTATTATTTTCATACCTATTATTATTATAATTATCATCATTATCATTATTATGATGTAATTTTTTTGATATATTATATTTTGAGTTCTAATAGTTTAAATATTTTTGTATAATATATTTTAAAATGGAAAATGGCAACATTGCAGAGTTTTTTATGCTCAATCGTGTAGGTTTTCTTTTGCATTCTGATTTCTTTTGATACGCTGACAATTTGGCTCAATCGTGTCGTAAAAAAGGTATTTTATGCTCAATCGTGTCTCAGCCGTTATAGTACGATTATACGACTGATAAAATATAAATTATTATTTAGCCATACTAAACTATTATTCCAGCATGTATTATCGCCTATTTTCGTTTTTTTTGGGTGATAAGGTAGTACCTACTTATTGTTATAGTGTTTTAATTATAAATTTACATTAATCGCTGTTTTTGTATGCCAAGTTTCAGTGTAATATAGGTACCATTGAAATTTCTCAATCTTATGTAGCACTACAGTGGTGGATAAGAGGGGGGTGCGAATGGGTGCCCCCCCCCCCTCGGGCTGTCTTCTAACTTACGTTATTTTCTATTATAATATTTGGCTAAACAAAAAGACAATTTAATTTTTTAAATTTACCCCCCCCCCCCCCTTGTGTGACTTCTGGATCCGCTACTGTAGCAGTACATCATATGATAATACTAAACTTAAAAAATAAAAATATTTAATAAAATATATTATTTATAACATAATTTACACTTAGAAGTCGGTATCACTGCATAGAGAAAGTGATTTTAATCCGAGTGAAAAATTTCTAACTAAAAAAATAATTTTTGTTTTTAGAATGAAAAAGTTCTAAGCCTTTTAATTCTAAAATCAATATTTAAGTTTTTTATTGGTTATTCGATCAATATTTAAGGTAAAAAAAAAATGCAGGCAAAGTTGTACCCTTTGGAACTATCTTTATATTGCGAACAGTTTTCACGATTTAGTAATTATGGTGAAAAAAGTTATTCAATGTCGAATTTAAAAACGCTCTCCCGAACAATAAATTACGAAAATCACGTTAGAACCTTTTGATTCCGACACGACGAACTTGGACTTCGCGGTCAATCACAATTATATTTTGTGTTTTATTATCGATAAGTCAAACTGTTTTTTGGTCTGATAACAATATTGTTTAGTTTTTTAATCTTTCGGCATTTTAATATTCTTAAAATAAATGGTTTGAAATTGACGTGGAAAAATTCATATTAAAAAATCTGATAAGTGGATGTCGCTCTGCTGTACAGTAGGTTACATGTGGGTCATGGTATAATGGATTGTATTAAATTTGAATTCGATTATAATATCATATAATTGTATACGGAAAACGATTCTGAGCGGAGACGGTTCGTCAGTCTGGATATTATTTTATATTGTTATTATATTTTATTATAGCCTGTCAGTTGAATTAATATTTTAAATTACAACAAAATAACAAAAATCGTTATTTTTATTCGTTTCTATAGCGATAAACAAAGGGTTAGAAATTAAAATTCCATTTTTGGTGATAATTTGTAGGTTTTTCCCGTGGCATTAAATCGCTATTGAGAAAATCAAAAAATGACCTTTCTAAAGTACCATCTTGATCCAATTTTCTAAAAGATAAGATACTACGTCATATTGAAATCGAAACTCTCCTTCTGGTAGAAATTTTGTGTACAGGATAAAAAAAAAATAAACACCATTGTAAAACCACTAGATCCCTAGCTCCACTCAGAATCTAAAATTTCCTTAAAATCGCAAACTAAGTAGGTAATTTGATAGCTTAGCCCATCTGTAACAAAAATTCGTTGGAATACTGTACTTTCATGTCTGTTATTGAAACGGTTTCATTTATTGACATTATTATCATCAGATAGGCGTACATTAGATTTATTGAAATGTATACTTGACCTATATTTAGGTGATATGCTTGACAGCTGATATAAAGCAAATAAGTACCTACGTGCAAGATGTGTTTCCTATATTTCCTTGTATTATATTATTTTGTTCAATAGACCCCAAAAGTTAAATTTTATCAAAATAATTATAATGTTTATATTCTTGTAATTATTGAAATTAATCAATTTTAATTACTATTATTTTTTTTTTAAATATTTTACGGTACTCTTTGAAATTAATGTTTAAGTTTATGAAATACATTTTGGAGCCTCTAAGTTCGGAAACTTTACGTTGCAAATTAATGAAGCTCAGGCTAAACCGAAAAGTGTCGAGATTTCTTCAACATTATTGCTAAGACGATTTTCTTCTCTGAGTAGTTTTTTCTCGACCAAAATCGTCAAGAAAATTAAATTTTTCAAATTAAATACGCCCAGTTCCAAGATCTAGATACATTACCTAGACGGAAATGAATTTAACTTTCGTCTTATCTAGATAAATATTATAATAATAACGCGAAGAATAATTATACTATTCAGACACATTGGTATAAATATTATGTTTCGGAAAATATAAATTTTAGTTTGCTATAGATTCCTAATTATCGTTAAACGTATAAGATATATTATTAATATCACCGACGATTGAAAATAAATTATCACTTTCGTAAGTTATTTTTATATTTCAAATATTTGAACATCAATCATAGTTCATTGACCCTATACCCGGTTGGTATGGTTTCAAATATTCATGAATAATATTATATTATCACAATATACGAATACATTATATACAGAGTGTAACAGGAAGACCTGACAAATAAAAATGAAAAATTGTTGTTTTGAAAATAGTTATTACGTTTGAAATTAATTTACTCCAAAACAATATTTATATCTTAGAACATCGTAAAAAATAAACTACCTACTTGATAAGAATAATCGTTTTCACCTTGGACATTAGTCTAAAAATTGGATTTAATATTGGCTATTTTGAATTTTTCGAAAAAAAATGTAATACAATTTTTAAATTTATATTTTCTGTAGGTATTGAAAAATTAAAATTAAAATCGTACTGTACTTATAGGTTAAGCGTCTATAAATTATGTATATGAAATAATAATAATAATTTTAAAACGTGATTAGAATAAAAATTATTTCATTTGTCAGGTCGTTCTCTTAAGGTGTTTTGAACAAGACCATTCTCGTGTACTTGCTTGGATATTTCTGCCATATGATTAGACGGTTTTTTTTAGCTTATCAAAATGTTTAGCCTTGTTTATCACACGTATACCATATTACCACTAAGTTAAACTATTTCCGTTCAAACGGTCTACTCAAGGTGATAGCAGATATATTAACTTATCCTCGTAATCGTAAATCGTTATCAGGCGTGTTTTCGCATTTAAACAAATGTAACCTGGTTACTATATTTTATAAACAAGTCTTTTTCGTGGGTTTACTTATATTTTTGGTAATACATTTTGGTTTTAGGTAACTTATAATTTTTAACCATCAAAATTAAATGATTATATTGTTAGTTTATATTGATAATATTATGCAAAATTAATCTACCAGTTATCTATTTCTTAGAATTTCTAATAACCACAAAAAGTTCTTTTTCACGAGCCTATTAACAATAACCAAAATCATATAAACAAGTCTGATTAAAAATATAAACAAGTTCAACGCCAAAACACGTCTGTCTTTATCGTAGATATATAAAACAAATAGATAACCTACTTGATGAGTAAATTTCCTAGAGGGAAAATACGATTGATTAATCCATGACATTTATAATCATGTCCTACAATATAAAATTGTTTTATGATAACAACCATTGACCTGTTATATTAGATCAATGGTAATAAGATTATTCTGTGATTTTTGCTATTCATGGCAAAAATTAAATATTACATGGATTAATCAATTGAATTTCGCCCTCCTTACATAATATGGCTGCCAGACTTCATAGGTCTTAGGAAGCTGTATAACTAGTTGTTGTATGTAACTATGGTCCTTCTTCATTGTTTATAAATAGAACAAACTACTACATAGGACTGGACACTGTATAAAATAAGGTGGCTACAGAGTTGTACAGTGGTCGTACGTTCGCTACGTAACTGCTCTCTAGTTTCATTATTTTATACTGTGCTGTTGTAAATTATTTTATGTGACAATTCGTAAAGTCGTAGTGACTTATAGCATTGATTTTATAATATATACATTATAAAATCAATGCTTATAGTCACTAGTAATAACTGAACAAGAATCGAAAATTTAAAAATTTAAATCAATGTCAAATTTTTTATATTTTATATTCACTATTAAGTATTATCTCCAAATAAATAAATTACTTTACTACGTTGCAACCTATTTAGAAAGTTTTTTTTTTTTTCAGTAATTTTTGACTTGCTTTTGGTTGGATATACGTGCATGTTGTGTCATTCTCATAATAACATAATAACTAATAAGTAATTTTAAATAAAAAAATTTAATTTTTGTGATTAGCAAATGGAAATGCAAGTAAATTTTGGTTGTTTTCAAAGTAAAAATCTCACAACTAAAATGTTTATGACATAAGTGCGATTGTACAAAACATTTCGGTTATGACCATTCCAATTGTTAACAATATTTGTCTGCGATTTACTGATAGATTCATCCTTTGGCAATGATAAATAAAGTAGTATTTTCGTTATTACTTTTATTTAACCTACTGTCGCATATTATTAATACTGAACATAAGCGACCCATATCAAATAATGTGAAGTGTAATAATAAAGTATTATGTAAATACGATACAACAGACTCATTATAGAAATATATAGAAACAAAATTGAAATAATATTATTTAGGTTAATCGATTTATTTATTTATTTTTTTCATTTTTCATAAGTCTATTTTATAATATAAATATTACGTTCATAAAAGTTAAATAGGTACGAAAATATGTAGTAAATCTAGTAAGTCACTAGGTAGCATCACAGTCACAAACGTACATACCCGCACAACTTTGTGACCGGTGTCCCACCCTCCCCCTTCCGGGGTATCCAGTCCTATATAGTAGTTCCTGATCAATAGTATTATCAATTTTTTTATCACATATGAAAAATACGCTAGGCGGGTATAAACCATCATTGACCGTGCTTACCGGACTCTAATTTTTCAAGGCTTGAGTCCGGTAAAAACCTAAAATGCATTCTTTTTAAATAAAAATATATTATACATTATAATAGATGTAGTACACATTCGAGAGATAAAATATATATTATGCAATTCACGAGAGTATAATAATGTGAAACCATGACGTACAATATAAATGTGAAAAATGTATTAAAAATAGGTTAATGGAATTTTTTGATAAGAATCAATTTTTTCAATTGTAGTCAATTTGGTTTTAGGAAAGGAATCTCAACTAATAATTCTATTTTTAATGTAAATAATTATACAGGGTGTAGCAGAGAGATCTGATAAAAAAAATGAATGATAGTTAAACGTATATGACAAAATTTGTGTAAATTATATTGATAATAAATAACTGGAAAAATAATGTACACTTGTCAGGAAATTCCCAAAAACACTATTTTGAAAAAAAATTATTACGTTATGAACGGAATTTTAAATTAATTTACTACAAAACAATATTGATATTTTAAAAAATTCTAAATAATAAACTACTCGACTTCGATAGATGTTTTTATAGATTTATAGTTGTTCTTATAATGATATTTAGAAATTGGCTATTTTTAAATTTTCTAAAAAAATAGAGGTTCATCTATTGTTTGTTTTTTAAAAAATTTTCGTCTGGTTAAAAATAAATTTATCTGTTTTTATAGTGACAATGCTATATCAATTTTAAACATTACATTAGTAGTTTAAAATTTAAGGATTTTGTTTTGTAATAATATTTTATTTGTGATTTGTCATGTGCAAATTGATTGAAAAATATATTTATTTTAGTTTTATTGTACATATTTATGTACAATTATTTTTAGCTCGTTATTTGTTCTGCTTCGAACCATACTCACACTACGGTCATAGGCTTTAGTGAGTAGACCGACTAACTGTAATATTGCCCGTAATCTTAATGGTAGAACTCTGAAATGTTTTGTTGTGTGTGGATAAATATTATTAGTATTATTATTAAGTGATAAAAACTAATAAATTGTCTACTGAATTGTCTTACGAGTCGTGTGCGACGACCATTTTTAGATGACAATACAGTAATACAACTGAAATTAATGGTTCTCTAGACAGTGTCCCTTTTGGTTTAACTCATCACATCTCACTTGAGCAGTTTTACTATATTACAGTGTTGAGGTTTCAATTCAAATACGTCTTATATTAAATACCGAGTAAATATCACGTCTAAAACTACGTGGTTTCGACCATGACAAAATAGATGGGTATCATCGCAGTTGTAACAGGCTTCACCACAAACCCGTTTCATAGTTATCCTCTTCTGATTGGTTTATTTTATTCCGTGTCCAATATGTATACGGTTGACGCCCGATGAGTTTTCTTTTTTATCTGTATTTGTTTATTGTTACGAACTTGAGGGATTTGCTAATGCCTAACACAAGTTTGTAGTAGGGATCTATTTTATCTATGTATACAGGGTGATTTTTTTATCGAAGAACACTCATTATTTCAAAAAGTATTAATGTTTAAGAAAATATTTTTTTACATAGTTTCAAGTTGTTAAAAAACAATATTTTTATTAAAAAATTATATTTTTAAATATTTTTTATCCTTTTAATTTTTTAAGATTTTTACTTTTTTGAATGACAACATCTAATTTTAATTTGATATTCAAAAACAGAATATTTTTCTGAGTATTTCGATACATAAAAATTGAATTTAGGGCAATTAGTTTATGAGTTATAAGTATTTAAAGTTTAGATGAGCGGAGTAGAGTGGTACGGGGTTACCCCGCGAAATGTTTGTCCTCTACTCCGCTCATCTAAACTTTAAATACTTATAACTCATAAACTACTTGCCCTAAATTCAATTTTTATGTATTAAAATAATCAGAAAAATATTCTGTTTTTGAATATCAAATTAAAATTAGATGTTGTCATTCAAAAAAGTAAAAAACTTAAAAAATTAAAAGGATAAAAAATATTTAAAAATATAATTTTTTAATAAAAATATTGTTTTTAAACAACTTGAAACTATGTAAAAAAATATTTTCTTAAACATTAATACTTTTTGAAATAATGAGTGTTCTTCGATAAAAAAATCACCCTGTATATCACGATATGCATGATACTACCCCCCTTCGCCAAGAGGAGACATGTGCGGTCTTCACTCCCAGTGGAGTGGGGACTAGTTGGAAACCGGATGACGCAATCAGACGACTACGAAATTGGTAATGGAGTAGAACCACACAAATGGTTTGCACTTTGAATCGATGACTGTGTGAGTCGTAGTAAAGTGCGTTTCTCTACGGCACAGGCGAAGTGATGCGTATCAAAAACAAAATGTGACGATAACTATCTATTTTATCGTGGTTTCAACTAGCCATGAATAAAATATAATATATATATATATATATATATATACAGTGGAACCTCGATAAGTCGAACCTCGATAAGTCGAAAACCTTGATAAGTCGAAAAAAATTCCATCCCCTTGCGAAAACCTCGATTACTCGAAAAAAAAACTATAGATAACTCGAACATTCTGTGCTCCGAATATGACGGATAATGGCAGATAATTTTATAAACATTTATCTAATCGGCTTGTCCGTTCCGATAATTTTATCTAATCTTCATTTTTTCAATGAAGCAAGCAACAGCAGCCCTCATATTGCTAAGGACATTCACCTAACAATTGAGTAATGTGAACGATAAAGTGTACTCTGCTTTAAATGTAATAGAAAATACAATTGATAATAGTAAATATCAAATTTTAAGTCAAAGTAAAATAATAAATTATCTTTTATAAAGTATTATTATATTTTTTTGTAATAATTTTTTTATTTAAATAATCTGTATAATCAAATTTTTTTACATTGTATATACATAATATATACTAAGTACATAATAATTAAAAACTTTAATACATACATACATTTTTAAAACTCTTTAAGTCGAATTTTTTTTCTAAAACCTTGATAACTCGAAAACCTTAGTAAGTCGAAAACCTTGATAAGTCGAAAAAATTGCATTTCCCTTGAATTTTGACTTATCGAGGTTCCACTGTATATGAATACATTATAATAATACAAAGGGCTATTTTTAAGCACGCTCATCCTATTTGTATGCTTAAATTGTGCGTACATTCAAATTCTGAATTTGTGAATTTTTAAATACTTTTGAAGACCGTACAATTTTCGAATACTTGTGATTTTTCGTAACACTTGAGGATGATTCTGTGACGATACATATTTCTGCTTATTTAAATAGAACCCTTTTCTGCCACTCTTAGTTATTCGTCGGGTATTTTTTATTTTTTTTTTAATTTTTTGATAATTTTTCGTCCAAGTACTGTATTGATCTATCAATATAAATAGTTGATAATAATGATCCGATCATAATAAATGCTGCTTCCAATATTTCATAATCTAGTTTATATAAAACTATTGTTAAAGATTATTATCCTGAGAATAAAATAATTTGAAAACTCTTACACCACTCATTAAAATTTCGATTTAGAAACACCCAAAATTTTCGAGAAAATCATCAACTAAAGAATGTTCAGAAAAAAAATATGGGGTTCCCGTTTGAAAAACAGGCGTTTGTATCTCCACGGGGCACTCTTCAAGAAATAGAACGAACACATCAGGGATTTGCAATCATGGCTTTAAGGCATGCTTAAAAATTCTAAAAATAAATATTTGAACAAACGTCCAACCGTTAAAAGGAAAAATTGATGAAGGAGTTCTTGAAAAATCATTCGGCACTGTTAGGGGTAGTACGGGTGACCAACACCCCTAAAAACGATAGGTGTAATAATTACTTTGCACCACATGGCAAATAACGTCCGAGAGATAAAAATATAATATTATACTGAACGCACCAGAGTACAATAATGTGACATCATCGTCACGACGTGCAATATGAATGTGATTAAAACTAATAACTTTTGTGCAGTGGGGTTTTACGAGTCGTGTGCGACGACCATTTTTGATAACAACATAATACGTACAGTAATAAAACGCCGTCGTGAAATTAATGGTTCTCTAGGCAGTGTGTCCCTTTCGATTTAACTTATCACATCTCACTTGAGCAATGCGCGATTACAGTGTCAAGGTTTTAAGCAATTTTAATACACACGTATTATATGAAATAGTAATCACGTCTAGAATTACATTTCTGTTTTACTATAGTGCCGTTTGTCACCGCCGTTAATCATATCCTTGTTTCTCTCCTTTAACGCAATTATAACTATATAATATACAGCGAGTTCGCCAAATTTACGGTTTAATTTGCGCACTAAATTACGCGAGAAAGATCCTCCGCCATCGTATGAAACATTGTAGCGTACATATATAATCTAAAACCAATTAAATATTTCAATTCTTATCCTTCGAAAAGATAAATATTTGGGTGTATTATGAATTTTTCAAGTCCGAAAAATATATAAAATTGAGAAACCATCGAGCAAACTTAGGCACTTATAAAAATGTAAATAATAAATATAAAGTCATTGGAAAACAGTTATTACAATACAATTATTTGACATTTACCTACTATTATAGTTGTAATGCTGTTATTTATCAGTGTAGACTTTCCTTTGATTTCCTTAAATTATTTGAATGAATTAATTAGTTGGATATTCGTCCTATAATTTTCCACACGATATATCCTAGAGTAGCAATTACTTTTTTTTTCATTTTATTACAATTGTTTTTATTTTAGTCTTATTGTCGTTGCATTTATTCGTTTTGCGATTTCATTTTAATGTAATTTCCAATAATTACGTTTATATATATATTATTTATATATTATTAATATATTAGAATTTATTGTACTTATTATTGTAAATGTCATGCTTTTTTTGTGAATAATGCCTATTTTATGAATCGTATATTTTAAATTTATGGAACCAAATATTTAAATAAAGATTTTTAAATGGCTGTGTTGTTGTGTTCCCCATCCATTTTCATATTTTATGATAGCTTACAATCTCTACATTAATATAGTGTTGAATATATTGGAATAATTAGTTTATTCCAGATTTTTAACAAAACGATCGAAGGGTGAGGTCACCTCGGTCGTCTGCGGCACTGCTCTTGAGTCTTAGAACGTAATAATAATAATGTGCAGAAATGGTTAACACACAAGTCGGAAACTCTGCGACGCGTCAGGGTGTCAAACCGTTATTGTTTTCGGGCTGTCAAAACAATCCAGGAACTATGATTTCATATACGGAGCACACACACACACACACACACACACAGTATACCTATACAAGTCTCTGTTTGTTTTCGTCGAACACGGACATCGGTCGACAACGATATTCGGTCGAAAGACATCGAATCAACAGCGGCCATTACGGAGACGGGTCTTACCGAAAACAGTCGATTTACCACAGAATTTTACCAAGTAAAACAAATTCACCCACTCCCCGGCGGCGATGACTTATTCGAAATCTCTCAGTCTTTTTTCACACAGCCGAGTGCGAACTATAGGTTTTACTCGATTCGGCGGCGGCATAGGATTTCTGTTTCTGTTTTTTTCCCCCGTCGCTTTTGCGTTCTCGTTTCTTCGCATTAAACCCCGCGTATAAATCAGTGTCAGTATCCATTTTACAAATTTCAAAGGACCCAAAGTTAGAGTTAAAGTTTCGCGTATCGCGCGCGCTGCGGGGGCCCGAAATAAAGCGGACAACCGCTCTCGTGTATATATATATATATATGTGTACAGCTCTCTAGGTCGTGTTCGGCTGACAGATTCTTTTTTTCTCTCTCTCTCTCTCTCTCTCTCCCTCACCCTCCTCCCTATCACTCCTTCACTCTCGGTCGGATTTCTCTCTTGGTCGGGATTCAGTCTCTCGTCGCTTGTGCGTGTGTCGCGTGACTCCCCGGGGCTGCAACCATTACGGTTTGTGCTCACCTCCACCGCCGGCCCTGTCGAGTGGGAAATCGACATCATTAATCGCGCAATGCCTTCAATTGATTCCGAGAGTCGAACAATAACAACGGGGATTCGGTATATAGTGGCGAGAGAAAAAAAAAGGGAAAAAAAGTGTGTGTGTGTGTATATAGTGCGCACACGTTCGGTACATACGGCGGCGTACATAAATATCGTGTCCCTCGTGCAGCGAACACAACGCATTTCTGATCCGAGAAATGGTTTTCATTTATTATTATTTTTACTATTGCGACGGACTCGTGTTTTGATTCTTCTCAAGCTCGTTTCGTGAATCACCACCGCGACAGAAAACGAACGAGGGGGAGGCAAACTCCGAGCTTACGAATAATATACAAGTCTGATTAAAAATACCAAAAACCCACGAAAATTTCTTTGAAAAACAAGAACGTAAAACGTTGATCCGTCGTTTTGCTCTGATTAATTTAATATATATATGTACAAGTCGCTCACCAGTATACTGTTTTGGGCGAATGGAAGTTCCTACACGAGAGTAGTAGGTACAAAAAATACATACGTTAGTTCCTACACGATAGAAAAAGGTACATATTGTGTAAGTTCCTGCACGGAATCACAGGTACGTCAGCTGTTAATTCCTACAATTTGGAAATGGTACCTGCATATGTAAGTTATTCACGTTAAAAAACAGGTTCATAGTTCTTACACGGCAGAAAAAATTAGATATGTATGGGTAGAGATGTAACTTCGGTAAATTTACCAATCATTTTTTTACAGGTAAATATTTAAAAAAAATAGCACGTGGCACCAATGCATGTGGCTTCAATATTCATCAGTCATAACATATCAATAAAATGGAATATTTTATATTAAAAAATGTAAAACGTCCAAAACCACTGATGGTGTATTACCTATACTACATAACATTAAACATACGAATACACCATAAGAATATCTGATACGATCAATTATTATCTCAATTAACATAAATTTGATTTTATCACCACGTTTAAACCACGTTTAAAATATTAGTAATGTTAAACTTTTCAATACCTTGGGGCACCGGTTAAACTTTTCTGATTATTTTTAATTGAAAATTAAAAAAAAAAAAGGAAAAATTGTTCTATACATAATTTTTATTATTTTTAACACATAGATTAGAACCAGAACCCCAGTCACTAAATTCAAAAAATTTAAAATAACGACCACCCTGTTAAATTGAACATCCTACTATCCAGTAAATAAAAAAAATAAATGTTACCATTATTATAAGTTCATGAAAATGCGACGAATGCGGCAGAGAGTAGTTTCTGGAGGTGATCCTATGGTAACATACCAAAATGATCAAAATTTACCAAATTTACCAAATTCGGTAAATTACCAAAAAAAAAATTTACGTCTATTTTACATCTCTGTGGTATAGGTATACGAATTTTCAAAAATAAATACATGATGATTAAAAGTATCATAAAAATCGCATAGAACATTGTCACAAATATGAAATAAATATAATATAATGATTAAAAAATATAATCAAAACTGCATAATGCGAAATTTGATATTTTATGAGATTTGTTTCTATAACTTAATAAATTAACATAATCGTATTGATTAATTTTGTTCGTTGTATAATCTGATTTTTTTTAAATTATAAAATCTTGATAAATACTGATTTTTGATTTTGTGTTACTAATTGTGGTGCTATTTTAATATACGTACTTACTTGAAACATGTTGAGGTTTTCAATAATTTTAAAAATATGTGGATGTTGGTGATAAAAATTTGAGTTAAAATCAGAATTAACATTTTCCCATTCGTTTGTCATAATATGGACTCTATTATTTGTGACAATGCGCTATGCGATTTTTATTATATTTTTTAATCATCATACATTTATTTGTGAAAATTCGTATATATGTACATATTGAATTGTGTATATTATTAGTGTTTGAAGTATGAAAATTATTTCATGAAATATTTCACTAAGTTGTGAAAAAAAAAAAACGTGAAACATTGAAATTTTTTTTAACACAAATAAAAACACAATTTATTTTTTTTTTTTAACACAATGTTCAGTGTTCTAAATTCTAATGTCAGAATTCAGTAAGTATACAATATACGTCATGTATAATATTGTATACCTACTTGTATAATTTAAACATTAAAATATTTAAAAATGTTGAATACCAATTTAAATGTATAATACCTAAGGTTAGGTATACATACAGGTACCATATAGTGATGAAGGTAATTTATGACAATTATATGTAAATATAAAACTTATTTAAAAATAAAACAAAATATATTAAAATACTGAAATATTTCACATATTTTGAAATATTTCATGAAATATTTCACGAAATATTTCATTTTTTTAAATTTCATGAAATTTTCAAACACTATATATTATACATATTTAACTTTTTCCACCTTGTAGGAACCAACATACGTTGGTTTACCGTGTAGGAACTTACATCATATGTCCTCGTAGGAACTTACTATTCCCCTCTATTTTCGGTCCATCAGATGTGGTATCGATTTATACATCGGAATGAACTTACTTTTTGTATTTTTTTTTTATTTTTACTATTACTTTAAATCCTCAACAACAAAGGTCATTAGCTTACATACATACACTATTACTACTAAATTCAGATACTATTTACAATACATTTTACAATATTACAACAATATGATTGTTCTTAGTATGTACAATGTAGAAAAGAAAAAACAGCAAAGAATACGTCATATACAATTATATAAGGTTATAAAGTTTGGTTATTTTTAGAAAAGTTAAAGTATCGACAGAATTTTCACAATCGGGTCCAAGTGCTTCATATAGGTGTTGTGGAATGCTTATAAGGAGGTTTTGGTATCTGCATAACTGCGGCAGAGTAAAATGACTTGTGTGACAGTTTTTTTTCGCAATGTTTCAGCTGCTCATCTGATCGTCTATCACACACCTCGTGTGTCAGAGTTATAGACACATTTTCTTCGATACTCATGGCTGGATCAAGGGGGGGGGGGCTATAGCCCAGGGCCGCAAGTTGAAAGGGGCCACAGTGTGTCAACTCATTTTTTTTCAAAACATTATTATAACTTATAAATTTTAAATTTATGTCATATGAAAATGAACTATGGACTTTGATACTTCATTACCGACACACAAGACCCAATTATAAGTATAGTGGTCGCCGCTTCTTGCAACTCTTTATCGTCGTTATCGAACGGGTTTCCGTCAACGCGATAAATATAATCGGTTAAATTTATTTTTAAACCTAGTACATTACAAGTTCGATGAATGACAAACACTTACTTTTGCAGCCCGTAGGTGCAGTACTGATTATGTTAGCTTAGACCGCAGACGCTAGCTTGAGATTTCCGATTTTTTATTACTTTATTATCATATAATATTTAAAGCTCCTTTCAAAACGTTATAAATGTATTGAATTTATCTATCAAGTGTGATTTAATAATCATGTCTTTCCGAAAACATGAATCTGGTGCTTCAAAACGAAGAGCCCTGAAAATTAGAAATGAGTACGATGTCAAAATTCCTAAATTGTCAAATTTCTTTCAACCAATTGAAAATCCTGCATTTGAGCCAAACATAAATGGAACCGTCGGCGAAATCGATACAAACACTGATAAAGTAAATTTAACATAATTAAATTAAAATATTTATTTTAAATATTAATACTATTTAATATCATATAAATAGAAAATATTGACGGAGTTGGAAATAAATAAAGATGCTTGTTTGGAGCCAGAAATGAATGAAACCGTCGGCAAAATTGATACAAACACTGATAAAGTAAATTTAATATAATTAAATTATAATATTTACTTTAAATATTAATACTATTTAATATAATATAAATAGAAAATATTGACGGAGTTGGAAATAAATAAAGATGCTTGTTTGGAGCCAGAAATGAATGAAACAGTCGGCGAAATTGATACAAACACTGATAAAGTAAATTTAACGTAATCAAATTAAAATATTTATTTTAAATATTAATACTATATAGAAGATTCTAGAAGAAAGTCTATACGACGAATTGAAACAATTCATTGGTATGGTTAAAGTCAAGGAAGATAATAAATTAATAAAAAAAAACCCGATTTACATGTTACAAATGATTGTTGAAGATAATCTCTAGGGCGTTTTTCCACATATTTATGTAGCGTTCCAAATTTTCTTAAGTATACTAGTTACTAACTGTGAAAGTGAATGATCTTTTTCTGCACCAACAATAATTAAAAATAAATATCGTTGTATGATGGGTGAATCAAGACTGACATCTCTATCTATTATTTTGAATAGAGTGTGAATTGACTATGAATATTTCATTTGAAAATATTATAAGACGATTTGCCCAGAATAAATCCAGGAAAAAGTTTTTCAAACATAATATTATATAAGATTAAAAATATATGTGTATATTTTTTTTATTGCATATGCTGAAAAATGTATAATATGATATAAGAATAAAACAATAAAACAATGCTTTACTTATTTTAATTTATATTTATTACAAATTAATAAATCAGAAGAAAAAAAGGAAATTGTTTTAGGCGAAAAGGCCTCAATAAAAGTAATAGCCCAACTTAAATTATGACCATAATCCGGCCCTGTCGAGACTTGAAAGAAAATTAGTCTATTATCATATCTTGCTATTGTGTAGCGCTCAAGTACAGGTGCATCGAGCATATCATGGCATAAAATACGGTATGAGGTACAAAGTTTTTCTTTGGTTTTTCCAGACAATATGATTTCGACTTAAAAACGTTTCTGGCCAAGTTACATTCATTGCTAGCTTTCAGTCGAATCTTAAGTTAGCTGTGCAAACATTTTACGTCGTCTTCGACTTATTTAAAACAATGTACAGGTGACCCACCCTTATGCCAATCATGTGGGACCACAATTACAATCAAACACATCTTTGAAGAATGTAGAATGTACGAAAAACAAAGAGAGGATCTCAATATAAGTCATCAAATTGGAACTGGTCTAGGTCCAAATCCAGATAACGAAATCAACACCATTATTTTTTTTAAAGCAATTAAAATACTTAATTTACTTTAGTCAACACTCACAATGTACTAAATACCAAATAACTAATTTATAACTGTCTTATCTTATTTGTTTATTTATTTTATTTGATTGTCTTTTTTTTTTCTCTCTACTTTCCATATTACAAATGTATGTAATTATGTTAATGACCTAGCTGTCGAAGCAGAAATTGTAAATTTCAAGAACAATAAAAAAAAAAAAAACAATGTACTTGCTGCAAGGACATTCCACCGATACTTCTTAGCCCGACTCGTCATCACCTAACCGTACATCACCTCTCGTGTCAAATCTTAATTAATTCCTATGTACTGTGTGTAGTAGGTACCTATCATGCATCCCTCATATTCCCATGATTGATAAAATATCGTCAGCATAAGCTAAGGAGGTATGACTTCCATTTACTAGCACCATATCTCTGTGGCATTTTCCGTATCACAATATTTTTAATAAACATTAAAACGCCATTGTGATAAAGCATCACCCTACAAAATGTAAATATGGACTTCCGTTCGTGTATAGTCACCGTACAATAATTGTAATATAATTAAATTAAACGCAATAAAATATCTTAACATAATAATAATAAGAATTTATTTCTATCAAAATATTAAAATAGTTATTAATTAAAACAAATTGTTCTTACGTCCGATGATCACAATCTGCATAATAGCTATCTACATTATTATAAACACCGTTCAAACAAAAGCCATTGTCAACGAATACTATTGAATTGTTCGACTGTCGTTGTTTTAATTTATTTTATGAGTTATATTTAGAATTATTCTTTACTACCTAATTTTAATTTTAAGACATTGTACTTTATTAATTGTTTAATTGTGACACCAAGTGATAAGCATTGATGCAGAGACCAACAAACGTAGAAAAAATAAATCGCACTTGACCCGAATAAGAAGAAAACACAATTCATACTATAGTTTTGGTCCCCTAAGGGTGCTTTATATTTGTGAAGTTGTTCTCTTCTTATTTTACCCTAAAAAAAACACGACTTTTACATTCATTTTTAAGGCTTTATCTGTATAAAAAAAGATAAATAATTTTATTACAGCCAATGTACAATAGCTATATGTTTTCCCCGTGGTCATTACGATCCTTAAAGTCAGATATGACTTTCCTGAGACTTATTACGAACACCCTTTAAACGAAAATAAAGTCTTCTTGTGTTTCCATCTTATTGTCAGTGTTTAAATGAACTGTTATACTTTCTTTTTTAGATAGAAATCACCAAAGTGCAAACGGTGCGTAATTTATTTAATCAACATAATATAAATAAAATAACATTTTGTGTCCCGTAAAGAAACATAAAACACGTTTTAAGATTAATTATTTCACCGCGAAAAAAAAAAAAAATACTAAACATTTGACGTTACATTTACTTACACAACAAACGTTAATCAAAAACGTTAAATTATTCATTATTCTATGATTCTATCACATAAATTACGTCATAAAATATACGCTACAACGTCATAATAAATTTAGAATTTCTAAACTCTCAGCCTAACCTAAGTTATATATTTATTTGTCAACACAATATATTATAATTAGTTATTATATTTTGTCGAAAGCTTGGTAATTTAATACGACACAATTGTCGAATAACACTTTCAGAATAATAATCCACAAACAGATTGTTTGTATCGCATTAATTATTATTATAATGCTCATTAATGTACAATAAATAAAATTATATTCAAATATTTTTACAGTTTCCATATTTATATATTAAAACACGTCTTGCCAACGTTAAAATAACGTTATATTTGACAAAATAAAAATAAATTGAAATTTGTAAAGGTAATTGAAAGTGATTATAAAAATAATTAAATACCTCAAAACCAAACATAAAGATCGACAAAATATATATCATTAAACATAAAGCAGAAAGGTAATTTATAGAATATCATCGAACGAAAAATAACTCAAAACGAAATATTTTAAAATGTATTTAATATTTAAATGGTCTATTGGTTTCGTAGAAACATTAATTTCATGCAAACAATCTAAGAATTTATTATATTATATTCCGTGTTTGGGCCATTACCTAACAGCATTAGTTATTATTTTTGAATTTAATAAGTATGAACACTATTTCAAATATCGATAAACTCAAAAATCGGAAAACGTTTTAATTCTAAACAACATAAGACGGAATTTTTTTTTCAAATGCAAGCCTTGTATTAAACTATATTATAAAACGACTTAATAATGAAAACTGAATATTAGGTACAAATAATAATGATTTAAATCATTGGTCTGTACCACCTACCACGATATGATTATTTATCAAAACGTATTTATTATTTTATTTTCTTTTTCGGGTAAGAGTACGATTTGTATGAAACAATAATCTTAGGTACTTTATCGGTATTATATGATTTGATGAACGAAAAGAATCTCTGGTCTTATATAATATGTCTATTTACTCTGCTGAATTTTCACCCAATTAACAATAAACTACACTCTGGTATACTAAAAAAAAGTACAGTATGATGTTTTCTTTTTCGATTATAAGACCATTCATTAAAGTCCGCAAACTTGTAATTTCTGCACGAGTTGTGTTGGTTTATTTCTGAAATTCCGCTTTAACTTGTCGTATTTTCCTCGAAAACTGTTTAACGTTCCCTGTAAGCCGTGGATTTTTCTTTTAAAATTATTAATAATTTCGCTTTTTTACTTTGAAGGTTTATCAAACTTTTCACGAGCATTATGACATGATGATATTAAAACGTCTACGATTCGTGAAATGACAAACTATAAAAACTACCTACGCCCTATTATATGGTATTATAATATTATTTTTTAAATATTATTCATATTATTTATTCGTATTATTGGTAGGTATAATTTTGGTCCGACCACCTAATTTATAAAACGGTTTATTGCGTGAACGGTTTCGATTTCAAATTTCAAATTATAATCTATAAGTAATAATAAGTTCATAGAGACAAAATAATTTTCCAAGATCACGACAAGAGTGGACAGGTCTATAATAGGGAATGAAGCAGTTTTCTATGGCTTTCTTGTGTCGCCTCCAAGTAGTAAAACAATTTTTTAGTTTATAAATAATTATTATTATTAGTTATATAATAATAAAAATAAAAATTGATGCATCGTAAATGTTATTTATTGTTATGTTGAACCTTATCGTATTACACATTATTAAAATCATACAATATAAACAAAGTATAACATGATATTGTGCGTTGACATTATGAAAACAAATGGATCAGCCTAATAATGATGTCGATGCATATACAAGTGGTAAATATTATATAGGTACCTAAAACGGGTGTTGACCAGTTTGTCAATGTTATAATTTTTCAACAAAAAAATAGTATAAAATGATAGAAAAAATGCATAATAAATAATATAATTATAATAAAAAGAGGCATATTCAATGTGATTATTGGTCAAAAAAAAAAAAAAATAATAAAAAAATTAGATATAATTATAATATTATGTACTATGTTTTGCTATAAAAATTACTATTTATAATTATTATTTGTATATTTACCTCCTCTATTTTAGGGGGTTATATATTTACATATGAGGGCACCTGGTACATTAAATTGGGGGCAACTGGTACATTTGATTGAGAGCAACTGGTACATTTTGCTCTAGGTAGTTTGGGGGGAATTGGTATAAAAAATGGTACTTTTTGGGGCAACTGGCACATGCTAACTAAAACATTCATCTCTTGGACAGATGTCCAAAATTTGTCGTGTTCTTTAAAAGGTAACTTTAATTGTTAGCATTATTTATTTATTTATTTATTAATATTATAGTTATAATCACTGGTAATCACTATCATTAGGTATATTTTAAATCCTAACTTATTACTTTTCAACAAACAAAACGAGACAGTCTTAAATTGCAAAATATAGTGTCTGAAAGCTTTGGATTTTTAATACTGATACGTAGGGCATCGATATCTAAGTCTAAATTATTATTAAAAAACTCCTCACGAATTCAGCTGCTAGTAATATTATAAAACTACTATAAATTATTAAGGACAATTTTTCAAAATCACGTCCCGATTCGCCAAATGTGTTTCGAAAATGCACTCATATATTCCGTGAATTCAAGGCCCTCGAAATAATCAGATCAATTCGAAAAATATGTGACATTATTTCGAAAACAAATTTCAAATATAAACCAAAATCAATTTGGGGGGCTTGGACTTCACGTAGTGGTCCTCCCCTCGACAGCTCCAATGTTGGGTTGTGTGTAAAAAAAAAGACCTTACATAAATATTTTTGTACCACAAATATTTTGATATCACGTCTTCTTAATTGAAGATGTTATATTATTTCGTATTATACATTATTATTAAGTTCCTACTGATTCTTTTTATAATATTTCAGTTTTAAGGTTGTGTCTTATCGATTGCATAATGCGAGTGTAGCAAGCAAACGTAATTCCTTGGTGGTCCCTTAAAAATATTTCTGTTCCAACAAAAAAAAAAAATACTTTTCCACTCCAAATGATCATTCAGATTTATGTATAATTTTGTTTCAATGCTTATATACATATATTTTTTTTTAATTTTTGATTAAATGAGCAGATAGAACGAAAACGCAAAAAATATCAAATATAGATGTACATAGCGTATAATATACCGGGTAATTCTTTTATCAAACAACACTCATTATTTCAAAAAGTGTAAATTTTTTTGAAGATATTTTTTTACATAGTTTCAAGTCGCTTATAAAACAACGTTTTTATTAAAAAATTATATTTTAATTATTTTTTATCCTTATAATTTTTTAAGTTTTTTACTTTTTTGAATGACAACATAGGGTTTTAATTTTATATTCTAAAGTAGAATATTTTTCTTAGTATTTTGATACATGAAAATTGAATTTGGGGCGAGTAGTCTATGAGTTATAAGTATTTAAAGTTTAGACGAGCGGAGTGGAGTGGTTCGGGGTTACCCCGCGAAATGTTTGTCCACTTCACCGCTCGTCTAAACTTTAAATACTTATAACTCATAAACTACTCGCCCCAAATTCAATTTTCATGTATCAAAATACTAAGAAAAATATTCTACTTTAGAATATAAAATTAAAACCCTATGTTGTCATTCAAAAAGTAAAAAACTTAAAAAATTATAAGGATAAAAAATAATTAAAAATATAATTTTTTAATAAAAACGTTGTTTTATAAGAGACTTGAAACTATGTAAAAAAATATCTTTAAAAAAATGTATACTTTTTGAAATAATGAGTGTTGTTTGATAAAAGAATCACCCGGTATATATATCACTTTTTATCGATTTTGAGTTTATTTATTAATTAAATTAGATATTTGAATTTGATACGCCATATTCAATTTAAAGTATATATATATAGTATATATATTTTAAGTATTTATATCGACTGCTACGTTTACAAATTTTATAATATTAAGCTATTAAAATATTATTATAGCAACCGACACACAAAATACATATATAGTTGCATATTATGAGTCAATACGAAGTGAGAAATTTCAAATATATCCTAAATTCCAAATAGGTTTCACTCTAAAATGAGAATCACCGCGTGCAGTATTGTTTCGTTTTGTTCAGTCGTTATTGGTAATATTTTCCCTCCGATGCAGCCGCTGTCTTTGTTTGTTTTGCCATTCACGTATCGGATTAACTTATGGCGCTAAATTCCATTCATTATTTATACCTAAATATAAACATTGATATACAGTCACTCGAGTATTTATCAATACGTTCATATTTAATACATTATATATAATAATGGATTTCTCCATTGTAGTTTTCTACGACGACGATGATGATATGAAATTTCATAATTTATATATCATATTGTGCCACTTAAAATTCTGTCGATTTGTGTTTTCCATTTTAATCGAAACACTGTTATTATTGTAGCTGTCTGGTAAATATTTAGCGTAGCTCTTTCAAATAGTTCGCATTTGATCTAAAAAAAAAAAGAACTAAACCACGATTGATTTGCGCACAAATCCACACGTGTCTGTGTGTGTGTGTGTGTGTGTGTGTGTGGTTTTTAAGTATGACGATGACATGGGTTTTTAAATGGAAAATGACGGAAGCGCATTAACGTGGATGGAAATGGTACCCCGTGGGGCAAAAAGGATTTAGTGACTGTAAACCGGTCGGCTGGAAAGGTCCGGTGGAAATTGTTCAAAGGACCACCTCCTACGGGCTTTTGCCCGGAAGGTTAGTAGATCTGTCCGACGGTCGATGGCGGTTTTCGTTCTGTGCTACGATGATTAGATTTTGTGATGTATTCCCGTTTATTGTCGTCGCCCGTCATCCGCCAAATTTATCGGTCTAACGTGGTTGGGAAAAAAAAAAAAAAAAAATGTCGTAAGGCTGTTATATGGCCAGTCCTGTACCTCCGGGGCTCAAAAATAAATTGTCTTCGTAAGACGCAGTTTTCAACGTTCGACTGATAATACAATTAATGACAGAACCGAATGGACACGTCACAATGATATTATGTCATCCGCCAGAAATTGGATATGATTATATTAAATCGTAATTAATTTCCAATAAAATATAATTGATTAGATTTTACTCCAACGGCAATATTGCGATGTCGTCAATTGCTCAAATTGAATATTGTAATCATAAACCATCCGATTTGGGTTACAAAATGAAACGTTCAAATTCACAGAAAAATAATTTGGATTAAAACGAGATTCATAATATTTAAGTAGTTATCGATATGTTAAATTTCTTAATAAAACTCTTTGTTTAGATATTAAAATATATAAGGTGAGTACCTTATGTTTTGAATTGCTCATATTTTATTGATTTAAATTAAATTATTTTTGTAAAAAATAATCGTAATTAATTATTACATCTTATCAACGTCACGGTTTAAGACGAGACAGACAAATTCCTCATTTGTATATAGCTAAACATGCATTTTTACAACTATGAAATTACCATTAATATAATAAATTATAAGAATTTCTACAATAATACAAATATCTGATTAAAATAGTATAAAAATCTTCAGTAAATAGTTCGTCGAGAGAGGTCATTTTAGATTCTGAGCAGAGAGAGAAAACTAGTGGTTTTACAAGGTGTTTATTTTATTTTTTTTTTTATCTTGTAAGTATACAAAATGGGTACCAGAAGAGCTTTGATTTAAATATATTATAGTATCTTATTTTATCGAAAAATTCTAAAAATAGGATTTTAATTTCCAAATCTTTGTTTATCATCGTAGCAACGAATAAAAAATAATAATATTATAATATTAATTCAACTTACAGGCTATAACAATTAATAGCATTATAAAAAATCCAGACCCTCAGAATCGTTTTTTCTTGTAAAATGATATGATATAACATTGAATTCAAGTTTAATACAATACATTATAAATTGACTCACATGTAACTTACTGTACTGCAGAGTGACATCCACTTACCCTATTTTTAGATTCTGAGTGAAACAATGAATGTATTTTATTGTATTTTACAATGATGTGTGTTTTTTTTTTTTTGTGTGTCTGTGTGCATGATAAGTAGTCGAAATAATGCTTCGATTTTCAACTTCAGTATCTTGTTCGATGGGAAAGTGAATATTGTTGGTGTATTGGGGAGGTGAAAATTAAACATGGCCAATAGTTATCAAAAGCGAGAGGAAAAACAACATCAAAATTAAGGAAAAACTGGAGTTCTTAAGCAAAATCGGTTTTCCACCAAATCTGAATAAAAATATTAAAAATCCTTAGTCACAATTTTTTTTATAAGCACTTAAAGTTCAAATCTTGACAAAACAAGAAAAATCATGAACATTAGAAAATTATTTTGAGTTGAGTATTCATAAAAATTTTCTTTTTAAAACTCAGATTTGAAAATGTTAAACAAGATTCCTATCTAAGCTTATCAAAAAAAAAAAAAAATGTCTACAAGCAAATTTAATTAAACTTTTATGAGCGTTTGAAATTCATATTTTTACAATATTGGATATTCACTCAATTTCTCATGTAGCGATTTTGTTATTTTGTAGTAATTCAAAAAAGAATAACTGTAGATACACGAAAATTTCACTGAATGTTTATAATCTAATTTTATATACAGCATACAATTTTGAAAATATTTTGACTCTTTTTGAGCTGTTTACGGACATTGTCAGTTTTAAATATTTTTAGTTTTTTTTTCTATATTTATCAATAAAGTTTTATTTTTTGTATAAGAAAGCGTGAAAATTGAATGCGAGGCTCCTGATATATTGTTACAATAGCAATTGAAAAACATTGAAAATACATAGACACAATTTTTTTATGAACATTTAAAGTTCGGATTTTGACAAACATATCAAATTTATAATTTAACAATTATTTTTAGTTTAAAATGTAAAAAATGTTCAAATTTTATAGTTAAGGATTAAAAATTTAAAACATGGTTCCACGTAAATAGGTTATACCTATATAAATTACTTTATTCACAATAATATCATAATATATACTTAGTAATTTAAATTATCATAGGCCGACCGTTTTCGCTCAGAATCGTTTTTCTTATATTTTAATATCGATTCTTGGAAATGAAACACCTCTTTGAAGAAAATTATTTTCACAACATTTTAAAACCCTAACTGTAACTACACAATCGTTAACTCAAAAAAACAATGCCGTTACAATCGGTAATAGGTACAGAAAACCGTAGCACAATATATTATTATATATTACTGTTACAACGAGGGAAATTTAAAAACAAAAAAAAAAGGTGGGTAAGTGGATGTCGCTCTGCTGTACAGTAGGATACAAGTGGGTCACTGTATAATGGATGGTATTAAATTTGAATTCAATGATACAGTATCATTGTATAAGAAAAACGGTTCTGAGCGAAGACGGTATGTCAGTCTAGGTTTAAGACATATTATATATATATTTATGGTATTAAATTATATGGAATTTATGAATAAATTCCTAAAAATATGCACAGTCTTATCATGAGCATACTTCTTGTTCCTTATACTATGGTAGATTGTATGGATAGGCCATAATATTTTGATTTTTCAGTTTCATAATATTTTTAAATTGCAACAAAAACAAAGATCGTTAATATTGATTTTAATATGTAATTTCGTCCAAATTTGAATTTAAAATGTCTGTAAAAAATAACAGTGTTCATATATTTTTTAGATTTTTTGGTTACAGTATGAACTATTTATGAGAACCTTTGTTTTAAATTTGCAATCCTTCGCTATAAAAACTGAATATTTTATAATTTATTAATTACAATGATTGATAATTTTCGAGATTTTGATAAATTTTGTCAAAATTCGATGTTTAAATGCTTATAAAAAAAAATTGTGCCTGTGTATTTTTAATATTTTTGAACTGATATTGTAACAATATATCAGGAGCCTTATTATATTTTTACACTTTTTGGCCCAACAGATAAAACTTTATTGATATTTATAGAAAAAAAAAACTAAAAAATTTAAAACTGAAAATGTCCGTAAACAGCTCAAAAAGAGTCGAAATATTTTCAAAATTGTACAGTGTATAGGAAATGCTAATCTGAACATTCAGTGAAATTTTCATGTATCTATAGTTATTCGTTTTTGAATTACAACAAAATAAGGAAATCGCTACATGAGAAATCAAGTGAATATCCAATGTTGTAAAAATTTGAATTTCAAACGCTCATAAAAATTTAATTTGACCATCCGGTAGAGATTTTTTTATTGATAAAGGTAGATAATCTTATGAGTAATCTTGTATTACATTTTCATATCTTAGATTTAAAAAGAAAAATTATTATGAATTTCTAACTCGAAATAATTTGCAAATTTTCGTGATTTTTCCATATCTTGTCATTTTTTGAACTTTAAATGCTTAAAAAAAAAACTGTGACTAACGATTTTTAATATTTTTCATCCGTCTTTGAAAAAATATAGTAGGAGTCTTGTATTAAATTTTCAAGTATTTTTACTCAACAAATAAATTTTTATTGATATTCATAAAAAAAAAAACTAATAAAATTGGAAACTGAAAATGTCCCTAAACAGTTCAATATAAATCGAAATATTTTGAAAATGTTATCGTGTATATTAAATGCGAATATAAACAACCACTGAAAATTTCATGTATCTACGGTCATTTGTTTTAAAGTTACACCAAAAACCAAAATCGATTTTCTCGAAAACAGATTTTGCGTAAAAATTCCCTTTTTTCCTTAATTTTTCTTTTGTTTTTCCCGGCGCTTTTGAAAACTACTGGGAAATTTGACCTCCCCAATGCACCAACGATATTCACTTTCCAATCGAACAAGATACTGAAGTTGAAAATCGAAGCATTATTTCGACTACTTATCGTGTACACAGACACAAAAAAAAAATAAAAAATAAATAAATAAACACACATCATTGTAAAATCAATACATTCATCGTTTCACTCAGAATCTAAAACATTAGATCACCATGCCATGATCCGGTTTTGGAAAATGTTATTATTTCGAAATTGATACAAAAAATATTAAACCCACCCACACACAGGGCCACATGTGCCTTGACAATTGGCTGGGAATTCGCCACCAAATGACACACAGCAGACAGTGTTGCACGAGAATTGCTTTTCTTTATTTCCGTGTGGTACATAATGCGCAGTGTCCTATACCGCTGTCATCACAATTTGTCTCTTTTCCTTTCCGTTTTTTTACTTTTCCCCCTTTGACGTCTTTTGATTATTTTTCAAACGACAGATTAATGGCCTCCGCGTTCCGTTCGTTGTAAACCATATTCCTATTGACAGCGTCCGGATATTATTTTGTTAGCGGGACGTTTTATATAATATTCTTTTTATTATTAATATTTTTTTTTTCCTCCACGCAGTCGTAAATTATTTTCTCTGCATTCGTATAATAATAATTTCGTGATGAACCGAAACCGAAATGTGCACATTATATTACTGTCTTTATGTATTTTATCACGCGTCGCGCAGTGTACAATAATAATATATTGTGCCTTTCGAATCCACAGGACGTAAAATATACAGAGTGATCCGTTTAACGTAAGAGGCTCGTCGTTTCACAAACTGTTCAAGTTTTGGAAAATATAACTTCTTTTACACAGTTTTAAGTTCATGATAACGAAAGTTTTTATCGTTTTAACTTTTTCAACAACAACATGCATTTTACATTTTTCATCCCAAAAATGGGTGTTTTTTTTGATTATTCTATTTGTAAAAATAGAAATTCTGATCAGCAGCTTATGAGTTATAAGTACTTTAAGTTATAACTTACTCATAACTAGAGTTAGGATGTCGATGACCTAAAAACCACACAAAAATGTCCTAAAAAAAATGCAAAGAAAGTGCAAAAATGCCCTATAAACTTCAAAAAATGACCTTAAAAATTATCTAAAATTCTTATTAAGTAAGTGAAAAAACTTATTTATAAATAATAATTTTTATAGATCGATATACTCTGAAAAATATACTGCTTAGGAATATGAAATGAAAAAATAAGTTTTGTCACTCAAAACAGTAAAAACTTATAGTAATATGTAACTATTAATTTGGGTAATAATATTAATATTTATTAAATTCATTATAGAAAAATAAATAGGTAATTATTAAATAGAATTTTCGGCTTCTTTTGAAGACAAGCTTAAAAGACCAGGTATCAGGTCAGAAGATACCTATAATTATTATCAATTTACATAGATTTAATATTTTTTTTCTAAATTTTTATACAACATACATTTTTGCATATTTTTTACAACATAAATTAATAATAATATAAATTGAAATATTTTTCTGATATAAAGAGTACCCATCTAGTCGAAATGTTTCTGTCTTAAGTCATTTTTTAAGTTTACCTGAAAGTGATCGTTGATATATTTTTAAGGGTATGTTTAGTTGTTTTTCATGGCGAAGATAAATGCATATCATAAGGTTGTTAAGAACATGAAGTCCCTAGTCCTAAGAATTTTCATGTTGGGTTATATCACCGGGTGGCATCCCTACCATCCATGTTAAAATTGTACTTTCATAATATTATGGTCATATTTTCTTATTATGCCATACGAGCATACATCGTTAATTTTTTTAATAAACAAGCTGAACCCGTGCACTTCGTTGCCCCTTAAAATATGTACCAACTCTATATGACTCAAACTTTGTTCAATTCGTTATTTAATATTCGTTGTATGGTGTTTAAAATTTACCTTAACTTTTCCGTTGCCCGGAATAAAAAGTCCGATTCGTAGCAGTATATTATCAGGTAGGCAATCTACCTTCGGTAGATCGCGGACCCCTGGTTTGTATGTAAGTGTATGATTTAACTCTAAAGTATCAAAGTTATATCAAGTTTGTCGTATTCTACCTATGGTGGATGAATATAATCAATTAATACAAAATCCTACCCTAACCTGTTGCATCTCTGTTGTATTTTTGACATCCAGATTTCCTACTTTTCCGGTGGATTTTCCTAAAATTTTGTTTCATAATAACCTTCTCTGTGATATACTCTTTCGTTTAAAAAAAATCAAGAAGATCTGATAAGTACCTATCCATACAATTGAAATTGAATAAAAATCAATCTCGTTTAATCTCAAACCTATTAATATTTATCTAGAAAATAGAATTGTGGTTGTCATGTCAACAGACGTTTTTTTCATTTTTCATACATTTTGTTGTTGTTTTTGGTCATGTCGCCAGGTGTGCACTTATGAGGCCATAACTCCGAAACCATTTATCGCACAGCGTACAAACTTCACAGAAACCATCTACATATCAATCTTAATATGCCCTGAAATTTTTATCGAAATCGGTTCGGTGGATCTTGAGCTATAAGATTTATTCAAAATGTACACTTATTTTTATATATATAGATAGATACAAAATAAGTGGGTAAATGGATGTCGCTCTGCTGTATAGTACGTTACCAGTATTTCGCCGAATAATGGATTGTATTACATGTTTTTAATTCAATGATATAATGTAATTATACACGAAAGACGATTCTGAGCGGAGACGGTTTGTCGGTCTGGATATTTTATATTGTTATTATTGTTATTTATAGCCTGTAAGTTGAACTAATATTATTATAAAGTATAAACTAAAACAAAATAACTAAAATTTTTATTTTTATTTTCATTAATTTCTATGGTGATAAATAAAGCCTTAGAAATTAAAAACCCATTTTTTTCAGTTTTTCGTGATTTGTCTGTGGTTAAGTTAGGTATTAAATAACTATTGAGAAAGTCGAAATGTTCCTTCCTTTATGTCTTTGACGAGGTAACTGGTTACATACAATTTGAAAGGCTTGCAAGGTTCTTGAATTGGACGGCTTAAGTGTGCCCTAATATAGGTGCATGTTTGCATACTACCAGGTTTTGTATAAATCAAAATAAAATAAAATTCTGCTTTGGAATATAGAATACTAAAAAGCTGGTAAGTGGATGTCACGCTGCTGTACAGTAGGTTAAAAGTGGGTCACTGTATAATGGATCGTATTACATACATTTTAGTTCAATGATATTAATATAACGTCATTGTATGGGAAAAACCATTCTGAGCGGAGACGGTTTGTCAGTCTAGAAGTTTTATATTGTTATTATATTTTATTATAGCCTGTAAGTTGAATTAATATTATAAATGAGAACAAAATAACTAAAATCTTTCTTTTTATTGGTTTCTATAGTGATAAACAAAGCGTTAGAAATCAAAATTCCATTTTTTCTAATTTGTCCCTGGTTTTTCTAGTGACATTAAATAACTATTGAAAAAATCGAAAAATCACCTCTTTAAAGTACCTTTTTAATCCAATTTGCCAAAAGATAAGAGACACTATATATTGAAATCAAAGCACTCCTTCTGGTAAAAATGTTGTATAAAGGATAAAAAAAAAGAGAGAAAGAAATAAAGGAACACCATTGCAAAACCACTAGCTTCCTAGCTCCGCTGAGAATCTAAAATATAATTAATTAAAATAAACATGTCCCTCACATCGGGATGTGAACGGCGTTGGGGGTAAGCACAATAATATCAAAAGATAATAAATAGCAATTAATAAAATATATGGATGGAGTCGGTGCTGCTGCTAATTATTACACCTACGTTTTCCGAGCTTGAGCAGGGGGGGGGGCTATACTCGGAGAGAAAACTTAATATTATATTATCACCATACGACAAACGGCGAAATAACAGTTTTAATTAGACGAAATTTTCGCGTAGTTGAACACGACTACAACTACGACTGCAGTACAAGTACAACGCTGGCAAACGAGTGTAGGAGTCATTTCAGTTTTTGGTTGGCGTTGTTTTTACGAAACACTTTACCGACGGTTATGAAATTGTTTTAATTAACAACTAACGGGACGTAAACTATACGTGCAAAGTCTTCGTCATGACGTTGCATCGTAAAGGACGTGAGTGAGCTGCAGTGTCGTTTGATATCGTCTAGTCGGTAAATAATTGAGAACGACAAAGAAACATTTACGAGTAGATACATTGAATCCACACAAAAGTGCTATACTATTACCAAGCGAGTAGTTTTAATGTCGTCTCACAGAGAGGCGAAATTACGTTGAAATTGTCGACTGACAACACTCGACTATTGTATACAATATTATTATTTGTTGCTTTACGTCATCAGAACGGTTATTCATTTAAAAGGCTTTCGTCGTCGTAGTGCATACCAAACATAATATTATTATCATCATTTAATGCAGAGCCATAAAACGTGTGTGTGGTTTTGACTCTTAACCGTGGTTGGCGCATTTAGTTTTTTCGGGAGGGGGGGGAGGCTGATAGAGCGTTTACACAGAATTTGCTTAGCTAGGGTCTCCCATAAGTTCCAGAATAATAATGTCGCCGAGGTTTTATTTCAAGTTTCGGTTCCTGCAAGGCTATACAAATTTCTATTAACAGTAGACCATAGAAATCTTTTTAATATTCTTAACATTTGAAACGGTCGGTGTTTCAGCTCCCGAACACCACTCCCCCCTTCCCACCCACCTAAGTTCACCACTCTATACGAATATTATTATTTATATCAAATGTAGGTAAGTAGGTCAAGTTTGATGTACTTAATATATTTATTGTCGTCAAGTCGTATATTTAACTGGCTGAGAACACGCGACTAATGTATATTATTATTGTTTGTGTTTTCGTCATCAAATTGGTTATTTAATTTAAAGGTATCTCAATGCATCTCAAACATAACATAATTTACTGCAGAGCCTTGAAACGTATGTGTGTGTGGTTCCGACTCTTAACAGTAGCCAGGACTTTTTTTGGGGTGGGGGATCTAACCCTTACACCGAATTCGTTTAGCTAGGGTCTCCCATAAGTTCAGAATAATAATATGTTTTCGAGGTTTTATTTCAAGTTTCGGTTTCTGCATTGCTATAGTTTTGTATTTGCAGTAAATTGCATAGACCGTAGAAATCATTTTTTAACACTTTTCTTAAGTTTGGTTACACGTCTGTCTGTGATCAAATCTTGCGCGCTCGATTTGAGGCACTTTTTGAAGATGAAAAATTCTGAAAATTTGTATAGACCTTGGTCTTGGATGACAATACAATAATCCGTAAAAAATTTTTTTTAACTAAAAAGTAGAAAATAAAAAATTAAAAAATTATTTTTAAAAAACACCCTTTTCTAAAAAAACAAAAAAATAATGAAAAATTTAAAAGTGTGTGGCGCTCTTAAACTTGACATATTATACCACACACTTTTAAATTTTTCATTATTTTTTTGTTTTTTTAGAAAAGGGTGTTTTTTAAAAATAATTTTTTTTTAATATTCTTTAAATTATAAAACGGTAGGTATTTCAGTTTCCAAGCACCAAACCTTTCCCCTAAATCCTCAAATGTATTTGAATATTATAATTTAGGTCAAATAAAGATAAGTAGTTCAAGTTTGATGTATACTTAGTATATTTCGTCATCAAGTTGTATGTACCATATTTAACTGTCTGAGAACACGCGAAGAATGTATATTATTATTGTGTATTCTGCGGAGCCTTAAACGTGTTTGAGGTTTAACTTTAACTAAGGTTACCATTGTTGTTATTTTTGTGAATAATAAATAGATTAGAACTCTGTGAAGGAAATATGCTACATTTTGTCTAACGTAAATAAGAGGTCCAACCCTCGGAGGTTTTCAAACGGGGGTCTCGAGTTCGAACCATGGTTTCGGTGGACAATTTGCTTGCATTGTTTTTAAATTGTTTTTTTTTTTTTTTTGGAAATTTTTGTTTATGAATGGTTACTATAGTTGTTAATAATAATAATTATTTATTATTAATTGCATTGTTTTTACATTGTTTTTTTCTTATTTTTACTTTATTTACTTTTCTTAATCTATACGCTTTTTTTTTTTTTGTTTTCGGATTTATTAGGTTACCTAGGTTGGATTTTGTATTAATTGATTTTCAAAAATTATTACTTTAGAGTTAAATTATTAATTATCTCACGTACGCACCACGTGACGTCCACGATCTACCGCAGACGGATTGCTTGGCTTATAATATACTGCCCTCGCAATCACAAAACCTAAAAATAGCAACGAATTTCTGTGTCCAGCTAGTATACAGTGTAGTACAGTATCTGTCCGGGAAGAGTGTTTAAAAATGTCAACTGCTGCTGGTGTGGACTGTGCTTTATTCGTTCCGCAGACCATCAAACGTAATAATAATTTAGGTAAAATTAGGTAACTGGTCTGGGTTCAAACATTAAACCTTCTTACACCAAACCACGTCACTCTTTCGGTGAGTGATGTCGCTTTGTACTTAAGCCGACGTTTAAAATCTTATTATTATAATATACGGTAAAGGATAGTATAAATTCTATTCGCGCATCAATTTTGGCCGCCACTCTTCGTCTTCGAACGTAATCTTAACACTCACGACATTATAATTATTTATATGTAAATTGGGTTAACTCTCTGTGACGAAGATAACTCAATAACGCTGGGTAAGTAAAACACATCGAGTTTCAAGTGTTCAGTCGTGCAGACAAACACGGCCCACCCGCAACGACAGACGTCTATTTCGTCATTAAAATAATAATTTCTCTGCGATTTCGTATACGATCGATGCGTTAACCTCTATCGAGGTAAAACAACGTCGAATACTAAACTGAAAGATCGGGGGAGGGGGGGGGAGGGCAGTGGTTTTTTGCAAGGTGAGTTTTTCTTATAACGGACGTAGGACCTTTGGTAACCTTTTTGAATCTTTTGAGGGGCATATTATGTTTCGATGCCGATATTTTCTCGTCGTTCTCTACTGCTCTGCAACGTTTTTGAAGATGACCCATGAGATAAATTTGAGTTTTCGTAAACCAGACGACAAGCCAAAAAAAACCACAATTAAATAAAGCTTACAAATCTTCAACTACCCACCTACCGTTCAATTGGCTTATATATAGTTTGCACCAATTATGCGTCGTATTTCGTCCATATTATAATAAAATATGTCTGTCATCGAATTTTTATCAAAATTCATACAATTCATGCACATCAGTTTACACGACAAGCCACGTGACAATTATCTGATTGAAAATACTCTATGGATATTATAATACAGACGATAAAGTAATATTCATTTTATCGTAATACATTCGTATTTTTTTTTTCATAATCATCTATGGACAATCAATGAATATTATGGTTTTAATATTTTTAGATTATCCAATATATTACTGTTCATAGCTGATAATATAATTATAATATTCTTTTATTATTTATGTCAATGCCAATTTGCAATTAATTTCTAAACTATAATAATAATATGTATAGTACTAGTTGATCCCGTGCACTTGGTTGCCCGTTAAATGCGCCAACTCTATATGACTCAAACTTTGTTCAATTCATTATTTAATATTCGGTGTATGGTGTTCAAAATTTATCTTAACTTTTCAGTTGAACGGAATAAAAATTCTGATTCACAGCAGTATGTTTTCGGGTATATCGCGGACCTCGTGCTGTTTGTATGTACGAACCTATCGATTCGATAAAACTATATTGCTGCATTTCACAACAATTCAATCGAAATGTTATTGTAAGTATGCGAAATTGAAATCCTCAAACAATGACACTGTCACAATCGATATTCATACTATCAAAAAATACTTTCTTGTCCACCGTATGATTTTACATAAATCTAACGAATAATGAGATGTATTATCTTGGTTAAATGACTTGATATTAAAAAAAGGCAGGTAAGTGGATGTCGCTCAGCTGTACAGTAGGTTACAAGTTGGTCATTGTTAAATGGATTGTATTGAACTTGAATTCAATGATATAATATCATTGTATAAGAAAAACGATTCTGAACGGAGACGGTTTGTCAGTCTGTATATTTTATATTGTCATTAATTATTTTATTTATTTAATTATTATTTTTTTTATTCGTTGCTACGGTGATAAACAAATTGTTAGAAATTAAAATCCCATTTTAAGCGGTTTTTCGTAATTTTTCAGTACTTTTTCCCGTGGCATTAAATAACTATTGAGAAAATCGAAAAATGACCTCTCTAAAGTACCATCTTGGTACAATTTGCTAAAAGATAAGGTACTATATGTTGAAATCAAAGCACTCCTTCTGGTAGAAATTTTGTATACAGGATATAAAAAAAATAAAAAAATAAATAAAATAAACACCATTGTAAAACCACTAGCTTCCTTGCTCCGCTCAGAATCTAAAAAACCAAATATAACCATTTTTAAATTAGCCTGTCTTCTTCCCAGAGGCTTAATCTACACACAAACATTCACTTATATATATATATAATTCTACTGTACGTGTGTTTGTTTAGCGAACTCCTCCTAAATGGCTGGACCGATTTTGATGAAATATTTTGTGTGTGTTTTGTGGGCCCTAGAATGTTTTAGATTCACAATCGGACCCAGTAGGCCCATTCAGTGGAGGTGCTCAAACGGGAATGTTGAGATTTATGGTGGATATTTTTGTTTATAAATGGTTGCCATGGGTTTTAAAGCTATTATAATAATAGACATTGGTTGCCGTATTATATATATATGTAAATATATGTTTGTGCGTAGATTAGATCTCTGTGAAGAAGATGGGCTAATTTAAAAATGGTTAAATTTGTTTTTTTTATATTCATCTGATATTATCACGGTTAGGTTAGAATTTTGTATTAACTGATTATATTAATCCACCATAGGTGGAATACGACAGACTTGGTATAACTTTGATACTTTAGAGGTAAATCATACACTTACGTACAAACATCACGGAGTGCACGATCTACCTTAGGTAGATTGCCTATCTGATAATATACTTCTGCGAATCAGAATTTTTATTCAGGGCAAAAGAAAAGTTAAGATAAATTTTGAACACCATACACTGAATATTAAATGATGAATTTAATAAAGTTTGAGCCATATATAGTTGATACATTTAACGGGCGATCAAGTGCACAGTATCAGCTATTATATATATATATTGACAAAAAATAATAGTACAAATCAACAAACATGCCCGATTAACCAATAGAAACCAATATAATATAATACACTGTGGGGCCATTGTTGTATTTTTTACATTCAAATTTCCTACTTTTCCGGAAGATTTTCCTAAAATTGTCTTTCGTAAAAACCTTCTATTGGCCATCACGAACATCTTAAAAAAAATTCGAGCCAAACCGGACCAGCCGTCCTCGATTGATGAGGTAACGATTATTTTTCACACTCCATTTTTATATATTTAGATTATACCATTATAATAATTACCTATATTACAAAATTACTATACCTAATTTATAGACTGTTTACTAAATAGTAAACATTATGTACCTTCATCAAAATTTTACATAGGTACCTATTTGTTACTTCTTCTCGGACAGTTTAAATTTAACGAATTAATCCAACACCACGTTGCGATAACTGTCAATTTTGTAAGTACCCACCTGTTATGGTAATAAATATGTACCATAAAATATTCACTTATTAATCCATAAAATATAATTTATGAGCCGATTTTCACACAATGCAGTGAAACCGTCGAGGACGTGATAGTATGTTGAAATTTAAAGGTATACTTCTGAATGTAGACAGAATTCGTCGTGTCAGAATGAAAAGGTTCTAAAGTATTTTTTGTAATTGCTCAGGATAAAGTTTTTAAGTTAGACATTGAATAACTTTTTTCACCATTATAAGTAAATGGTGGAAATTGTATGCAATTATATTAAGAAAGTTCCAAAGAACACAACTTCACCTGCAATTTGTTTTTACCCCAATTATCGATCGAGTTACAATAAAACCTATCTTATCAACAAAAATGAAAATAGACGGTAATTACATTCTGGAATAGTGTTCTAGAATGGAAAAATAATAATTTATATTTTATCAGTGGTATTATAACAGTACCTTTTCATTCTAAGATAGTTTAGAACTATTTCTTTGTTAATTATTGTTTGGACCGAAAAGGTTGTAACTGATATTTTTCAGTTTCACCCTTATCATTCACGTTTGTATGAATATTTTTATTTTCTGTAACTCATTGAATAATCAACACTGATTGATACTGTTTCAAGATTGAACTTTACAACGATAAATATCAAATAGTTATATGAGAAAAAAAACCTTTTCTTCACCAATTGAACTATCGTCAAGATCCGAGACGACGAGATATACGTATAGGTTACCGTCGGCATTTCCACACGTACCTATATATGTATACCGCAACCGTGGTGCAGGTAACACAACAACGACGATGACGACGGCGATAATAATATAATATTATTGTATTTCGCGAATGACCCACGTTATAAATGACCTGCCACCTACGCTTTGAAAATTAATTTTAATTAATACGAACAACCCTCCCTGTTTATGGTAATGATAATGTTCTTATTATTATTATTAATATTACTACGAGACATTATCCTAACAGCCTTGATTTTGACTGTGTCGATCTTTATTGTTATTATGTCAGAGCTACATAATATTCTGTTGAAATGGAACTTCACAGAAAATTAATGTCCGTTCGATAATCTTTGTAAGTCCGTCAAAACAAAAAAAAAATGAAATATCAGTTTTAATAAGTATACACAAATAAATTAAGAATATTATACAGACATGACGCTGTACAATATTAATGTATCCACATGTAGTAATAGGGCTTTTACAGTTTTTTTTTTTAAATCTTAAATTATATTTTGTTTTTCGATTTCATCCCTCGAACGAGCGATGTTTACTAGGTCATTAATATAAAAATCATCGAAATCTTCGATTTTCGTTAGCTCGCACAGTCGGTTATTCATGTACCTAATGTGATTAGATTATTCAATTCAGCCCTGCTGCAGACTTCGGTTGTTTCGCAGATAATCGAACTTCTCTACAAGATTCGATTAGTCGGTAGTTTAAATCACTCGTTCGACGAAATCTATTTGAGCGAACTGATTCGAACACAGCAGTGATTTCAACGGTACCGAAAGTCAGTGTGTTTAAAACACGAGCGACGCAGTGCAAATAATAATTATTATAATAGTTGGGTGATACTTAAGTGTATAAAACGGTATCTGGTTTACTAGTGCGTGTTGTTCCGGGTGATTTAATGCATAAATTCCGTTTTACTGAGTAAATATAAACCATAATTTATAATATTATATCAAACGCAGGTAGTTAGGTACCTACATAGATAATGGTTTCCGTTTCCGAGCGAGGCACAATCCGTCTTGTGGGACGGTATTTTTTAAAAAATATATTGTATCTTTGTATGTTTTTGCATAGTAATGGGCAACATTATCGATATTTCGAAACTATATCGATATCGTGACAAATTGTCGATATAGATATTATATTATTCTATATCGGGAATTATTGTAACAATTTTTTTACTCATCTTCAATAAGCAATGTAAAGGAAATGTTTGAATTAATAAATAATAATATTATCAATTCAATATTTATATATTCACATTAATTATTAAGTTTAATAAGTAATAACCAATAACTAATGAGTACTGAGTAGTTAATATTTAATATAATTAAAAAATGTTTTTGATATTTTCGATACGATATTATATTATCCTATATCGGGAATTATTATTACAAGTTTTTTCTTTCATATCTTCAATATTACCAATGTAAAGCAATATAATATAATGGTCCTTAGAAATGGTTTTACAAAATAAAATATCCAAAATAAAATTAACTGTTGGCCATAGAGACAATTTATTGCTTTGATTAGGTAATCAACTATATTAGAAGTACGACCAAAACATATATTGGTGAAACAACACTTGTGAAACAACATTTGTTTGGACAATTATTATTTTTATTGTCTTAATAATATTAAGTATATAGGTGCCTGGGTAAAAAGTAATTTTATATTTTTGACCGATTTTAGATTCTGAGAGGAGTGAGGGATCTAGTGGTTTTACAAAGGTGTTTATTTTTTATTTTTTTTATGCTGTATACAAAATTTCCATCAGAAGGAGTGCTTCGATTTCAACCTTTCTTATGACATCTTATCGTTTAGCAAATTCGATCAAGATGGTACTTTAGAGAGGTCATTTTTCGATTTTCTCAATAGATATTTAATCGACAAATTACAAGAAAACAGCTAAAAATTCAATTTCAATTTCTAACGCTTTGTTTACCATCATAAGAACGAATGAAAATAAAAATAACGATTTTATTTTATTTCGTGTAATTTATAATATCAATTCAACTACAGCCTGTAATAAAATATAATATGGGCCTAGTGGTCTAAGGCGGCGGTTGCGCCGTCGCTGTTTGGATCCTCGGCTTCGGGCGGAATTTTTCTCCGGGCAGACAACTGTCCAGCTGACAAGCTGACCGGACATGGCAGAAACCCACGGGTGCCCCATTATAAATTCTACCAAACACAACACACACGTGTAAAAACCCTACTGTTACAACCTTTACTATCGGCAATCATATAACCTCACAATCAGCTAATGGCCACAGTCGCCTGGCTTTAAAAATCAATAAAAAAAAAATATAATATATGCAGACTGACAAACCGTCTCCGCTCAGAATCGTTTTTCTTAAACAGTGATATGATATCATTGAATTGAAATTTAATACAATCCATTTTACAGTGACCCACTTGTAACCTACTGTACAGCAGAGCGACATCCACTAACCAGCTTTTTTTATTTTAAGTTTTATAACATTTTTTGGCATATTATGCGTAACTACCATTTAATGTGGGCGATTATTATTTTAAAAACTATGGTTATTATTTTTTAACAATAATATAATATTAAACCAATTATTTATATCGTCACCTGATTTCTTCACTGGCAGAATTTACATGAATACAATTTTACCTGATTTTTTTTCAGTGATGAAATTTATACTGAAAATAGGTACTCGTGTGACGAAGTTCATATCCGTCCAATAATACTTATAGTTAGGAGTTACTCGTCAGGGCCTATCATCGCTTAAATATTTGTCCTTATGAAATTTTAATACACAACTTTGTATTTCGTTTGTGTAATTTATATTCATATTATTATATTGTATTCATTTACCCACCTTAAATGATGAATGTAATTTATAATTGCCAAGGAGCGAATGACAAAAATATCTAAATTTTTTCGTAAATTCAATGGATTGAAGTAAACAATAATTATTATAACGCTGAACACAAACCGATCCTTGGACACACTTCGAAACGGTGGTACCACCGGTTGCTGACGGTAGTTGTAATATTATGGTCGATTTGACGAATCGCCTATTATAATACCGAACACGATATAGGATACAAATACGAATCACTTCTCTTACCCCCCCCCCCAGCCACTTCCAACCTTAAGAAACCATTCCGCCGAGATACGAGGTGACCTTAGCTTCAGCATATTTTGCTTTGCCAAACACTCGTTCTCGTGGCTCGTTCTCAATGCGTGGTGGGTGGGTGGTGTACGCGATGCACATTATTTATTATAATAATATTGTTGTATACTATGTTGTAGGTACCTGCCCATACGATTTTAAGCACATACGAGTCGAGACACGGCTGATAGTGATTGGGGTGTGGACGGGGTGGTTGTTGGCGGGTGGTTGTTGGCGGGTGGTGTGGGGAGGGTGTGTTTTACTCGGGGTTAACGGTTCTTCGCCACGGATACGAGTCCCGAGCGCAGCGGTATAGGACCCATTGGTGCAATATACGTTTTGCAATTTCTATTTCTCGCGTTTATATGGTTTTACGGCCACCGCAGAGTAAAACGACATAACATCAACGAGATATATATATGTTATATGCACGGTTCCGAAGGGGGAGGAGGTGGTGGAAAGTTCGGGAAAACGACGATTCCGCGTGGCTCTTTTTTCCCACATGAGTACTTAAGTCTCAACCCCCTCACCCCCCGCCGGCTCCACCGCCACCGGAGCCGCCTCCACAGCCGCCATTCATGCTGTCATATATATATATAAATGTGTGTTCATGTGTATAACGAAACTCCGAATCCCGCACGGCTACATTATATACTTGTACGAAATGTAATTATTATTATTATTATTATTGCCGCAACACTTTTATATACAAACAGTATTTGGGGGGAGGGGAGGTTTGAAAAAAAAGAACTGTCTGCTCCGAGCTGGAAACTACCACCCTCTCGTTCAGCGGCAGCTGACAGCGATTGCTGTCACCCACAGGCGAGTCCAATTCGCGACGTATGACTGCTATAAGTAATATTGCGTCGTTTGACTACGTGTGGCCTGTCCGGAGAGTGAGACGGTCGGTCATAGGTTATAGGTAAACGGTTATAGGTTATAGGAGTAAACGGAATCGACGAAGACTCGGGACGAAAAAAAAAGCTGGGTCGATATGGATCACCCTTCAATGGTGTAAATTAGGCACTTAATAACGTAAATGCCTAGCCAATATCATGAGTTCAAAACATTAGAAGACACTATTTTCGATGTCTAGGCATTGGCTGACATCACACTAGGCACATTTGCACGGCTAGGAAATCACCTTAATACTGACAGTAAACGTTGATGATTGTTTTTTTAGCAAAATGTTTAAATTTGTGACAATTTTTGGGTCAGATGAACTATAGGCTTAAGACGGTAATTGAACCCAATCATATTATTTGGATTTTAGAATACTCACTAGCCACTAACTCCCTAATACGATATGCGGCAGTGTATAAAGCTGTGACAGCGCACTCTTATCCTCGTCTCGTTTGATTTCTTTTCGACTTTTGAGTAATTGCAGTGATACTTTGAAATTCTTTGTTGTCCCTACTTCATCTCGAGTGCAGTACCCATGGAACAATATATTATCACGCCGGTCTGTCGACTCTCTGCCAATCGCCTCATACGGATTGCACACGAACCAATCGACAACCCATCGTCACTCGTCACGCTTCAGCAGTGAACCGAAACAATACTTAGGTATACCCTCGTCGATGTACACAAGTAACGATGAGCACCATCATCATCTGTCATTGTTATGGGTGGGTACGTGCTCACGGGTTAACAATAATACTATTATTATTGTGCGTATTGTTATATCATTATAATAATTAAGTGTGTGGTTAGACCATTTCGGAAACACTTGGCGTTCGATCGAACGTTTTTCATCGATCGATCATCATCATTTTATACGTAGGTAGTGTATGAAAACTACAAGAAATATAAAATTGTGAGATATTTCAAATGCCTGTAATTTAATAAAGTTTGATTTTCTTTTTTAAATAAGTTTTTATTTTACGTAAATTTGATATTACCTTTATTTATGATGTTATGCTTATATTATACTTAAGTCACAATATCAGTGCCATCATGAAGTCGTTGCATTGTCGTCGATATTAACCCACACGCCATAAACAAATTTCCTAACCATTGTAAAAATATTTTCAGGAAAATAATATTATGGTTGTCAAAATATTTTATTGAGTTGCGTAAATAGTTGGGAAATATTTTGGTTATATTCTTTGGCCTAGAAGTTCATATTTTTTGAAAATATTTTATATAAAACATTTGCAAAATATTTTAACTATATAATTTAAAAAAACATTTTTAAATTTTAAGAAACTTTATAAAAATATTAAGTCAACATTTTTATGCAATCATTAATTCAATATTTTGATATAATGAGAAGAAAATATTTATAAAATATTCATTATTCAAGAACAAAATTCACAAAATATTATAATTTCCCGAGAAGTGCCGTATCCTGGAACAAAACCAAGTTTCTCTAAAAATAGTCAACAAACAAATACAGAAGAAATTTGTGGGCTGAGAACCGAAAAAGATTATTTTGAAAATCCATATTTTGGTACATGCGGTTTTATTGATCAATGCTCTATAATCCAATTTCACTTCCAACCTTGTGGGTAAATTATTTAATAAATAGTTATCCTGAACGAATAGGTGTTAAGACTCTCAAATTTATACATTTGTTAATAATTTATATCGATCTAAACAGCGCCTTTCGGTTCTTAAAATTAATGTAAAAAACAAAAGGTTCTAACTATATACGCTAAGTAGACATTGCCACACCGATAACAAATTTTTCTTGAGGGGGTTTTCAATGTTTCACGTTTTTGTGAAGTATATTTTCATTCTTCAAACGCTAAAACTAATATTTAAGTTTTCTAATTTAACGGTTTAATTTGGTTTCGTAGAATCTGTTTTCATTATTATTCTCGAATATTTAAGTTATTTCATAGAACGCAATCAGTGAGATTTATAAATGACTATTAATAACACAATATTAATATATAATAACTAACGCTGCAGCGGTTACAACTGCAACAATAAGTGTCGAAGCGTTGTTCGTAGTTATCCAAGTAAATGTTTTTTTGTTTATTATTATTATTCAGTCCGACGAAAACGGTCGTGTTTCGTTTTCGAAGTTATCGGTCGATCGAGACCGTTTTTGACAAAATCAAGCACAGCACAAAACGATATAATATAATATTTTACCTGATATTGTCGAGACGCAAAATTATAGTCGTGACGACTTTTAGACTTAAAAATTTGAATAATCGATCGTTGCTGTAGGTGGACTCGGACACGGCTACGACGGCGGACTGAAAAATTCCAGTTTTTCGGAGTTTTTGACAAAGCAAATAATAATATGTAACGTGACTAAATTATCCCCGTGGTACTAGCCGAGATCGCTACAGGTTTATGGGTCGTATATATACAAATATGCCACAATATCGGGATAAAGTCCGGGGAGATAAGGCGAACCCAAGTACGACCGCACACACATACAACAAAATCGAAACAAGTTTTATATCGTATATCAATATTATATCGATATACACCTGAAAGGCCGCCACCACTGCGTTGCTGCCGAAAAGTATTCATTCGCCGTAACACTTCCCGACAGTCGTGGTCATCGGCGCAACGCAGTCTCCGACCAAGTGTGCAATGTCCCCATCCATGGAGTAGGACAATTGGATCGGCCAGGACTGTCGACCGGAGGTCCGAGGGTGGACAACCATGCAACAATAACAATAGGAACAACAACAGCGGCTGCGACCAGGCCAACGTGGTGGTGACTCTACGGGTGTCGGGTAATTTATATTATGTACTACCCATGCACAAATTTCAGGTGGCGTCTATGTTAATTAAGAATATGTGTAATAAATTGAAAATCTATGGTTCAAATTATAATGTGTGTATGTTTCAAAATCCACGTTTCTCCGACCTAACCAGTCTCGGATCCGTGGTGGTCGGTACCCTTTTAGTGTCCGACCGTAAGGTAACCTTACAAATAATAATATCCGATTATCAGCGATGATAATAATATTTTGTTCATCCGGACATGTAAATTCACCGAGACATCTCCGACCGTTTATCTCGAAGCGAGAACAATTTAAGTGACTCCATTATGTGTAGCAGTAACCGTTTGTTAACGGCGTGGGGCATTATCGTTATTATTATAACTACCTTTTTAACCGTTTTACCGTCGGATAACAGGCCGAAATAATCGTCCTTTGCCGTGTCTCATTAAGTATGTATTTATATATTTAATTTTATATTTATATTGTTCTCCTCGAATCAAAACGTAAGAGTAAAACATTTTAGTGCATATAGTTTAGTACCAGACACCTGCGCACAGTGTATGCACAACAGCAGCAGCTGCTGTATGCTTAGAAGTCTCAATTACATCATAATCATATTATTATAGCTATCGACGAATAAGACATATTTTATACTATGACTAGAGCTGTGAATTTGTAGGAAAGTGCATTTTTCTTTTGTGATCGTGAAACGTAGCTTTGTAAGTACATGATTTGAATTATGTAACAAGAAATCCCATTTATAATAACTTTTATTTCGCATTTTTTGTTCATTTTCAGGTATTTTTAATAAAATTTCGTCAATTGAGAAACATTTATTTTGTTATTTATTTATTTTTTTTTTAAATGCAATATCAAAGACTAAATATGAATAAGGTAATATAAATATATTTAAGTTCGTTTTATAATTTTAACAAAATAAACACATAAAAAAAAAAAATTAAAAATGTTTCAGGTGAATAGCATTATACAAAATTCTTATTCAATCAATATTTTTATTATTTTTTTTTTTTTTTGTAATGTAATGTACTAATGTATAGTATCCTATAATATCATAAATATAAAAATTAAATTAAAAACCATTTAAAGTGAATTTTATACTATAGTTTTTAGGATTTTATATTTTTTGACATTTTGAATGCATTTTTCAAGGTATTTAGTGCATTAAATTCACAGCCGTGATTACGACATATCACAGATTAGGTGCTACAAAGGCCGAGTAAATTTCATTGTTACAGTTTCCGGTGACAAATGTCAATATGATGTCGATAATAATATCACTTTAATCGGAATACGATAATTATTAATAATTGAAGCAGACATCATTTGCGGGAGACTAAGACGTGTTTGCTGAGAGAAAAAAACAAATACCTCTAAAAAGTTATAACGCTATCTGAATTAAATTGCTCAAAAAGATATTGATATTTAAAAAAAATTTAAATCAGGTTTACAAATTTGCTATTTTGAATTTTGCCCAAAAATTAATACAAGTTTTAAATATTTAACTGACTTTAAATTATAATATGTAAAAAAAAATATCTCATACATCTTCAAATATTTATTTGAACAAACATTTTTCATCTATCAGGTCTTTCTATCATACGCCCTGTGTACTATACTAGCAGCAATGCGCACTGTATAAAATTATTATATATTAATATGAATTGTATTACTATAGTATTACAATACAATCGTTTCACATTTGTTTTGTGATCTTATAATATAATAAAGTAATAATGAATACAATTGCAGTAGACAATCACTTATTTTAAACTGTTGACGCTGATAATACTGCAAATGTTGACAAAGCTTATTTGAAATGATTGCACCGAGCAGCGTTATGCATTATTAACGAGGATTACACACTGTTGGGGATTAGTAGTTTCGATTTTTCAAACATATTTGTTCATCGTGAAATTATTTTATATAATAAAGCGAATTGTTAAAAAACTATATTATGACTTATCCGGATCATGACTGTCATTTAGGTTCGTTATTCTTACGCCTTCTACGCGAAACAAAATATTTTGAAACAAATAATAATATTCTAGAAAACAGTTGAAAATAATAGAAAAAAATAGGCGGGAAAGTGGGTGTCGCTCTGCTGTACAGTAGGTTGAAAGTGGGTCACTTTAATGGATTCTGTTAAATTTGAATTCAATGATATGATATCATTGTATAAGAAAAACGATTCTGAGCGAAGACGGTCATTCAGTCTATGATATAACCAAATACAATATTTTATAATGTTATTGAGAATAAATTGATTTATAAATAACCTATTTCCCTGGAACCTTGTTTTAAATTTTCAATCTTTAGCTATACAAGTTGAATATTTTATATATTTTTAATTAAAAAATAATTATTAAATTTAAAATTTGATACATTTTGTCAAAATTCGAAATTAAAATGCTCATAAAAAAAAATGTTGCACATGTATATTTAATATTTTTCAACTACTAGAGTGACATCAGTATATCACTAACCTTGTATTAATTGACACGATTTTTTACCGAACAAATACAATTTTATTGACAATAAACTATAGAAAAGAAAAATCAAAACAATTTAAAACTGGAAATATCTCAAAGCGGCTCGAAACGAGTTTAAATATTTTCAAAATGTTGTTGTGTATAGAAAATTAAAATATAAACATTCATTTATATTTTCATGTACCTATCTACACAGTTATTTGTTTGCAAATAACAGCAAAACAACAAATTATAATTTTTTTTTTTTGATAAAATTAGACAAACGAGCAATCTTGTATTAAATTTTCAAATCTTAGAGTTAAAAAGAAAATTTTTTATGAATTTCTAACACAAAATAATTTGCACATTTTTGTGATTTTTACGGATTTTGTTAAAATTTGAACTTTAAATGCTTACCATCCCGCCGAACAAGATACTCAAGTTGAAAATTGAAACATAATTTTGAATACTTATCTTGTACACAGACACAAAACACCAGTGTTGGGTAAGTTACTTTTTTCGTTCTAAGAGATAAATGTAATTAAGTTACTTTACTCGTTACTCAAATAAAATTGTAATGAAATTACTTTCCTTTTTAAATAGAAAAGAAACTAATTACTTTCTCGTTACAAAAATAAAAAAAAAATGGCAATTATCTTCTGCAGGCAAATTGAACATCCAAATTCTTTATGACACCTGTATAGTTAATAGGATCATATAAAATTTAGCCTTCTACACAAGCTATATTCATAGGAAACCTATTTAAATTAACCAAATTAAATAATACATTTCATTAATTGTTCTCGTGATTTACTGTGCAGTTAGACATTTCAAATGTCAAAACCATTGTAAACTAAATTGTGCTGAGTTAAAATTAAATATATATACATATTAGATTGGTAAACATAATAATACCCATATACATATATTATTTTTCAACAGGTAGGTAGGTACTTAATAATTCTGAACTGTAATATATGTAACTTATTTTATAGAAATAACTTTTCAAAAGTAATTTCATTTACATTTTTGTTACTTGGAAATAATTCGAATGAAATTACATAACGCGTTACAAGCAAAGTAACTCGTTACTTTCGTCACGTTACTACCCAACACTGCAAAAATCAAAACACACATCATTGCAAAATCAATCGCTCTGCTCTGAGTCTAAAACTCGAGATTGTCACCTCAAAATCGTAAGTCGCAGTGTTTGCACGAATCGATTATTTTTCTACGCTTCGCTCGTATATTTTATATATAAAATAATAATATAATACTTGATGAGGCACAATTCATATATATATATATTATACCTAAGCTAATCTTAGGCTTGAAATATTTTTTATCGAATATGGAATCATAGTAATATATTTATATAGGACGGCTGCAGTGACGTGTTTCTTGAGATGTCACCTATAATATGCCTATGAACGATAAGTATATACTCAGAAAATCGTATTGGCCATAATATCGCATCATATAAGTAATAACAATACGCTCGGTAAGTATCTATTATAGATGTGTAGTGGCTAAAAGGTCGTGACGTCAATGCGGAAGGAAAACCCATTCCGGTTTCGGGACGTTCAGGCGCCAAAACGGATTCGGGTCAACGTGAAATTTTCAGAGTGGTGGGAAGGGATATAAAGTAGGAGGAACTATATATATTATATATGTGAGTGTGTGTTGAACATATTCCGTTGGTGTAAAAATGACCGAAGAACGGTCATAATATTTGTGTTGTGATATTTTATGTACTCTGACCGTGGTCGTTGTATACGGTTTCGACAAAAGAATGTCGTGAACCGAAAGGCCAACTACATTTAACTAATCAAAAATAAAAACTTCTTGGACGCTTCATAAATTACGATATCGTACTAATATATATACAATTGTGAGCCCAGAAGTTCGTTATTTATTGCATAGATAGAAATAGAGATCGTATAATATATTACTGTGCAGGAACCTACGACACAGAAATAAAAGAAAAAATGTAATTCATAACATATTATTAGTCGAACATTACTGTTATGATAATACTTATTATCTTATTTCAGCAAACCCGATTAAAATGGTATAATTGTTTATTTACCATGTCCGTGTTACGCTTTATATAAATTTATATACACTTTAAAATAAATTATCCAACGATATCCAATGGTCTAATAATCGAAAATGTTTAAAAAGTTTGTTCTTGTTTCTTGTTTCTAGTTTCTTGTAGGCAGTGTTGGGAATAGATAACTAAAAAACTATCTAGATAAGATAAGATAATTTTATCAAAATATTATCTAGATCAAAATAAAGAAAACATAAATATAATTTGTATAGATAAAGATAAATACAACAATACATTTATCTAGACAAATATCTGGATAAATATAATTTTCTTGCACTTATTTTTATCGTTTTTTAGTATTTTTGTAATATTAGATTTATATCCACATAATATTTATAATAACAACGGAACAAGCCTTTGAAATACAGTTCTACGAAGTTAATTTTGATTTATTTTTAAAACGGATGGGGAAATAAACCTACAACTAATCAATTTTAATATGCTCATTATGGGTAGTAGAGAACGAGTGGGATAGTGCAATCCCACATGCAGGTTCTCGTATTATCGTAATACCGTCGTTGGCAATAATAACAAGACATATATTCTTCTAATTTTATAAATAATATAAATTATATCATATTAGAATTTTAGTTACATTGGTTTTATAATTTTGTGGGGCCACTACAATATTTATCTAGATAAGCATATTTTTTATCCAAGTTAAACATTAGATAAATCGTAACATAATATTATTATCTAGACACTTTAAAAGATAATTTATTTCAAAAAATCTTATCTAGATAATTCCCAACACTGATTGTAGATCAGTGTTTACGAATATCCGAGTATTTTTATATAAATATGTATGGAAAAAAATATGATTCTCGTTTAATTCGGCTGTCGAGTTGAGTTATCGTACTGGCCGTAGGTAGGTAGGTAGGGCTTTTGTTTTATGTTCGCGAGGTGTGTTAAAAAGTGGATTTGAGTCCGCTTCTGATCGCCCTGCAAAACCCTCGAACGGCATCGATAGTGTATTTTTTTTTCCATTAACGACTTAAATACGAAGTGTCATACTTCATTCTTATCTAGCCCGCTAATCAGAGCTTCCGGAAAAACGTGTACGGCCGGATTGGGTCCAATTTGGGGGAACACAATTAAGATCGGCCGCGAATGATACGCGTAACACTCGGCGCCGTGTCGGGCGTGCGGCGGGTGACCGGAGTTAGTTTTCGGTGCAGGAAGTGGGTGGGTGGGTTTGAGTGTGTAGAGACCGTGCCGGATGTAGGGTGGAAGAGTGCGAGAGAGAAGAATTTATACGGATCCAGAACGGGTGTGAGAGAGAGAGAGAGAGAGAGAAAGAATGAGAGAAGGAGAAATGGAGAAAAGAACTATTCAGTCCGGTCGTTACACAAAGCGCATCTTTTGAGAGACGTCTGAGGATTATTGTACAACTTTTCTTGCATTAGTTCTGGACATAACGGTGTCGTTATCTAGATTAAAAAGTTCTGCCGGCCATAAAGGCCGATAGGAGCCTTTTATTTTCTTTCTCTTCTGGTCGGCGGCGTCAGTGGCCTGCTGACGGGAGGGCGGGCGGACGGGTGAACGGATAGGAGAGACCGAGGAGCGACTGTCGGTTGTGGGGTGGTGGGGAGGTTGCATTCACGACGAAAATCGGTCTGTACAAAACTCATTAGAAGAAATGGTTAAAAGGGTTTATTCGTAAATACTTAGCGTGTGTTGTGGATAATTTAGTTGATATTAGCTTCTCGGTCGAGTCGTTTTGACTTTAAAACGGGCGGTCTTTAAATTGTATAGTTTTGTTTTCGTATAATTATGTTGCAGCAGGTTTGGATTCAAAACCACTAAATAATGCTTTATATCATACGATAGTTATAATTAAACGTAACTTAAGCATAAGTCTTAATAGTTACGTCTAGACCGAACTCAACAGGTACAATATTAATGAATACAAAAAAAATTGTTCGAAGCGAATCTCTATTGCAGTACGTCGAATAAACAATATTATTATTTGATTGTTTTTCAAGTGTTTTTGATAACCAACTTATAATACGTACTATTGCAATTTAAGTGTTTATCTTTAATTATTAAGTTATTTCAAATTGCACATTTCTGTGATGTATACGTTTCGAAGTTTACTTTGTGCTTCGATTTTTTTTTTTTGTTAAATGTAAAACGGAACGTGATTAATTTCTGAAAATAAAAATACATTCTGTTCAAAGTACGGAGCTTAAGGCTGCAGTGTTATTTGTTTATTGTTTTTTTACTGCGATTTCAGTGTTTTATTCAAACGAAACGTCCAAATCGAATTACGCTTAATTGTATCGCAATACTATTTGTTGAGTTTATTATTCTTTATTGCCAATTTGAACCGACGAAATAATTGATAAACATATTATGCTCGTACTTTGTGCAATATTGTAAATTTCCGGTGCGCGTCGGTTTCGACTAACGAAGTGAATTCGTTTAAACAATTATATTTTTGAGTCGTTATAACTTCCATCGCTCTGAAAAAGTTTCCGAGGGCCAGTGACGAAATCTACGGGAAACGGTTTGGAATTTATAATTTTACCTTACGGCTATATCGCAGGGTTTGAAACCGAACACATTTTATTTTAATTTTGGTTTTGAATACCGGTATTGATTTGTATTTGATTTCGATTTCCTACCGAAATTAATTAATTTCAACAGTTTTATTTGAAGTCGTTCATAGCATAGCATAGGAGATCGCAACACAATGTTACTATATTATAGAATGGCGTTTGGTAATGTGTGGCAGCGAACTCGGTGTAAATGGACATTACAAACATAACACCTACACAATAAATTCCAAACTAACTCGTTTTTAAGTTTTACATATTATATTATTTGTATATAATTGTAGTCGATTATTTTATCAACTCTAACTAGACGCTCTCTCCTCAAGCTCGGATTTTGGACTTGGAGGAGACGTTACTTTAGTAACTACTTTTTTTTATAAATTTATCCAATTCGTTAAAGATTTACAGTAAACAAATGTTATTATATTATTTTCGCACGGACCATTGCTTTTGGCGGGATAACCGATAAGTTGGTGGCTCGTAACAATAAAATATAAATTGTAATAATAATATGCTTGTGGCAAACCTAGTGAAAAAAATGTCCTCGGAAACTACTACACACTTGCCCTCGTGTTAAAATTCGTTTCGTCAGAGTCTCCTAAGGTCGCCCCATCGTCGACACGACACACAGTTTTCTAAAATGTATTTTCACCAGGACAAAATTATTTATTTATAAAATTATTTATATTTTTCGGATGCTTAAATTATTTTCAAACTCAGTTTTTGCTTTAGGCGTCCATAAAGTGTATTTTAAGTAGGTACTTAAGCCCATTTCGGAATTCCGACAGTGTATTATATTTATTATTTTATTTTTGAAATCTTTCGTTTTATAGCGTCTTATCTAAAACAATGTAAAATATACAATAATACAGTAAAGTATAAAAATATCATGTTTGAGTTAAAGTATATTTTTTTTGTCGTTTGGTCTTATTGAGAATATTATAATTTTTCTCTAATCTAAAAGTACATACAAATATAAATAAAATTTTTTTTAATGTAATAAGTGCCATGTATTGTGCCGCAATCAAATTATATAATATCGTTTGGAGGACTATTTAAGTTAATTGAAAACACGAATTTCAAACCTCTATCATCCACTACTTTTTTTCCGTATCCATCAATAATATAAAATAATATATTTTTTAAGTATTATAATATTTCTATATATATTATTTAAATCGTACATTCAAAACTTAGCATAAAAAAATATATATTTATATATATTTATACATATCGACACCTTCCACTACTCTATCCATGATATTAAAGGAAAATAAACGATCTAACTTAATTTTATGAACAACGCTAACGCTCATACTATATAGTACACTAAAACAATTTAGATTTTCATTAAAAACCTAATCTATCTGACTATTAGTGCATTGATGTAAAAACCTTTTTTATATATAGTCACTCACTAACTATCAACAAAATAAATTTATTTTTATGTTCATTTACTGATTATGAAAATTCGAATAACGTAAATCAACTTCCTGGAACATGAAGTGTGCCACAGTCGGTGTATTTCATACTATTATTATTAAAATGTCATGGAATTCAAGGATCGATTGAACTCTAGCTTAAGGTACGCGTCGGTGTCTACTGGCGAAATTAATTAATTTCAACAGTTCTATTATGAAGTCGTTAATACCATATAGATTTTAGCTCCCAAAATTGGTTCTAGGGCCAGCAAATCCCCTAGAAACGGCCTGAAACGCATATTATGATGGTTGGTTACATTGTATTGTGACACCACGTGGAGATCGCAACACAAAATTATTATAATATAGACTGGTATTGCTGGCATTGTGCGGAAGCGAACTCGGTGTAAACAAATATTCCAAACTGACCTGTTGTATTATATATTTATACATTAAATGTGCCATATACTTTAATTAGACAGTCTTCGCTACTGTTTTATATATTTTTTATATAAATGTATGTAATTGTTAAAGATTTGCAACAAAAGTAAACAAATACTGTTCGACTTTATTAGGCCGATGGCCGTTAACAATAAAATATCAATAATAATAATATACGTGAGGCAAACCTAGTGAAAACAACGGCCTCGGTGCTTAAAATCAGATTAAGCAGACAGTCGGTGTATTTCATACTCACTCATTGTGATAATATCGAGACGTATAAACCCCACCCAATAAAAATATTGTCATTTTTTCAACTAAACATTTAGAGCAGTCAATTAGCAGCCATTTGCAAGACCATTTTCACAATTTGCAAACCTTCAGTCGAATCATAAACCAAAAGAAAAAAAAACATAATTTGATTGCGACGTCGCAAATAGTTGCTAATAGATTGGCTGCTAAATAACGGCAGGAGAAAATTTTTAAAAATTGTATTCAATGATATGGGTGTGTGGTTAGTGGGACGATAGTTTCTTTTGTCTTATGATGCAAACAACGGCTTGCAAATGGTTGCTGATTGACTGTTAAATGTCGAGTTGAAAAAAATGTCAACATTTTTATTGGGCGAGATCGAGGATCGATAATATTACTCTATAGCTTTAGGTATATAATATAGGTTAGGGCCACACACGTCAATGTCGTTATATAATATCATCTGTCCAATTTTTTCACGGCACTTAGTCGCCCGTGCCACTCTCGGCGGATTCTCTCTTTTTTTTCTCTCTCGCCGTATCGTCTCCTTTTTGTTCTTTTATCTTTTCGCTTCGCATTATCATATGTGCGCACAGTGCGTATACATATTATTATATATCCCCACGCCGGTCAGGACGAGTTATGTTAATACTCGATAACGAAATCATTCTCGCGAAAAGCTTTTCGCTCCATTTGGTTGACCCCAAATGAAATAAATGTGCCCTGCACACACACTCTCACACACACACACACACACACACACACACACACACACACACACACACACACACACACACACACACACACGTGTAAACTTCCCCTAACACCGTATGGTGATTTAACGTGCGTAATGACGTGTGCGTCACGCCACCACGCAGCCCGATGACGTGCATTATATTAATAATAATATGGCTACTATGCACTCCACACGCGAGAAAGCTGCACGTACCTATATATAACAAATATATATTTAAATTATTATATCATACAAGTAGATCTCGTCTGAGCAGCAGTCCATCGTCATCTGTCGGTTTCGATGAAATTTTTGTTTAAATGATATGTGTTCATCAGAACCAGTAGAGAGGTTATCTTCATTCGCAGAAATGGTTTTCAGCCGAGGATGATTGACAAAATATTTGAAAAACTTAAAAATGTTTATGGAATTCGTGGTTATAATATTTAATCGGTAATATTTGGTTGTCGATAAGCTTATCATAATTTATATCATTTTTTTTAAACACAAATTTTCTTAAAATTAACAAGTATTTTGTATTTTTCTCTTAAGTTCAATGTATTTTGTATTTCAAATACGCGAAGTGATGTATTTTGCCAATCCTTTTGACATAATAATAATACAATAGGAACACGAGATAGTAAGCTTCGGGAACGATCGCAGTTAATGAAATAACGAAAGAGGACATAATATTAAACGGTAATCTCGTGCAGCAGAGCGTGGAGTTAAGACCGGAAATAACTTAAAACTAACTATGAATAGTCAAAATTGTATTTACAAAAACATGTACTGAAATTAGAGCGAGTTTAGTGAAAAATATAGTTTCACGTGTTAGGTAGTTAGTCGTAAAATAATATTTTCTGTTTATAAATCAAAACCAGAGAGTTTTAATGTTAATTTTAAAGATAACTCGATAATAAATGACTTAAATTGGTTGACAGTCATGAACTCATTACTATATTACTAATAATTTATTACTGTTCCATAGCGGAAAAGAAATAATCAAAAACTAAATTTAAAATAAAAATGTATTTAAATTATCAATAATTTAAAACAATAATAATAATTAAGGATATACCTGGAGTCTTGACCTAGAAAAATTAACCCGGAAAAAAAACGTCGAGAAAAAACTAAAACAAGGGCACATTAAGGACGAAAATCGTAGTGTTATAATATTATGTAAATTAGTACCTTTTAACAAATCACATCTCATGCCTGTACAATAAGTTTTCTGTACTGTTATAAACGGCAATAACATAAGACCACTACTAACTTCCGTTAACCTGGTATGAGATTCTGCTTTCAGACGAAAATTACAATTAACATATTCTCCGAAATAAATTTCTGAGAATAGCACTGAAAGCCCCAAACTTCTAGCGAAACAAACAGCTAAATAAATACACAGGTTTACCCTGAATTTCATCAATTATAATCAGAATCGAACACAAGGGGGGGAGCTTTTTCCTTCTTTCCCCTGAGGGTTCAGGAATTAGGTACTTAAAATATTTCAAAGATTAAATTCGTTTTCAGTTTAATAACACTGTAGTAGAGAGGTCAGAGAAGCAATACTGTGCTCAAAACACATAATATTATATTGCTAATTGACATTTATCATCGATTAATAATCAAATATTTTTGCATCTTCCCCCTCCCCATTTTTCGTTTCTAGATCTATGTCATCTTATAATTAATCAGCTCAAAAAATTTGATCACTTTTCGAATGTATGGGTTGATTAAACACTTTATTTTAACAATAACGATTCCGTCAAACGTGTACCTACGTCTCAAGTATAGTGTATAAACATTGACTGGGACAAATTTAAATGGAAAATACGAGTCGTAAGAAAGCTAAAAAGAGGACGAAAATCATATACCAACATGTACTTAAAAACTCTTTGTTAAATCACTGATCAGGCCAAGAGTTCATTTATTATTGTTTATACTGTTATAACAAACGGCAATACTATAAGACCGCTACCGAAGACGCATACCTGGTATATGATGTTTCCTTCAAACGAAAATTACAAATTACAAATTCTCCATACTAAATTTCTCGGAATAGCAATGAAAGCAACCGAGTTCAAGTGAAGTAAACAGTTTAACGAAGGCACAAGATTATCCCAACTTTCAAAATGTATAATGAATCAATTCAGAAACTTTCACAATATAGGATATAAGTAAAACGGAAGTTGCCCGAAATGAGTTGTCCATTTAAAAATTCGAGGAAAAACGTTCCAGCCCACGCCTATCGCAAGACATCTTCCAAGAAGTCCACGAAGACTTGCTTAAGCTTGTGAGCAAATGTATCTTTTCTATTATCCAATAATATATTATAATTTATACATTATAAGTCATAGCGACAGTGGCCCATGAGTATGTAAAAGTTAAGTATGATGAGCATGTTGATGGAATATTAATCAAATGGGTAAATAAAAACATCAAAAATGTATCAAATCGAATGTAGGCAAGTAGGTGCGTGCAGTTAAATCAAGAAAGTGCTGTGTTTCTTGAAAATTAAAAAAAGGCATGAAAATATATTATAATATTGTACAATAAATTAATCTTAACGACTATGGTCTGCGATAAATGTCTCGATCCATGTTGACTTATGTTTTTGACCTTCGCCTACAAGACGACGAATGGAATAAACTGAAACGGTATAATATTTAAAGGACTTTTGAAAGTATTTACGAAATGAGCAGTCACCCGTCACTGTGAAAACTTTAATCATAAAAATAACTCAAACACATACATAAACCATGGACAGTCTAGGAAAAGTTCTTTAAAAAAAAAATATGAAGTTGTAATATTCTATACAGATGAAATACCTTCTATTTTGAGTCATAAATGTCGAGAAAAACTGTTTCGTTCCACGTGTTGGACAAAACATAAGTAGATAACTATTATAACGATGGTCTAATAGTAAAGAGTGCAGTTTGGCATATATTATTTTCCACATAAAACATGGTAGCAATGTACATAATATACAAGTTGTAGTAGTAACTCAACCGCGGTATGTACGAAACTCTACTCAAACCGGATTGGATAGACAGAGTTCAGTAGTTGGCTATCACAGGTAGAGATTGTTCTTAGATCATTACCATTATTATTATTATTATTATTATTTATCAGATCACCTTAAATTATTAAATATATTTTTTTTCTGGTAATCTTCCGAAAATTATGATTTTACATTGTCAATGGCAACCATTTATATACAAAAATTATTCATAAAATCGTCGTTTTATATAATATAAATATATATAAATATAATATAATCGTGTGACATATACGTAGCAAGTGGTAATCGATATTTTTCACTTCGAAGAAAATGTATGGATCATAAATAATATGTATTGATAAGTAACCTTTAATTGTAAATGATAAACCCATAGTGGAAATTAGGTAAATTTAACATTTTATTCGTTTCCATGTTGATACGCAACGCATTATTTAGAAAAATAAAGTATCTATGACCAGCACGAAAACATATTATTTATATTTAAAAAAAAAAAACTAATTTATACTATTAAAGTAGTATTAAAGTTATAATCTGCAACAGTTGATAAACAAAAAAAGAATTTAATTTTCTCTGTGAATCTCAAAGTCCATGTTTGAGAACCTCTGTCAGAATGCAAATTTTCTGAAAATTTTTTCTCGTTGTGTGGTGTCCCCGATATAAAAAAAAATAACTGATGAAATTCCATACTCAGTCAGGACAAGTTGAGACTTGTTGATAAAAATCGCAGATAAGAAAAATAAATTGTGAATTGTAAAGATAGTCTCAGATTTACATATTATAAGTACATAAGTAATCGTTACTCTTTAGAAAATCCATTAATTATTTGCTCTAAGAGTGTCGGAATTCTTTTACGAATTTAAATTAGGTTGGCCATCAGAGTGTTGAGGCTCTAAGTCGATCAGTCTGCAGTCAGTCTGGACGCGTCCGGTAAAAATATATAATTTAATTGTTTAGATGACGATTGTTTTTCTCCTTTCATAAAAAACGAGTCTTCAACGAACAATATACATATGTAATATTATTAACTATTATTGTATTGTATAGTTTTATATCAGGAAAAATCAATCCTACCGACCTGTTCTTCGGTTTCCGGGCTGTAAAATAAAACATAATATTACACGGGAGGGCTCTAAGTCTAAACTATGAATAATACTGAATGATACTAATCCTGCAATTAAGTTTCAAACAATTTCAACAAAACTCGACGGATATTAACACGGAAAAGTAATAATAGTCTCAGGCATTAAGGTCGGGTGAAGTTTTTATTATAATAACACCGCCGCCGCCGCCGTGTTTATCACGGAAATTCCTAAGCGTCTTTTACACTCTGCTCGTCGGTTTAATCACATAACTTTCAGCCGAGTACGCCACTAATAAGCCAAGGGAATCATAACGAATAATATACTTTCCGAGTGGAAAATTTATATTTTTACTAAAAGGTAATTAGTTTCCTAATGGGTGTTTGACGCTAAAAAATTGAATCTACCGTCCGAGAAAAGTTTACTGCAGTAGTGTTGTATATATTATATATATATATGTATAGGGTCCGCCCATTATTTATTATAAGTAAGTTGTAGGTAGGTGCATCGTTTTTAAATAAGTTTTCTCTTTAATAAAAATTTAGATTTTTTTTTTTTTCAAAACAACCCCACCTACCTGCTACGGTTTAATATTTTTACGCGTCGGTTTTTTTTTTTTTTTATTCGTATAAAAAACTGACGGCATTCCCAGCAGCGTGTGCGTACGTATATCCATATAAAAACGCATTAAATAAAACCAGCTTTTCATCCGAGGCAGATTTAAAATTGAGTTTTTCCTCCCGTTCGACGGGTGTTGTACTACGCGTAAACCTGCACTTAATAATATATATATACATGTGGTTTCGACAAACACGATGGTACACACATTGTATACGATGGGAAAACGACAGAGTGCCGGAGCAGCGGCCGAGGTGGGGTGTAAATTATTAGAAAAACGCGAACGTGAATATGACCAGAATAGCTTCGACTCGGCCGCCCATCACCGAGGGTTATTCATTTATTTTTTCTAAAGTAATCGTACTTTTAAAGGTCTACGACACTTCGTGAGGTGTATTTCCGAAGACTCCTCGTCGCCTCTCTATTATTATAATGACCCAAAGATGCACCACCCACACATCGAATACCCGTAGACACCCATCGATCCCAGCTGCATGAAATACTTATAACTAGGGCCCGGGACTTGATGCATTTGCATCGATTTTTTTCTAATGCTTACATACAACTGTACAAGGCTCGTCTTTACAGAAATTTGATTCCTGGAATATAGTAGTTAACGGTACAATTTTTATTTTGCATTTTTTTTCATTTTTGGTAATTTTTTAGTATTTTTGGTGCATTTTATTAATTTTTGTACTTTTTTTTACGTTTATTTGCATTTTTCTTGTTTAAAGTTACACTTTATCGTAACACATTCAACTTTTATTATCTCTATCGTTTGTTGTCGCAATCTAAAATTATTTGATAAACTGTAGGCCGATACAATTTAAGGCCCATTCAATTAGAAAAAAATTCCCAAAAGTCGATCGAACTATTTCAAACTTCGAAAAATATTTTTGAAGGCTCCTAAGAGAGTAAACATTTTTAAAAAGATAGAACCTATAACAAATACCATTTATGACCTATGAATTGTAAAAAAAGGAATATTTATAAGAATTAAATATTTTTAAAAACGTCAAGTTATTACTTATAAAGTAATTTTTGGTACGTGGTATATCCGTGGTCATTTTTTCATGTTTATAAGTAATTTTAACATTTTTTCTGTGTTCATTTTTTTAAGATTCACAGGTCATCAAGTTCCGGGCCCTAATTATGAGATATTGATAATTTAAGTTATGAAACTGTGATGTTCGTCCGTGTCCGTGGACCCTGCACACCCCCTAGTCAAATCGTCGCTCTGATTATCCGTTTCCACTTGGCGCATACGTCGGAGTTTTTGTCTTACGTCGATGTTTCTAAAGTTTTCTCCCACGTTTGCAATATTCAGCGAGTAAGACCCGGTTTTTTGAAAAAAAAAAAAAAAACAAAAAGAAACAAAATTTCCGATAAAAACAAACACTGCTGCGGAGTGGACTACTTTTGGGAGCGAATAACATTAAAATTATATCATAAATAATTCATAACTGTGGTCTGTGTTGGTTAAAAATGTGTGTACCCGGTTTGTATACACTGTGTAAACTTTACGGTGTTCCAGATCTAAATAATATTATTTTTTTAGTTATTTTTTTTCACATATAAAAACCGTTATTGAAAAGGTCGCATTACTTGAAGGGTTTCTGTTTTTATTTTATTTTTTTTTTTACCCGACTGAAATAAAATATATCAAAGGAAATAATAATCGTAGTATTTATTTTATTTATTATTTTTTTTTTTATAGATTTACGTTTTTCATATAATATATCATTTAAAACCCTAACAAAATAAACATGTTTATTGATTATATCGAATGTATAGTAATATTATATTATTGGTATATTTGGTATATAATATATAATAAATATATATTATATTATTGGTATATATTATTGGTATGTTTATATTAGCATTTCCTATACACCATACAATTTTGAAAATATTTTGACTCTTTTTGAGCTGTTTATGGACATTTACAGCTTTCAATTTTTTTTAGTTTTTTTTTCTATAAATATCAATAAAGTTTTATCTGTTGGGCCAAAAAGTGTAAAAATTTAATACAAGGCTCCTGATATATTGTTACAATATCAGTTGAAAAATATTAAAAATACATAGGCACGATTTTTTATTATAAGCATTTAAAGTTGGAATTTGGACAAAATTTATCAAAATCTCGAAAATATCAATCGTTGGAATTAAAAAATTATAAAATGTTCAGTTTTTATAACTAAGAGTTGAAAATTTAAAACAAAGATTCTCTTAAATAATTCATACTGTAACCAAAAAATCTAAAAAATATATAAACACACTTATTTTTTACAGACATTTTAATTTCAAATTTAGACAAAATTTGATATTTAAACCAAGAATTACGATTTTAGTTATTTTGTTGTGATTGAATAATATTATTCGTGGGTACTTGAAACTTCTAAAGTGTACTATTATATATCTATGATAGTATCACGGTTTTTGTTGATGTATAACGCGTTATAAGTATCTAATGGATATTGTGATATGATTAATTTGGAATTTATTATAGGTACCTATTATAGGTCAATTTTTTGTTTAATACCATAGATATGTATATAATATGCCTTATACATAGACTGACATACCATCACCGCTCAGAATCGTTTTTCTATACAATGATATTATATCATTGAATTCAAATTTAATACCATCCATTATACAGTGACCCACTTGTAACCTACTGTACAGCAGAGCGACACCCACTTGCCCACCTTTTTATATTTTTATTTATATTTTTATTTATATTTTTGTGTCTGTCATCACGTTTTGGGACAGTAAAAGTGCTTCGATTTTCTTCAATAGTACCTTTTCTGATAGGAAAGTGAATCTAGTTGGTACTTTGGGGGGTCAAAAGTAAACATTTTAAAGTAGTTTTCACAAGCGCCGGGAAAAACAACATAAAAATTAAGGAAAAACGGGAATTTTTACGCAAAATCGATTTTCCAAAAATCGAATTTGGTTTTTGGTGTAACTTTAAACAAATGACCGTAGATACATGAAATTTTCACTGGTTGTTTATATTTGCATTTTATATACACGATAACATTTTCAAAATATTTTGATTTATTTTGAACTGTTTAGGGACATTTTCATTTTTCATTTTTTTTTAGTTTTTTTGCTAGAAATATCAATAAAATTTTATTTGTTGGTTGCGAAAGCTTGAAAATTTAATAGAAGGCTCCTAATATGTTGTTTCAAAGGCAGATGAAAAATATTAAAAATCCTTTGTCACAATTTTTTTTTATAAGCATTTAAAGTTCAAAAATTGACAAAATATGGAAAAATCACGAAAATTAGCAAATTATTTTGAGTTAAGAATTCGTAAAAATTTTTCTTTTTAAATCTAAGATTTGAAAATGAAACACAAGATTCCTTATAAGATTATCTACCTTTATCAATAAAAAAATCTCTACCGGACAGTCAAATTAAATTTTTATGAGCGTTTGAAATTCAAATTTTTACAACATTGGATTTTCACTCGATTTCTCATGTAGCGATTTCCTTATTTTGTTATAATTCAAAAACGAATAACTGTAGATACATGAAAATTTCACTGAATGTTTATATTAGCATTTCATATACACCATACAATTTTGAAAATATTTTGACTCTTTTTGAGCTGTTTATGGACATTTACAGCTTTCAATTTTTTTTAGTTTTTTTTTCTATAAATATCAATAAAGTTTTATCTGTTGGGCCAAAAAGTGTAAAAATTTAATACAAGGCTCCTGATATATTGTTACAATATCAGTTGAAAAATATTAAAAATACATAGGCACGATTTTTTTTTATAAGCATTTTAAGTTGGAATTTTGACAAAATTTATCAAAATCTCAAAAATTATCAATCGTTGGAATTAAAAAATTATAAAATGTTCAGTTTTTATAACTAAGAGTTGAAAATTTAAAACAAAGATTCTCTTAAATAATTCATACTGTAACCAAAAAATCTAAAAAATATATAAACACACTTATTTTTTACAGACATTTTAATTTCAAATTTAGACAAAATTTCATATTTAAACCAAGAATTACGATTTTAGTTATTTTGTTGTAATCGTATAATGTGCCCAAAACCTGTTTTTGGTCTCTCAACAATCCCCTCTGATGATTTCTCACTCTATGCGCTGTCCATTAGTTTATAGGTCTATGCTCTATGGTATAACATAGAATATTAGAATAGGTAGTATATAATATTGTATGGTATAATGGATATGGATTTTGTATAATAAATGAAATGTTTTGCTATCCGACCAAGGTTTATCAGCTTCATTTTTACAATGTACTATGACGTACATAACATAATGTAGAAGTTATCTACTGTAGTATAGAAGTCTGTGTAAATTATGGACCACATTTTACAATAATCATAGAATATAAATAGGTATGACCACGAATTAAAATATACTGGATACCCAACTACCTATATGAACAACTATTTTTCTTGGACCCAAACTGACTTGTCAGAACAGCTGTTGCAAACTACACCTAGCGCTTGTTATCATATTTGTGGCAACTTTTACAAAATAATTTACCGCCAAATTTGTAAATATTTGGAAAGAAATAAATTACCATGACAAAATAGATTCGTCAATTCGTCATGTTAATTACTATCATTGGACATTATTTAGAACCAAGAATTAAAATAGATGTTTATCTTAATTCGTGTTTATAACTGTAATAGATTTCCCATCTTGGCCATTTTTCATTAATTCAAAATATTTTTTTGTTGGAGCATGATTACGCAGACTCTACAGTTTTTGACTGTGTTGTTTATTTTATGGCTGGGTAAAATATTTTATGAATTAGGTAATAGCATTAATTAAATAACACTATTATTAACCTTATTTACCTACTTCAAATAGGTACATTGCTAAACGATTGGTAAAGAGTACTAAGTGCCAGTTATGTATAGTAAGTATAAAAAATTTAAATACTTCAACTGTCGGTAGTGAAGCTGATTTACTTAATAATAAAACTAGAAGATACCTAACTCATCCAGATCGAAATTTATACTTAATACTAAAACATCTTGAAACATGTTTTTCAAAACATGCCACTTCTTGTGATGTGTTTGAAGATACATATAATGAATTTTAGATTCTGAGCGGAGCGATGAATGTATTGGTTTTACAATGATGTGTGTTTTTATATTTTTATATTTTTATATTTTAGATTCTGAGCGGAGCGATGAATGTATTGGTTTTACAATGATGTATGTTTTTATATTTTAGATTCTGAGCGGAGCGATGAATGTATTGGTTTTACAATGATGTATGTTTTTATATTTTTATTTATATTTTAGATTCTGAGTGGAGCGATGAATGTATTGGTTTTACAATGATGTATGTTTTTATATTTTTATTTATATTTTTTTTTATTTATATTTTTGTGTCTGTCATCACGTTTTAGGACAGTAAAAGTGCTTGGATTTTCTTCATCAGTAGCTTTTCTGATAGGAAAGTGAATCTAGTTGGTACTCTGGGGGGTCAAAAGTAAAAATTTCCCAGTAGTTTTCACAAGCGCCGGGAAAAACAACATAAAAATTAAGGAAAAACGGGAATTTTTACGCAAAATTGGTTTTCCAAAAAATCGATTTTGGTTATTGGTGTAACTCTAAAACAAATGAACGTATATACATGAAATTTTCACTGGTTGTTTATATTTGCATTTTCTATACACGATAACATTTTCAAAATATTTTGATTTATTTTGAACTGTTTAGGGACATTTTCATTTTCCATTTTTTTTTAGTTTTTTTTCTAAAAATATCAATAAAATTTTATTTATTGGTTGCGAAAGCTTGAAAATTTAATAGAAGGCTCCTAATATGTTGTTTCAAAGGCAGATGAAAAATATTAAAAATCCTTAGTCACAATTTTTTTTTATAAGCATTTAAAGTTCAAAAATTGACAAAATATGGAAAAATCACGAAAATTAGCAAATTATTTTGAGTTAAGAATTCGTAAAAATTTTTCTTTTTAAATCTAAGATTTGAAAATGAAACACAAGATTCCTTATAAGATTATCTACCTTTATCAATAAAAAAATCTCTACCGGACAGTCAAATTAAATTTTTATGAGCGTTTGAAATTCAAATTTTTACAACATTGGATTTTCACTCGATTTCTCATGTAGCGATTTCCTTATTTTGTTGTAATTCAAAAACGAATAACTGTAGATACATGAAAATTTCACTGAATGTTTATATTAGCATTTCCTATACACCATACAATTTTGAAAATATTTTGACTCTTTTTGAGCTGTTTATGGACATTTACAGCTTTCAATTTTTTTTAGTTTTTTTTTCTATAAATATCAATAAAGTTTTATCTGTTGGGCCAAAAAGTGTAAAAATTTAATACAAGGCTCCTGATATATTGTTACAATATCAGTTGAAAAATATTAAAAATACATAGGCACGATTTTTTTTTATAAGCATTTTAAGTTGGAATTTTGACAAAATTTATCAAAATCTCAAAAATTATCAATCGTTGGAATTAAATAATTATAAAATGTTCAGTTTTTGTTCAAATTTTATAACTAAGAGTTGAAAATTTAAAACAAAGATTCTCTTAAATAATTCATACTGTAACCAAAAAATCTAAAAAATATAAAAACACACTTATTTTTTACAGACATTTTAATTTCAAATTTAGACAAAATTTCATATTTTAACCAAGAATTACGATTTTAGTTATTTTGTTGTGATTGAATAATATTATTCGTGGGTACTTGAAACTTCTAAAGTGTACTATTATATATCTATGACAGTATCACGGTTTTTGTTGATGTATAACGCGTTATAACTGTTATAAGTATCTAATGGATATTGTGATATGATTAATTTGGAATTTATTATAGGTCAATTTTTTGTTTAATACCATAGATATGTATATAATATGTCTTATACATAGACTGACATACCGTCACCGCTCAGAATCGTTTTTCTTATACAATGATATTATATCATTGAATTCAAATTTAATACCATCCATTATACAGTGACCCACTTGTAACCTACTGTACAGCAGAGCGACACCCACTTGCCCACCTTTTTTATTATGTACTCGTAGTCTATGTGGTGGTTTGCTCATAAGTGTGGTATACAATACGCGGTATAAGTGTCAACAGTAATTAAAAAAGTAATATTGCACATTGCAAAATGAAAAAAAAACCAAAAAATAATTTGCGTTTTAATAGTTAAAAATGTCTCTTACTCATATCCCCTGCAGTTACAATAATCATATAAATATGTATTAAAATATGTTTATCCGCTCTAAAAATATTAAAATATCAAAACACGATAACTACAGTAGTTACAGTACAACAGTAATAATTAGATCTCGGACGTTGATGACTTATTGATCTTTTTTTTGGAACCCTATAGACTACTTTTTTTTTAGCTTAAAATGTATGTTCAATAATATACGAATCTCTACCATCCATACACAATTTATTCTGCTTTTTTCCGTTTTTAGGTAAATTTCGTGACTTTTAATGTATTTTTAGATTCTGAGCGGAGCAAGGAAGCTAGTGGTTTTACAATGGTGTTTATTTTTTTTTTTTATTTTTTTTTTATATCCTGTATACAAAATTTCTACCAGAAGGAGTGCTTTGATTTTAACATATAGTACCTTATCTTTTAGAAAATTGGACCAAGATGGTACATTAAAGAGGTCATTTTTCGATTTTATCAATAGTTATTTAATGCCACGGGAAAAAGTACTGAAAAATTACGAAAAACCGCTTAAAATGGGATTTTAATTTCTAACAATTTGTTTATCACCGTAGCAACGAATAAAAAAAATAATAATTAAATAAATAAAATAATTAATGACAATATAAAATATACAGACTGACAAACCGTCTCCGTTCAGAATCGTTTTTCTTATACAATGATATTATATCATTGAATTCAAGTTTAATACAATCCATTAAACAATGACCAACTTGTAACCTACTGTACAGCTGAGCGACATCCACTTACCTGCCTTTTTTTAAGTTTAACTTTCTTAACTTTTTATCATGATTATGTTTTTATATTTTCCACCAATTGATTATTTTAATTTTACTTACCTATTACCATAAAAAATTAATATAATATATTCAATTGTTTTATGATGTTTTTATATTTCGGGGATTTCGTTTGTGTTTTCTTACGTCATAAACGTCCGGGCCCAATCTAATAAGTAATAACAAACAATTATAACATGAATCAAATAATACATAGTTTATTTGTTAATAACTATATGTACTCGTAGTTTATGTGGTGGTATGATCATTGCTCATATATGTGGTATAATATACGTGGTATACGTATCAACAGTAATATTATAAATGTAATATTGCGTGTCATTGCAAAATGAAAATACTTAAAAGTAAATTGTATTATAATAGTTTAAAATATTCCTCACTCATATTCCCTGCAGTTACAATAATCATATAAATGTATTAAAATATTATGTTTATCCACTTAACTATAAAAAATGATTACTGTAGTTACAGTACAACACTGATAAGTATTAAAGTTACAAATAATTTGACATACATACATAATACAATAGTCAATGATACATGGTTTATTTATTAACAAGTACAAGCAGTTTATGTGGTTGTTTTATCTTAACTTAACTTAACTTTAAAAATATGATTACTGCCGTAGTGTAGTTACTGTACAACCCTGATAAGTATAACATAAAATAATTTATTATAACATAATAAAATAATATATATTATAGTTTATGTGGTGGTACAATCACACATGTGGTACAATTATATAGTAGTACTATACGTGACATATATTACAGACGTTGACAACTTTTGGACCTATTTTTGGAACACTATGGACGATGCTTTCCTAGTTTAAAATGTGTTTCAATAATATACGAACCGTACATAATATTATATTTTGCATTTTTTTCGTTTTTATGTCATTTTAAAAATTGTTTGCGTTTTAATATTTTAAAATATTCGTTATTCATATCCCCTGCAGTTACAAAATAGGCAATAATACAAATGTACTTTATTTTCATCCACTAACTATAAAAAATGTGATGACTGCAGTTGCTCTTTGATAAAAAAAAAAATAATAATAATATATCAGTCTCGTCCCGACAAAACGAACGTATTTTTGAAACGATGTTGTTCCAAGTCTCTTTGTCGTCGAAACGTCCGGATTTTTCAATAACACAAATGAATGTGAAGGATACTAGGAAAAGCTCTGGGGAATTTGTTCGAGTAAGTAAAGACGTACGATTAAGAAAGTAAGTTGTGCCCTCGATTGTTGTCTTTGTCTCTCTCTCTCTCTCTCTTGTCTAAGACATTATAAGCAAAGGACTCGGTTTATAGTATTTTATCAAAACCAGATTGACCCATAATGAAATCCATGGTGTGCACAATGGATGCATATTTTAATATATTAAAATCAAAATACATTTTAGTAGTATGTCAATATTATAGATAAGTATAACGTATGGGCAGCATAATATTAGTTTAGAAATAGTATAATAAAATATTGTTTATTACAATTTTGAAGAACGTACAAATCGTTATTTTTATATATTTTTAAAATGTTGGTATTTATTTACATAAAAAATTTGTTTAAATAATTGTACATGTAACATTAAGTTTATACAGAGCGTCCCAGAAGTTATGAACTTTATAAAAATAATAATAAAATTGTAAAATTGTTTAATCAAATGCAACGTAGAATGCATTTAGTAGTATTACTAAGTACAGATTAAAATAAAGTTTGAGCAGCTTATTATTATGGTGGAAATAGTACCTAAATGTTTCATTAAACTTTTGAAGAACGTTCAAAAGATTGTTTAGATATATTTTTAAAATGTTGGTTATTATTAGCATAACAATTTGTTTCAATAAATGTATAAGATATCGATAATTTAATATAAAAAGGTAAGTTTAATATAATGCTTTTACAGCGTGTTCCATAAAGTATTCACTTAAAAAAAATAAATATATTTGTAAAATTGTTCAATGTAAATGCTTTTTATTACTATATAATATTTACTAAAATGTATTTAAAAGTATATATGTTAAGTATAAATGAGTATAAAGTTTGAATATCATATTATTATTGTAGAAATAGTAAAATATATTTTATTGCAATTTTGAGTAAAGTACAAATGATTACTTCGATACATTTCTAAAAAGTTGATATTATTTATCTGTTAACACAACTCTATTGTATTTAAATAAATTAATAATACAGGGAAACCTCTGATTACCGGACACTCTCGATCGTGAAATGTTGTCCACTACCCATAGGGTTCAGATCATAGTCACACTTCGTAGTTGGTTCTCAAGAAAACGTCCGTTATTGGGAGTTGTCCTCTAGCGGCGGCATCACTGTGTAAAGCTTATATGTCGACAATTTGTGTATGAAATTACTTTCACTCGATCATACATTTGAATTCCAAAGTGATTTTCGATACAAAGAATTATCCATTTGATTTTATAATATGTACCTACAGTAAACATCTCGCCGGATGAGAGAGTAAAGATTGGTTTTATTATAATAGTATAAAAGTGATACGGTAAATTGCGTGTACTTTTGAGGATACAATTTCAAAAGCTCCGTCAAATGTATTTGTTATTCCTTTAATGTACACATAAATATGTATAAAGTAACAATCATAATTTCTGCATTTAAAATAAAATCGAAATTAATTAAGTAGTGTGTTAAGTACAAATAAACATAAAAGTTGAGCAGCAATGCAGCATATCACACTAATAATACATTATTGTAAAAATGGTAAAATATATTTTATTACAATTTTGAATAACGTACCAATCATTATTTCGATAATTATTTTTGAAATCTTGGTACATTTTATCAACATAATGATTATATAATTTTTCTTTTAAATGAGTTCATATCAATATAATGCTCTTACAGTGTGTCGACTCATAGCAACTCGACTATTTGTATAAATTGCATAACGATTTAAAATACAAAAAAATTATTCATTTGATTTTATGTAAATAGAGTAAAAAGAGAAAGTAAAAATCAGTTGTATTATAATAATATAACAATGATGCGAAAAATTACTTGTTATTTTGAGAATTCAATTTCGAAAATTCTATTGAATTTAGTTGTTATTCCTTTAAACTCACATAAATTTAATATACATATACTCGTATGAGGTAACAATTGTAATTACTGCAATTAAAATTTAATCAAAACGAATTAAATAGTATGTCAAGTGCAAATCAGCATACAGTTTGAACAGCATAATATAATATTAATGTAATTATTGCAGAAATATTAAAATATGTTTTGTTAAAATATTTTGAATTACATACAAATCATTATTTCGATAATATTTTTGAAACCTTGGTATATTTTATCAACATAATGATTATATAATTTTTTTTTGAATAAGTTCTTATCAATATAATGCTCTACAGTGTGTCGACTCATAGCAACTCGACTATTTGTATAATTTGCATAACGATTTAAAATACAAAAAAATTATTCATTTGATTTTATGTAAATAGAGTAAAAAGAGAAAGTAAAAATCAGTTGTATTATAATAATATAACAATGATGCGAACAATTACTTGTTATTTTGAGAATTCAATTTCGAAAACCCTATTGAATTTAATTGTTATTCCTTTAAACTCACATAAATTTAATATACTTATACTCGTATGAGGTAACAATTGTAATTACTGTAATTAAAATTAAATCAAAACGAATTAAATAGTATGTCAAGTGCAAATCAGCATACACTTTGAACAGCATATAATATTAATGTAATTATTGCAGAAATATTAAAATATGTTTTGTTAAAATATTTTGAATTACATACAAATCATTATTTCGATAATATTTTTGAAACCTTGGTATATTTTATCAACATAATGATTATATAATTTTTTTTTAAATAAGTTCATATCAGTATAATGCTCTTACAGTGTGTCGAATCATAACCATTCGACCATTTGTATAAATTTCATAAAGATTTAAGATATAAAAAATTATCCATTTGGTTTTATTTACCTACCGTAAAAATGAGAAAGTAAAAATTAGTTGTGTTATAATAATATAACAATGATGCGAACAATTACTTGTTATTTTGAGAATTCAATTTCGAAAACCCTATTGAATTTAATTGTTATTCCTTTAAACTCACATAAATTTAATATACTTATACTCGTATGAGGTAACAATTGTAATTACTGTAATTAAAATTAAATCAAAACGAATTAAATAGTATGTCAAGTGCAAATCAGCATACAGTTTGAACAGCATAATATAATATTAATGTAATTATTGCAGAAATATTAAAATATGTTTTGTTAAAATATTTTGAATTACATACAAATCATTATTTCGATAATATTTTTGAAACCTTGGTATATTTTATCAACATAATGATTATATAATTTTTTTTTGAATAAGTTCTTATCAATATAATGCTCTACAGTGTGTCGACTCATAGCAACTCGACTATTTGTATAAATTGCATAACGATTTAAAATACAAAAAAATTATTCATTTGATTTTATGTAAATAGAGTAAAAAGAGAAAGTAAAAATCAGTTGTATTATAATAATATAACAATGATGCGAAAAATTACTTGTTATTTTGAGAATTCAATTTCGAAAACCCTATTGAATTTAATTGTTATTCCTTTAAACTCACATAAATATACATATTATACATACTCGTATAAGGTAACAATTGTAATTACTGCAATTAAAATTTAATCAAAACGAATTAAATAGTATGTCAAGTGCAAATCAGCATACAGTTTGAACAGCATAATATAATATTAATGTAATTATTGCAGAAATATTAAAATATGTTTTGTTAAAATATTTTGAATTACATACAAGTCATTATTTCGATAATATTTTTGAAACCTTGGTATATTTTATCAACATAATGATTATATAATTTTTTTTTAAATAAGTTCATATCAGTATAATGCTCTTACAGTGTGTCGAATCATAACCATTCGACCATTTGTATAAATTTCATAAAGATTTAAGATATAAAAAATTATCCATTTGGTTTTATTTACCTACCGTAAAAATGAGAAAGTAAAAATTAGTTGTGTTATAATAATATAACAATGATGCGAACAATTACTTGTTATTTTGAGAATTCAATTTCGAAAACCCTATTGAATTTAATTGTTATTCCTTTAAACTCACATAAATATACATATTATACATACTCGTATAAGGTAACAATTGTAATTACTGCAATTAAAATTTAATCAAAACGAATTAAATAGTATGTCAAGTGCAAATCAGCATACAGTTTGAACAGCATATAATATTAATATAATTATTGCGGAAATATTAAAATATGTTTTGTTAAAATATTTTGAATTACATACAAATGATTATTTCGATAATATTTTTAAAACGTTGGTATTCATCAACACAATTATATCAATTTTTTTCAAATACATTTATATTATAATGCCCTTGCAAGGTGACTACAACTAATAACTAATTCCTATACATTTAATAGGGATTTAAGATACAAAAAATTATCCATTTGGTTTTATGTACCTACCGTAAAAATGAGAAAGTAAAAATTAGTTTTGTTATAATAATATAACAATGATGCAAACAACTACTTGTTATTTTGAGAATTCAATTTCGAAAACCTTATTGGTTTTGTTATTCCTTTAAACTCACATAAATTTAATATACATATACTCGTATGAGGTAACAATTGTAAATACTGCAATTAAAATTAAATCAAAACGAATTAAATAGTATGTCAAGTGCAAATCAGCATACAGTTTGAACAGCATATAATATTAATATAATTATTGCGGAAATATTAAAATATGTTTTGTTAAAATATTTTGAATTACATACAAATCATTATTTCGATAATATTTTTGAAACGTTGGTATTCATCAACACAATTATATCAATTTTTTTCAAATACATTTATATTATAATGCCCTTGCAGGGTGACGACCACTAATAACTAATTCGTATACATTTAATGGGGATTTAAGACACAAACAATTATCCATTTGATTTTACGTACCTACCGTGAACATTGGATGAGAAAGTAAAGATTTGTTGTGTTATAATAATATAACAGTGATACGACAAAGTACGTGTTCTTTTGAGAATTCAATTTCGAAAACTCCATTGAATTTGTTTGTTATTCCTTTAATGCGCACATAAACATATACATATACAAAGTAATAATCATAACTACAACTGCGGTGTTAGCGGAGAAGAGATTTGGCGGTGGAGGGAAGCGAAAAAAAAACCGAGTCGCGTTTAAAGTCCCTCTGGTTTTATAACTTCTGACGACGAGAATCCTGACGCCGCCGATCAAGTCGCCTTCGCTCGAGCCATTTACCATCCGAATCCAACTTTTTGTTTTATCATTATAGTTATTTCTCGTTTCCGAGATAATATCGTCTCTCTGTTTTACGCGCAACAACCCCGAAAGCGAAACTTTTCTTAACGTCCACCCCCGTAATGCGTGCATCATATACACTATATAGTACACCGCCGTCTAATAATAACCACCCTCGCGATAAAAGGTTCTCGCAGAGGATACTCAGGTTTGTTTCCATGGATGGCGGAGGGGTTGGGGATGAAAACCAGAGGGGGCCGAAGACGACCGGGGAGGATTTGCAAAACGCGCACAGCCGACGCAGTGTTTCAATTTCCCGTTTTTTCTGTTTTTTTTTTTTTTTTTTATTAATACGATTATTATTATTGTTATTGGTCCCGACAAAATCCCGGGGAAATGTGTTTTTTAGATCCCCCGAAGAATTTTCGTTCCAGACAATAAGATGACACTCTCACTTTAAAAGAAAATATAACGTAGTCGAGAAGAAGAAAAACTTTATATTTTTTCATTTGCCAAACCGTTGTTTAGGGGAACACACATTTTGCTAAACTGCTAATTTAAAATTGTTTTGATTACGGTTAGAGAGAAAAAAAAACATTAGCCAGTCGGTTTTATCGTCGAAATTTAAATAACAATTCGTGTTGATAATAATCGCAGCTGCGATATTCATGAAAATTAAATGCACAAAATATATTTTAAACAAAAGTCATTATTATTCTCAGTTGTAAGTATGAATTTTTTTTTGTCCAACACGTTTTATACAGTTTGCATTCAACAAATTAAGTAGAAATCGCAACCACACGACTTAGATATTTTTGTGAAAATCTAAAGAGGATGTCAGCGCAATATTTGTTTTCTCTCTCAGACCCACGAGTGTTACATATAGGGAAAACGATTTCACCTAAAATAGATTTTTAATGATTTTTGAGTAATCTTAGGGTAAAATAACCTGCCACAAAAACTATAGAGAAAATATTTTTGATAGTAAGACAAATTGCTTATTACACATGTTCTTGTTTTTTGGCTTATTAATAATATTGACTTTCAAAATAAAAAAAGGTGGGCAAGTGGGTGTCGCTCTGCTGTACAGTAGGTTACAAGTGGGTCACTGTATAATGGATGATATTAAATTTGAATTCAACGATATAATATCATTGTATAAGAAAAACGATTCTGAGCGGAGACGGTATGTCAGTCTATGTTTAAGACATATTATATACATATCTATGGTATTAAACAAAAAATTGACCTATAATAGGTACCTATAATAAATTCCAAATTAATCATATCACAATGTCCATTAGGTACTTATAACGCGTTATACATCAACAAAACCGTGATACTATCATAGATATATAATAGTACACTTTAGAAGTTTCAAGTACCCACGAATAATATTATTCAATCACAACAAAATAACTAAAATAGTTATTCTAGGTTTTTTAATATGTAATTTCGTCCAAATTTGAATTTAAAATGTCTGTAAAAAATAACTGTGTTCATATATTTTTTAGATTTTTTGGTTACAGTATGAACTATTTATGAGAACCTTTGTTTTAAATTTGCAATCCTTAGCTATAAAAACTGAACATTTTATAATTTATTAATTTCAATGATTGATAATTTTCGAGATTTTGATAAATTTTGTCAAAATTTGATCTTTAAATGCTTATAAAAAAAAACTGTGCCTATGTATTTTTAATATTTTTCAACTGCTATTGTAACAGTATATCAGGAGCCTTGTATTAAATTTTTACACTTTTTGGCCCAACAGATAAAACTTTATTGATATTTATAGAAAAAAAAACTAAAAAAAATTGAAAGCTGTAAATGTCCATAAACAGCTCAAAAAGAGTCAAAATATTTTCAAAATTGTATGGTGTATAGAAAATGCTAATTTAAACATTCAGTGAAATTTTCATGTATCTACAGTTATTTGTTTTTGAATTACAACAAACTAAGGAAATCGCTACATGGGAAATCGAGTGAATATTCAATGTTGTAAAAATTTGAATTTCAAACGCTCATAAAAATTTAATTTGACTTTCTTATAGACATTTTTTTTTTGATAAAGGTAGATAATCTTATAAGGAATCTTGTGTTAAATTTTCAAATCTTAGATTTAAAAAGAAAAATTTTTACGAATTCTTAACTCAAAATAATTTGCTAATTTTCGTGATTTTTCCATATTTTGTCAATTTTTGAACTTTAAATGCTTATAAAAAAAAATTGTGACTAAGGATTTTTAATATTTTTCATCTGCCTTTGAAACAACATATTAGGAGCCTTCTATTAAATTTTCAAGCTTTCGCAACCAACAAATAAAATGTTATTGATATTTTTAGAAAAAAAACTAAAAAAAAATGGAAAATGAAAATGTCCCTAAACAGTTCAAAATAAATCAAAATAATTTGAAAATGTTATCGTGTATAGAAAATGCAAATATTAACAACCAGTGAAAATTTCATGTATATACGTTCATTTGTTTTAGAGTTACACCAATAACCAAAATCGATTTTTTGGAAAACCAATTTTGCGTAAAAATTCCCGTTTTTCCTTAATTTTTATGTTGTTTTTCCCGGCGCTTGTGAAAACTACTGGGAAATTTATACTTTTGACCCCCCAAAGTACCAACTAGATTCACTTTCCTATCAGAAAAGCTACTGATGAAGAAAATCCAAGCACTTTTACTGTCCTAAAACGTGATGACAGACACAAAAATAAAAAAAAAATAACAAAAAATAACAAAAAAAATAAAAAAAAAGGTGGGCAAGTGGGTGTCGCTCTGCTGTACAGTAGGTTACAAGTGGGTCACTGTATAATGGATGATATTAAATTTGAATTCAACGATATAATATCATTGTATAAGAAAAACGATTCTGAGCGGAGACAGTATGTCAGTCTAGGTATAAGACATATTATATACATTATACATATCTATGGTACTAAACCAAAATTTGACCTATAATAGGTAGGTACCTATAATAAATTCCAAAATTAATCATATCAAAATATCCATTAAGTACTTATAACGCGTTATACATCAACAAAAACCGTGATACTATCATAGATATATAATAGTACACTTTAGAAGTTTCAAGTACCCACGAATAATATTATTCAATCACAACAAAATAACTAAAATAGTTATTCTAGGTTTTTTAATATGTAATTTCGTCCAAATTTGAAATTAAAATGTCTGTAAAAAATAAGTGTGTTTATATATTTTTTAGATTTTTTGGTTACAATATGAATTATTTAAGAGAATCTTTGTTTTAAATTTTCAACTCTTTGTTATAAAAACTGAACATTTTATAATTTTTTAATTCCAACGATTGATTATTTTCGAGATTTTGATGAATTTTGTCAAAATTCCAACTTTAAATGCTTATAAAAAAAATCGTGCCTATGTATTTTTAAAATTTTTCAACTGATATTGTAACAATATATAAGAAAGCTTGTATTCAATTTTCAGACTTTTTGGCCCACCAAATAAAATTTTATTGACAATTATAAAAAAAAAAACTAAAAAAATTGAAAACTGAAAATGTCCCTAAACAGCTCAAAAAGAGTCAAAATATTTTCAAAATTGTATGATGTATAGAAAATGCTAATTTAAACATTCAGTGAAATTTTCATGTATCTACAGTTGTTCGTTTTTGAATTACAACAAAATTAGGAAATCGCTACATGAGAAATCGAGTGAATATCCAATGTTGTAAAAATTTTAATTTCAAACGCTCATAAAAATTTAACTTGACTGTCCGGTAGAGATTTTTTTATTGATAAAGGTAGATAATCTTATAAGGAATCTTGTGTTTCATTTTCAAATCTTAGATTTAAAAAGAAAAATTTTTACGAATTCTTAACTCAAAATAATTTGCTAATTTTCGTGATTTTTCCATATTTTGTAAATTTTTGAACTTTAAATGCTTATAAAAAAAATTGTGACTAAGGATTTTTAATATTTTTCATCTGCCTTTGAAACAACATATTAGGAGCCTTCTATTAAATTTTCAAGCTTTCGCAACCAACAAATAAAATTTTATTGATATTTCTAGAAAAAAAACTAAAAAAAAATGAAAAATGAAAATGTCCCTAAACAGTTCAAAATAAATCAAAATATTTTGAAAATGTTATCGTGTATAGAAAATGCAAATATAAACAACCAGTGAAAATTTCATGTATCTACGGTCATTTGTTTTAAAGTTACACCAAAAACCAAATTCGATTTTTTGGAAAATCGATTTTGCGTAAAAATTCCCGTTTTTCCTTAATTTTTATGTTGTTTTTCCCGGCGCTTGTGAAAACTACTGGAAAATGTTTACTTTTGACCCCCCAAAGTACCAACTAGATTCACTTTTCTATCAGAAAAGGTACTATTGAAGAAAATCGAAGCACTTTTACTGTCCCAAAACGTGATGACAGACACAAAAATATAAAAATATAAAAATATAAATAAAAATATAAATAAAAAAAAACATACATCATTGTAAAACCAATACATTCATCGCTCCGCTCAGAATCTAAAATATAAATAAAAATATAAAAACATACATCATTGTAAAACCAATACATTCATCGCTCCGCTCAGAATCTAAAAACACACATCATTGTAAAATCAATACATTCATCGTTTCACTCAGAATCTAAAAGAATGATGTCGCTCTGCTGTACAGTAGGTTACAAGTGGGTCACTGTATAATGGATCGTATTAAATTTGAATTCAATGATATCATATCATTGTATATGAAAAACGATTCTGAGCGGAGACGGTTCGTCGGTGTGAATATTTTATATTGTTATTATATTTTATTATAGCCTGTATGGTGATTTAATATTATAAATTAGAACAAAGTAACTAAGATTGTTATTTGTATTTTTATTCGTTTCTATTTTGATAAACAAAACGTTAGGAAAAATATCATGTTTCGATGATTTTTGTAATTTGTCGGTAGTTTATCCGGTAGAATGAAATAATTATTGAGAAAATCAAAAAATAACCTTTCTAAAGTACCATCTTGATCCAATTTTCCAAAATATAAGATACTATGTATTTCAATCGAATCACTCCTTCTGGTGGAAATTTTGTACAGGGTAAAAAAAAAATAATAATTAACACCACTGTAAAAACACCAAATCCCTCAGAATCTAAAATTTAAATGTCTCTAATTTTAAATGATGCTTAAATGGTTTTGAGAAGATATTTAGACAAATCGATACAAAATACAAATCGAAAAAAAATTATTATCTATCTTTTTTCTAATAAGTGATTTCACTCTAAGATGACTCAAATACATTTTAAAAAAAAAGTAGGTAAGTGGATGTCGCTCTGCTGTACAGTAGGTTACAGGTGTGCCACTGTATAATGGATTGTATTAAACATGAAATCAATGATATAATATCATTGTATAAGAAAAACGATTCTGAGAGGAGACGGTTTGTCAGTCTGTAAATGTACTTCGTGTACTTCGTTACCCGTTAAATATAAAAAATCTATATGACTCAAACTTTGTTCAATTCTTTATTTAATATTCAGTGTATGGTGTTCAAAATTTATCTTAACTTTTCCGTTGCCCGGAATAATAATAATAATTCTTATTCACAGCAATATATTATCAGGTAGGCAATCTACCTTCGGTAGATCGCGTACCAATTGATGTTTGTACGTAAGTGTATGATTTAACTCTAAAGTATCAAGTTATACCAAGTTTGTTGTATTCCACCTATGGTGGATTAATATTATCAGTTAATACAAATTCCTAACCATACTAATATCTGATGAATAAAAAAAGACCAAATTTAACCATTTTTAAATTAGCCTGTATTCTTCCCATAGGTCTAATCTACACACAACATTCATTTATTTATATTTATATATATGTATTGACAAAATACAAAATACAAATCAACAAACATGCCCGATTAACCAATAGCAACAAATATAAATTATAATGCACTGTTGTATTTTTTGACATTCAAATTTTCTACTTCTCCGGTGGATTTTCCTAAAATTTTCTTTCCAATCTTCTCCTGACAATTACGATCATCTTAAAAAAAATTTGAACCGTTCTCAAGTTTTAACTAGACAAACGAACAGCAATTCATTTTTATATATGAGAATATCATGTGAGTTGAATTAATATTATAATATTATAATTTTTAATTCGTTTCTATGGTGATAAACACAGCGTTAGAAATCAAAATTCCATTTTTCTTAATTTCTCAGTGGTTTTTCCCGTGACATTAAATGACTATTGATAAAATCGAAAGATTACCTCTTTAAAATACTATCTTGATCCAATTTTCTAAAAGATAAGTTGCTATATGTTGTAATCGAAGCCCTCCTTCTGGTAGAAACTGTGTATACGTGATATAAAAAAAAAATAATAATAATAAACACCATAGTAAAACCACTAGCTTCCTCGTTAAGGTCAGAATCTAAAATATGAATTTGAGTAAAATGCGTTTCATCTATATTATGTTGTGCGTGAGCCAGAGGGAGAAAACCAACATGTAAACATCCTCTGAACAGTTTTCATTGTAAAATTTTATTTTGTTGAAATAAAAGTTATGAAAAAAATCCTTTTAAATGTGTTAATATTATATAACGTTATAAATACGAATATCAGCGAAGGTTTATTTCAGAATAGAGACGACACAAAATATGCGCTTACAATTATTTATTATACTTAAATCTTTTTTTTTTTTTTTTGTATGAATTGTCCTGGATTTATTAATAATAAAATCAACGATAATTTAATTGACATTTTTAAGCGCTTGAGTATTTAGTATGCAGTACGGCCAAATTAATTTTACAAAATATTGAAATGACTAAAACGTTCAAATATGTAGTCGAAAATGTGATAGTATGCACTCAGATAATCGCGTATTCGTGTTTATTAGACGTCTTAAAATATTTGAATAAATAACTTTTATTATACATACACATATATACGCTGAATATATCGACTGACATAATTTCAGTCAGAGATTTCACAGTTGTACGGTACATGCACACATATATATGCAAATAGGGCGATTCGCCGAGCATGCTTACCTCCCTGTTTGTCCTCTAATAATTTATTTATTCAAATTTTGATTTTTTGGAATTTCTCAGCATCAATGTTCATGACCACATTTCAGATACCTACTGAGATTTTTAAAGGAGTGAACCACAGCTGCAGTGATAACAATTTATTTTTTTAAACGATAAAACTCTCTTTAATGGTTAAGCAGACGAATTGATAGTACATTTGTATGGACCTAGATCGAGATTTAAAAGAATATTCAATGCATTATATCAAAACTCTGTGTACCTACAACTATAATAAATAATAACTTTTAATCCATAACGATTAGGTTTTTAAACTAAATAAATTATGTAATAATAGTATTGGTATTGTAATGTTCGCCTTTAAAGTTAAAATTGAAAACGTTACTCTTTTCGAAATATTTAAATGAAATTGTGAAAATATTTTTCTCCTTTTAAACGTGTTTTGTTATAGGTGATTGGAAATAGCCAAATATGTATATTGATAATACACCGAAAACATCGATAGGTAATTAAAAACTTATCAGTAATTTACTAAAGTTTACCAATAATAATTATTATTTTATCTAATATGATATTAATGGTAATATTTTATATAAAACATTTTTTCTATCTTAAGGGCTTATTTTACAATTTTAATTGCATCTATAATTTTTTAGTGCATATTTCGATGTTTTATTAGACATTTTTGAAATATATTCTATTGCAATATAAGAAAAAAATATTAAACTTTTATTGGTTTGATTAATATCAAAATAAATTAATAGATATACATTTGTAGGTATAATTGGTTTTCCGAAAGATGACCTAAGATCGATAATGGGTGAAATAAAAAAAAGTATACCAAGATAAGAAAATATCGATTACGACCAATTGACATTTTTTTTAGAAAAAAAATTAAAAAAACCGTCCAAGTGAGAGTCGGACTCGTGCTGCACGAAGGGTCCCGTACCATTATCTATAAACATGTTGGCAACACTGCTTGTATTATATATTTTAGGATTTTCAGTATTTGCTGTTATAGCAGCCACAGAAATACATAATCTGTGAAAATTTCAACTTTCTAACTTTCATGGTTCATGAGATACAGCCTGGTGACAGACGGACGGACAGCCTTAGTAATATTCTTCTGTTTTACCGTACGAAACCCTAAAAAGTTTCTACAGTAGTGTTCCATAATTTTAAATATATTGTTTTAATTAAATGTTCAAAAAATACAATTTTTTGCTAATTTTTTTATGCATAATTTTTATCTTTCTTGCATATTTCAACATTTTAGTGCATACAATTATGTAAATTTAAGATTTTTTAGTACTTATTTGGTTGGTTTTTAATGAATATAAATCCACGCTCTAGTTATAACTTATAAATTAAGTTTTCAACTATATTACTACATGAGTACAACAAATTGTATATTGGTATTAATTGCATTATAATAATTCATAAATCATATCAGAAAAACTAGAATCTTAGTTGATTGAAAATCAACAGTATTAAACAATAAAATAATACATTAATATAACTTACATTGTTATGGTATACTTATTAGTAAATTATTGTAAGCGTATAACATCACTTTGCACTACTATAATTTTAATTTTATAAATATAATATAGTTTTATACTTTGATTATGAAACAATGCACAGTATAATTAACAAACTAAAACTTATTTTATGAGTTTTAAAATATCTTATATGACCGAGTTGGCTTATGAGTTTGTAAGTTAAAAGGCTACTTTTAAATGTGTTACACTACAGATTTATTAAACAACTTCTACATTATAACAATAATATATTCTAAATATGTTACAAATTGTCTGTGTTTGACGTACAATGAACCGACTTTTAAAAATGGTCACTTGCAAGTTGATGAGGATAAGCTTTCAGATAATATAATCACAACAAAAACCCTTCGTAAACTACTTGTAAAAATGGCTAAGTAAAAAAAATATAAGATCTTTTAGCACTATAAAGATGTGATATCATAAATAAATGCTAAGTATATTGAATTTAAGTAACTTATTTGGATTCAATGATTCATTTACTTGGCGAGGAATTATTTCTTAAAAGAAACAAAGTTCGTTGAACAAAATAATTAAATGACGAGGGACCATTAAAATATAACTTCTTATTATTTAAAAAATATTATTATCGATATTTACCTATTTACTATTCTAAATGATTCCTCGCCAAGTAAGTAAATTATTGAAACAAAATAAGTTTACTCAAATTCAATATACTTAGCATTTCTTCATGATATCACATCTTTATAGTGCTTAAAGATCTTGAATTTTTTTTTACTTAGCCATTTTTACCCGTGGTTTTATTAAATATTGAGTATTTACACAATAATCTATAAGAACGGTAATTATTGTTGGTAACATTGGCAACACTGACGCAACGGCGACGACGGCTACCGTGATTCTGAATTTAATATAAGTTTCCATTAAAAAGTTCGAACTTTTTCATTTATAACTTAATTTCCAAACTTACGATTGTGATGATTTTTACAAAAGCACGTTCTACACAATATTTCTGATGTTTTGGACTTCACTAGGAGTTGATTTATGCATTGAAAAATTAGATACGTCTTATAACAAATTTACCTGAATTTTACACAGTTCAAATAGACAACTCCCGCTTCGATATACTGTACACACACGGTCGTCAGGTTATTTTTTTTTTTTTACTTTATTTTTTTTTCATACAGACGAAACATTTCGTGGAAATGTCATGCAATTTTAAACCTTTTAAATTGTTATAGATTAACGACAGCCGAGCGTGACATATATTATTCTCATGTACGTTTCGAATGGAAATTAAAACGAGCTGACTGTGTTTTTAAAATCAAACAAATAAAACACGACTTTACTGTTCGTTCGTCGATACACTCGCGACCACCATGTGCAACCCTTCCCAGCTTAGTTGTTTGTTTTTTTTCTTTCGAGTGCGGAACCGAACTACACTCTCACCACACTGGTGCAAGTCGTGTCTTCCGATTTTCAGACGGCTCTTAAGGATTTAGCACTTGACTCGACAATCCTCCTAATAAAAATAAATAATAACAAAAGCTCTTTTCGTGGGCTTTTCACGATGCCGCTAAATCAACAATAATTTCGAATAGAAAAAAAAAACACGTTCGGTTCAGTAATGAAATTCGGTCCAGACGAAGACAAATAAGTGTAAATATATTCAGTGCGCCACCGCTATTCTTCTGAATACGATTATTTAGAATAACTCAGATTTTACGTCCATAGCAATTTATATTAATATAATATACCTATGACGTTGTATTGTGTTATTTTTAGGTCCCGAACTTAAGCGCACAGAAAACTGTACAAAAATTCTCTAAAAATGACAAATAATTTGTTGTTACTACTTTGAATCCCAGAACGCCTTTAACAACCCTTTAATCGTGCCAAAAAGATAGAACTGATAAAGACGTTCTGGACTTATTTAAACTATAAATAGTACGATTGACAATTATTATAATGATAAATAGTTGGAAAAATATTTTTTTAAATAATACTTTGAAGTTTAATTTTAATTAAAAAATGTATATTATTGTAGTAAGCATAATAAAACTCACAATATTATATTATACAACATCTGTTCTCTTATTTATTTATGAACCACGACTACAACATATGAAGAAGTGTCTGCGACCTACAACATTAACGTACCGGTAGCCACTTATATACTATTATCACTACAATAATAGGTACCAAGCCACCAGATCGTTACATTATTTATAAATATGAACTAAAAACTAAAAAAAATTATCCAAATATTATAAAAATAATTGGTCTAAAAAAGCTTAACCTGCTGATAAAGGAAAAAAAACGGATTTTGTACTTAAAAATCATTGCCTGGGACTTTCTGAAATGTAATAGGTATATTTTGAGTTCAATTCCGGGCAATAAATAAACTTCAACAGAATACAGGTTAGATAGAAAGGTAATGAGAAGGTCTAATTTAAACTCCAGTTTTATTGTTTTACCTATAATGAATATATGTAAACTCCGACTGTGTTGGACTTGCGCATGTAAAACTAAATAATATATCTTAACTAATTAAACCAAAAAAAATTATGGTTTATTATGGATCTATATTAGACTTAATAGTTGGAATATCTACAAATTGTATCGCATAATTTTAGTTCAAAATATTATAATTTATAAACTTATAACATAATATAATGTCTTAATATAACATACCTATATATTTTTTGATTATTACAATTATTATGTATCATAATATTGGCCATTACAATTTGTACGATTCGTTCGGACAATTATTATTTTTATTTTTAAGTTTTATATCATTTTTGGCATATTCAAGTAAAGTAAATAATGTTTATTTTGCAAAAAAATTGTCTTTTTGTACATAGATAACATAACTTATTAAGTATAGTATACAAATAAAATAGTATAAAGAATTGAAATAAGTAAGAGTTTGTAAATATTTGCAGCCCTCCGATAAGCTAAAAGCTTGTGGTGGAGGGTTATAAAGAGTTCATAAAAAAAAAGTATAGTTATAGTATTAGTTAGGTATAAAGAAATAATAATATAATAATATATAGCTTGCAATCATTAAGTTTATACAATTTCAAATTCATTAAAGTTAACAAGTTTTAAATACAGCTTAAGATGTCTTAAATTATTAAAGTCAAAAATATTAATTTTTAGAGCCCTACATAAATGTATTGCAACAGAGATAGAATTTTTTGCACCAAACTGTTTGTGAAATTTTGGAATTTTTATGTTGATAATTTTTTTGTATCTAGTACAATAGTCATGGTTAACGGCTGATAAAGTATCATGTCTGTATTTATATAGAGCAATTAAAATATTTTTGTAATATAAGCCATTTATGTTGAAAACATTTAATTCTTTGTACACATATTCATTATTTGTAAGTTTTGGTTTAACTAACAAGAATTTAATTAAGCTATTAATAGTTGATTTTAAAGAGGTTGTATGTGAGTCATATGCTTGTCCCCACACAACTATCCCATAATTTAGAATTGATTGAACGAGTGAAATATATATGTGTCTTTTTATATGAATATTAAATATATATTTAACATCATTAAAAATATAAAAAAATGTACGAATAGTATTTGTTAATGAATTTATATGATGATCCCACTTAAGTTTGTTATCTAAGGTTATACCAAGGTATTTTATTTTATTTACAGAAAGCAAAGCGGTATAGAATTATTGTTGGTCATATTGTTTATATTTTGATTGCCTGATGAATTAACGAGTATTTGATATTTTGTGTCTATACTTTCAAGGTTTATGCTAAAATACATATATTTCGATTTGTCCAGGTTAATTTCTAATAGATTATTATCAAACCAAGCCTTAATTTTATTTATAACAGTGTTTGAGTTCAAAAAAAGCGAATTTACTGATTTGTCTTGAATCAGAACAGCAGTATCATCAGCATAGCAGATAGTATTCGCATTTATACTTAAATTCAGCAAACCATTAATATAGATAATAAATAGAACAGGCCCTAGAACCGTACCTTGAGGTACACCACATTGAACCTCTAATGGCGAACTTAAAGAATTATTAACTCTAACAACTTGTGTTCTATTACTTAGATACGAACTTAATAGTTCATGCATTTTTCCTCTTAAACCACAATAATATAATTTTTTAAGAAGTATTTCATGATCTATGCAATCGAATGCTTTTTTTACATCTAAGAAAATACCAATAACTTTATTACTGCTATCAAGGTTCGTATGGATAAAATGATTAATAGAAAATAATGCATCATCAGTAGATCTGCCTGTTATAAATCCAAATTGGTTTTTAGAAAAAAAATTTTTACTATTTAGAAAGTCAATTATTCTATGTTTTAGGCATTTTTCGTATAATTTAGATAATGATAAAGATAAGGCTATCGGACGATAGTTACCACAATTTGTAGGGTCACCAGATTTATGTAATGGTACAATTATACACCTTTTAAAACACGACGGGTAAATACCCATGGAGATTGAATGATTAAATAATTTTGCCAAAGGATACGATATAGTACTAGCTGTAGATTTAAGAGTATGATTTGTGAGACCATATTCAAAGAAGTTTGTATGCTTTTTAATTTGTTGTATATACTTTTCTATCTCCTTTCTATCTATAGGTGTAACAAGTATTGAACTTAAAATTTCACAATTTTTATTTAATTCAGCCCACGATTTTGTTTCATAACCTTTCAACTTGAGACTATTTTCAATATTTGTTCCAACATTTATAAAAAAATTGTTAAATTCATCGCAAATTTGATTTTCATTATTGATTGTGACACCATTTATATCAACTAGTGTGTTAACTGTTATTGTTTTATTGCCTTTTTTACCTATAACGTCATATAAATAACTATTATTTTAATAATGACGATTGTTATTACAAAATTATGTTTTTTTGTTTAATAACGATTGGTTATTATATTATATTAATTGTATACTGTTCAATGATTTTCTTCACTGGTGGAGTTTACATGAACCAAATTTTAAATGATTTTTTTAGCTCACACAAAAAAATGTACTCGTGGCGGAGGTTACACCCTAAATTTACTATCCTAGTTGGGTGATCATTATTAGTTAGCAAAATTGATATTTATTTTAACTCAAACTATCTTGGATAATTATCGGTGGAATTAATATCCAAAACATTATTATATTTTTAATTCCTCATTAGAACTAAACGTATTTTTTTTTTATTAATTTAGGAACTTAAACTGACGTATAGAGGTACTCGATGCATAATAATATTATAACCATGGTATCGTCCACAACGGTTACGTCGTGGAAAAAAGACACTTTATTACCCGAAGTTTCAAGAGCGGAAACACCATAACCATAGGTGGGTATATTACGCAATACGACAAATAATAATAATAATAATATACAACCACACACCGTCGTAGTCACATCTATCTCTCGGACATAATTTTCAGGATAATAGGTATTACGCATAATTTGAATTAATTCCATCGCGACGTGTATGATAATAATAATAATAATAATAATATTACGTGTATAATGTATATCCCTACCTACCGACCCACCCACTCGAGTATGAACCGTATGCGAAAAGCAAAGGAGGTTTTGATGGGTGGGAGGGGGTGGGTGGAGGGTGGTTTATAATAATAATATGTTTGTTGCGCTCACGGTTACCGGGTTTATACATATTATGCTCACGGTGAAATGTAGAACCTTAATTTTCCTCAGACCTCTCTCCACCCCCCCAGCCGAGCGACGTGGCCCGGGTTTGCCGTGAACAGTTTTTCTTTTTTCTTTTGGGGGTGCAGGTCGACGAGGGAGGAGGGCGTCGTCGTCGTAATGAAGTCGAAAACATCGCCGCCGTTATGCAAAGTAACACGGCCGTCTAATAATAATTCGCAGCAACATGTGTTCGTAACAACGACTCCGAGCACACGACCTGGCCACGAAGACGAGGAGCCTTTTGGGAATCGTAAAACTTTACCGCCCTCGTCGTGAGGGGTGGGTGGGTATAGGATACCCACACGCACTAGGGGGTGGGTGGGTCGGTGGGCCCCGGCACACATATCATTATACTCCGAGTGAAAAATATTAAAACGCGACGTCATAATATTTACTCGTCGTCGGCGGCGGCGTAATCGTTATTTGCGCCGGTATATTGTTTCAGAAACGAGATTACACAGATAATTTTATATAATATTATAATATTGTACTATACTGTCATAAACGAACGAACACAAAAATATTTAACACGACATTTTGAGTGTGTGAGCCAACGGCCGCCTTTGTAACACAACCCACTATTGCAGTGTAACAATAACATTTTCATATAGGTTTGAATATAGCCTCATCGTGCCACTCTTAATATTGAATTTTGTTTTAGATTTTTGAGAATTTTCAACATCCAATTACACCGGCCAGCTATTTTCAAAATGATGGTTTACTGGTACCGTAATTCCAGGGACGGGCTTTGGTGTATTTGACAAAGTAATGATTATAATAATATTATAATGTGCCATTTGTTTACTTTGAACAATATGTAGGAAACGATACTACGGCGCATAGGTACAATAATTCGACGGTGCTATTCAAATAATTTTCAGATCGATGAACGATGTATCGAGATATTAATTAAATTATCTGACTGTAGTTGTGCCCATATATATTTTTCACTATTCGAGCTCGGCAGTCGGCGTGACCAGACAGACATAATATTATTATTATTATTATTATTTCGTAAATCTGTTCCATCGGAAAATGGCTGCAAACGAGTTGTGTCCCAAATACTGAATTGCGTCCCTATGTTTTTTTCGGGTTACACGAATTGTGTCCCTCAGTTTTGTTCGGGTTACACGAATTGCGTCCCTATGTTTTTTTCGGGTTACACGAATTGTGTCCCCCAGTTTTTTTTCGGATTACACACAAGTTTGGTCTAACTAATATAAATGTATAACAATTTTTATAAATTCACATTGAGTAATTTTTTTATTAAAATATTAAAAGTAGGTAAGTTAGGTATATCTTATATAATATTATATTTAACACGAAAAATGAGTATAAAAAACGTCATATTATTATAGTGAAAATTTTAATCTAACAATAATTTATATGTTGTTTCGTCTAATTGATAAAATATAAATAAAAAGCAAAAATAAATACACAAATAATTTTAATAATATTTCATATAAGGCAAACACTTAGATAAAACAATTTTTATAAATTCACATTGAGTAATTTTTTTATTAAAATATTAAAAGTAGGTAAGTTAGGTATATCTTATATAATATTATATTTAACACGAAAAATGAGTATAAAAAACGTCATATTATTATAGTGAAAATTTTAATCTAACAATAATTTATATGTTGTTTCGTCTAATTGATAAAATATAAATAAAAAGCAAAAATAAATACACAAATAATTTTAATAATATTTCATATAAGGCAAACACTTAGATAAAACAATTTTTATAAATTCACATTGAGTAATTTTTTTATTAAAATATTAAAAGTAGGTAAGTTAGGTATATCTTATATAATATTATATTTAACACGAAAAATGAGTATAAAAAACGTCATATTATTATAGTGAAAATTTTAATCTAACAATAATTTATATGTTGTTTCGTCTAATTGATAAAATATAAATAAAAATCAAAAATAAATACTAAAAATAATTCTACTTCATCTGGGTCGAGAAAAGGTAAACCAAAAACGTGCTTTAAAAATTTGCTTATTTCGGAGGATTGATCCTTATATTCTACAGATAAACCGAGTTCTTGAATTTTTCGCCACCAGCTCTGACCGAGATGGAAGCGACAGCCTTTAATTTCTATTTTTGGCCACACATCAGTGATAGCAGAATGTATTGCTATTTCGAAATCCACAAGGATACGCTGTACATTTAATGTTACATTTAAATCAAAAAAATATTTGTTTATATGTTCAAAAGCTACGAAATATGATTCTTGTCTTTTATTTGGCAATAATATAAATAATAATGGTATATATTGTTCATTTTTAATAGTATGTATTGTGAACATTTGGTAAAAAAATTTTGGGGCACTCTTAAATGTGCCATCAATGAACCACATTTCTGATTTAGCCAGTAATTCTAAATTCGTAGAACAAGAAAATCCAATAATATTATTTTTACGATCATTAATAAATATCATATTTTCCCCTCGGTTTGATATAATTTGTAGATTTTCAATTATTTCATGTACATCAAAAATGGATTTTGGTAGGTTTGGTAAAATATGAGTTCGAGCTTGGTACATATTGTCACGAATACGAGAAATGTCATAAGAAGTTAGTGTTTCTACGTCACCCTTGCGTAACTCATTGTGAATTAGTTTACATGGTCTCTCACACACGTCTTCTATAGCTTTTCTTTTTAAAACATTACTAATTTTTTGTCTGTTTAGAACAGATGTTTCAAGTTTTTCATGATTATGATTAATTTTGCGTTCAATTATTTCATTGACGTTATTAATTTTTATAAAAGACTTACATTTCGTTTTAGTACATCTCCATCTTTGCAATTCGGACTTTAATAATTTATGAAAACAAAACTTGTAACCATCAATTACCAAAAGCATTTTGTTGTTCTCACTTATCATTTGCTCCATAGTGGACGGTTGGTGTTTGACTGACTAGTAAATTAATCGTATAATATTGTATTACTATTATTATATCTCGTCGAAAATTCCGGTAAAATACGATTGAGAACGTTACGGTTGAGTAACATTTTTTAAACATATTTATAAATATTAAATGATATGGCAACGTTGCACGTAAATTCGTTCTCAATCGTATTCTTTTTTGGGTTTTTTTGGGGTCAGTGGTAAGTTCTTTGTTATTTTTAAGTGTTCTCAATCGTTCGGCCAAAAAGGTGTAACGTTCTCAATCGTTCGATAGCCGAAAATTCAAGTGTGATATTGGAATATCCGAGTATAGTTATATGTATATAATATATAGTTCGTTATCTTAATATAGTAGAGGATCAAGACACACATGTACATGTACAATGACAATCGTTGTAGCTCCATGCACACCTTATCTCCACGCGATAATAATAATCGACAGAATCGAATTTTATTCAGTACCTAAATATCTTATAAAATATGTGTTGGTATATTTTATACAACATTGAAATGGAAAAAAATCGAATTTATAAAAAATTTTGTAAACTTAAATAAACTTTAATCGGGACACAACTCGTGTACCCCATTTTTATGATTGGGACACAACTCGTGTACCCCACTTTTATCATCGGGACACAACTCGTGTACCCCACTTTTATCATTGGGACACAACTCGTGTACGAGAAATTTGGTCGGGACACAACTCGTTAACTGCGCGGAAAATGTTTCCGTCCGTCGGCTATAATGGAAACGCAGCAGTAATAATTATTAGTTTACTGATATGAATGAATGACGTGATGAACGTCTGCTGATAGTGTCAGGTTTATGATATCGGTGGTTTCACTATAATAATTATAATATTATCATTGAGACGGACATTCTAAAATGGAAATGCGCTTACAATATTATGCCTATACGTATCTAAAACTTTAATATTTTACGCGTTCCTAAGCATTTATAAATAACAATATGAATGTAAACGATGATGACACTCTCGATGACTATAACTTTTAGTTTAATATTGTATTTGATGAAATAGTATATCAACTTGAAAACAGTCAGATGCCCACTTGGAAACAACCGAATTACCTTGTCGATACAAGCTCAACAGAATACTTGAAAAAACCCCTAATACTATTTATAATGAACTTTTACACAGTTCGAATACCAGTACTAAGATCTAAATTGATGCACCCAAAACTAAAATGGGTATAGCACTGTTTAAAAGAGTCCAATTAGCCCTGGATATCAATAATACAAAAATAGATATATTATGTTCTGACTCACTCAGTACCTTAGCTAATCTGCTGCTATCCAAAATACTAATTGAGCCATTCGCTCTATTAATTAGTAACCTTCTCTCCAAATCAAACAAATACATTTTATTCATATGGAAAACAGGTCAACACTGAAACATAAAGGGGAACGAGAAGGCAGATAAAGCAGTTAACGCAATTAGACAGTGAAGTAATTGCCTTTAAGGCAAAATTTAATTTATAAAATACCACTAAACGAAAAATAACGCGAAACATAATTTATAGAATATCATTCAACGAAAAATAACGTTAAACGAAATATTTTAAAATCTATTTGTTCAAAAGGTATATTAGTATCTTAGAAACATTGATTTCATGCAAACAGTCTAAGAATAAATCGATTATAATATTAGGTATATTCAGTATTCGGGCCATTAGGTCCCACATTATTTATTATTTTTAAATTTAATAGGTATTAACACTATTTTAAATAACAATAAACCCAAAAGTTGAATAAAGCTTTAATTCTAAATAACGATAAACGCAAAAATTGTGTAACGTTTTAATTGTAAATAACATAAAACGGAATTTTTTTTTCAAATGCAAGCCCCGATTATCATCCACTGCTCAAACTTCAACGGAGCTAGGAAAGACTTCGACATCCCTAACAAACTGTACGAAGCAATCGGTCCATTTTCAAACTATCAAAACATAATTTTAGGCTTAAAAAAATTCTACTGTTCAATAACATATAACATAATGTAAAAAAGTAATACTCTTGTGAAAGCTAATAACCTGTGTGTTGATGATGCCTTAAGTCTTAAACGATAAAGAAAAAAAAAATATGGCTACGCGTCTTTTCTATGTGAACAAAACTCTAACATTTTATGCGTTGTTCTTATGCATTTATAAATAATAATATTAATGTAAAGGTTGATAATACACGCTCGATGACTATAACTTTTAATTGATCTGGCGTCTTGCCAGGATGTTTTTTAAACACTGCGAGAAAAAAATAATCCTTAATGACATAATATTATTGTAGGGTCGGCGCTAAAAAACTAAAACCATATTTGAATAGAATAAATTTAAAATGTAATTATTACTTGTTATCCTACCAAATAAATGCCTATTTGAGACTTTAGGTTTTCAACAACTGCCGTCAGAGAGTAAAGTTTAAAGTGTTTACTTTTCAAAAACCAAAACCGGGTCAATAGGCAATCACTACGTTTTTTTAAAGGGAAGTATTATTTTGATTGTTATTCGTCAGCGGAATAATAATAAATATAACTTGTCTTGAACCACTTCTTCGAGTCAGACAATTTTTACTCAATTTGGCGTTTGTTTAAAGTGGATTAATATTTGGATCAAAACCATAAGAATTATAATTAAGACTGTAGAGGAGAAATGGATAATATTAAATATTTTATCATAATTAATTTAAAACTGTACTTATCGATTATGTTCAGAGTATTAATACCAATCGTTTCGTTTTTAAGGTTTAAATTAAATTTCAAAATATTACATTTTCATTTAAACGATTGTTGTTCAATAATGTTTTCTTATCAATAAATATGCTTTATAAAAAAATCTCGAAACTGTATTCGGACAATTGGCCGAAATATCTTCAGAGTAATAATTACATCACTACCCACCTGGCTATATTTAAGACGACTGTGAACATATTATCTCCAAGTAAAATAATGTCTCCACCAGTAAATTATATCGAGCACATCATAATAATATATAAAATGGTATTTATCTACCGCTCGTTAGATAATCTCCAGTAGAACAGGAGAAAACTTGATAAATTACGTTCGGAAATTCGTTCGGAGGAAAAAAGTTTAAACTCTTCATTAATTATTTTAAACTGCATAATTTGTATAACGATGTTGTACATAATTTGTTTACGTTAATGTTATATATAATAGTTGTCTTAAAATATTCTCGAGTAAACAATATAACGTTCGAGTATTTTTACTTTCTTATTTTTTTTTTTTTCAGAAATCCACCCCTCCCCCTTCCACCACCACCGGTTTACTTCCCCCCCATGTCGTCGGACAAAGATGGAAATTAATGAGAAGTAAACTGAAAATACGTATCGCCCCGTTGTGGTGTCGTTACGGGCGTACGGTTCGCGCATTCCACGGTAGATACTTGTCAACTTGATTGCTGATTGATATTAATACAATTATTCCATCTGTTTTGTTGCCAAGGCGACCGGGCGAAATATTCTCCGACGTGCCCTCGGTCGGTCGGACATCTAACCCTAAACCATCGATCTATATAATATACCGAAATCGCGTCGCCTAGAAGTGCACATTATACTGTACCTTCCTAAAAAATGTTAATTCGTTATAAGACATAACAACAACAATAATAGATTATATATTTTTGACACGGGCAAATATTATTGTACAGAGTAAAACGATATTATAGACAGTACTTGTGAATACTAAATACAGCAATGAATGACACGATTTATTCGAACGTGGGTAGAGTTGATTTTAGTCGATTGATGTCATGATATTCTCCCTAAACGACTGTAGTAACTGACTATGGCGAGTAGTGGGAATCGAAAAGTTGTTCTAAGAGTTAAAAAACTGACACGATAAAATATGCAGGGTGTTTTTTTGAGCATGCTTATCCCTATTTTCCCTTTAATAGTTAATTTATTCGAGTTCCAATTTTTTAGAATTTTTAAGTGTCCAAAAACCGTATATTCAAATTACCGACAGCTTTAGACACTATACTTAAAGAGTGTCCTGTGGCGATACTTATATTTTTCAAATGAGAACCTCACTTTTTTTACTGCAGTTTATCTAGCGGATAGTTTCTTGAACCCGTCAAAATTCTAATTAGTAGTTTCTGAGTTATTAAAATGTTAATAATAAGGACAATAGTCCTCAAAAACAGTTTTCCAAAAATACAAATTATGCATTGTAAAATTGGATGTGGTGTTGTTTATTATACTTGGGTCGTTTTTCATAAATTATTTATGTATATTTATATAGATCAACTACATTTTAGAATCATCTAAGCCCCCATGACCCATGTCTACTAAATCCATTACCATAGTATAACCTAAATAACACAAAGTTAACTTTAAACACAATGTAACTCGAAAAGTACCAATCTGAATTTTAATTTACATACATCAAAATTCTCAAAAAAATATCTGCTTAGGGGGTTCCTGTTTGAAAAATAAAAGTTTCTATTGTCACGGGATCATCCTTAAGTGGTGCGAAAAATATCGAAAGTATTCGAAAATATGGTTTTTAAGTGTATTTAGAAATTCTAATAATCGGAATTCGAAAACATGCATAATTTAACCATACGAATATGGTGATCATGCTTAAAAAATCACCCTGTATACATCCTAATAATTATTCAGAACAATATTCTATTTCATTGTTAGTACAAGATTATAAATAAAACGAATAGGAAAAATATCCTTGTCGATAATAATAACATAGTTTTAAGTTAAATGAAGAATTGGTGTAAACTAAATTTCAAATAAAGCATGATTTTCGTGCTTATCTAGTATTTATTAATTAGCGGTGGACGAGTAGAGAAATCCATAAAACCGAACCGTATTGTGAAATTGGACTTAAAATGGCGAAGTATAGTAATTTCCAAAATGCCAGATGATCATTAAACTAACGAGCATTTCTGCATATAAATCCTAACAGTCGCATCCCTTGTTATAATATGCTATAGTCGTGCTTAGCAGATCCCTACTTAGGTACTCAGGAGGATGGGGGGTATCCCCACTGCATTCTCGGGCCCTGAAATAATTAGGTGCTCCCATATATTATTACTATAATACAGTCGTGCACGTTTTAATTGCATCAATCGACATTAAATAATTGCTAATATAGACTTAATATGGCACTCGACTTATATAATATAATCTTGAAAAATAAATTTAATGCTAAAATGCGGTATAGCAAAAAAATTACATAAAATTTAAGTCAATGGGCCCCATAAAAAAAATAAGCCCCTACTCTCGAAATTCCTAAGCGGGGAGTTCTGATGCTGGGTATTAATTATCATATTTTTAAAGTATAACGTACTTACATGTTATGGTATTGACAGTGTATAATTACAACGTTTTACAACAATAATTTACTATGATATGGTTCTTTGTAATAATTAGCAGTTACAATGATCGCTCGAGCAAATTTTCGCAATTCGGATGAGAGGTGAAAACGTTCAATCATCGTGCGGACGGGTCATTGTTGAGACTAATCTTGAAAACAAACTCGATGGACGTAATTGGAAGGGAAAATTGTGTAGCATTACTCGGTGAACACAAGCACAGTAAAAAACGGCATTAAAACGTTGTCGTTTTACTAGTGTAATCGATAGATAAAAAAATTCTATGAGCCAAATAATAATGATACGAAACAACAAATTAAATAAGTAAAAATTATATTTTGATAAGTCAGAACATTTTTTCTACCGTTCACGATTTATCGGTAAATTATTGTGTGTTCGCCTTTATAAATCTTTTGTAATACTTATCGTAAATTTCCTGAATATATGAATTTAATTTAGATTTTCAGAATTTGTTCTAAACACGAGTACACAACCAACTCTATTTTATTATAGTATAGTAATATTAATATTGCAATTTAATTGCATATACATAATATTTTCTGAGAAGATAATTTTTTGAAAATTTCGATTTTCTATGAATACCGGATGTTATAGAGCCAATAGTTTATTCATTATATAATATTATACCATACAAACTACTGGTATTAATATCATGTTTAATAAATCTCGACCATTTAAAATGTCGATGAAAAGAGCGGAGAGGTAGGGAAATGATTTTATACCTCAAGAATGTATAATGCATAAATGCACTATAATACATTCCGTCTCGTATAATCGTTTAAGAACCCTTTCACAAATAAATCACTCTATTAAATATTCAGTTCCTAAACAACTAGGAATGTAGAGGGATTTTAAAGTCTTGGCCTAGAAAATATTTTATCCATTTATGCAAACTCGAATACCTCTTCCCGAATCAAAATTTATTTAAGGTCCCCCTCAAATGCGTCTTTTTTTAAGGAGTTGTGTTTAGGCAATTATTTCTCTACTTGTGGTCACGGATCTTCTTGGTAAAATCATGAAAACATAATATTATCGACATATTATTTTAAAATATTTAATTCGGAAACCAGGCGGACAAGTGGAGACTGCTCTGCTGTCCAGTAGTTGTCGAGAATGCTATTGTTATATTTTAATTAAATAATAAATCATTGCATACGAAAAACTGTTATGAGACGTTGTGTCGTCCAGCTTATTTGAATTATAAATAATTTAATTTAATAATTTAAAAAATAAATAACAAAAACCAAAAATATCTCGTAGCTATAAATAACGAGTATTTCAGGTAAACGCTTTTTCTTTGTCAGAGGTAGAAAAATAGCTTGTGGGGAATATTCTATTAAAAGTTAGAATGTTAGCTACGAAAAGAAAAACTTTTATGAATTTCCAACTGAAAAATAATTCGAACATTTTCGGGATTTTGATGAATATTGTCAAAATTTTAAATTTAAATTCACATGGAATATATATATGTTTCGTGCTAGTGTATCTTTAAGGTTTTTTATACTTTTATTAAAACAACTCGTGAGGTAAGTACCAACTATAGATATATTCATAATACATATATTATTTACATAGTATTATACGTTTTTAATTGTCATATTATGATTACAATATAATATAATCCCTGATAAGTACATAATGTATACATTTATTATTGTGTATCGTTTTAATCATAATTCGTGGCCACGAGGACAAACAAGCCTTGTGTTTAAATACTATAAAAATAGCTAAAACACTTATACGTCGTATGGAAAACCCTCTGAAGCCAACTGCAGTAGCCAACACAGAACAAAAATGTTTCCTAATTATGATAAAAATATTTTCAGGTAAATAATAGTTGTCGAAATATTTTAGTTATATTATAAGTTCATATTTTTGAAAATATTTTATAAAAAAACATTTACAAAACATTTGAATCATATATTTTCAAAAAACATTAAGTTAACATTTTTATTAAATCATATAGTACAATATTTTGTTATCACAAGAAGAAAATTTATATAAAATATTAATAGTCAAATGTTCATTATTTAACCACTTTAAAACATTCACTAAATATTATCATTTCCCAAATGCTGTGTGGGAGCAATTTTAAGTGCCACTTGAGTGTTAGGTTAAGGGTCCACGTCTCTTATTCACATTTATTGTTCAGAAAGTTTTAGAAAAATAATTTCTATTCAGTCCGTTTTGCTTGAAAGTAGTAGCTTTTAATCAACATGTTTACATCAGAGGTTGATGACAAAAGTTTCAACTATTTTTTTAAATTTTTTAAATTTATTGTATTATTTGTTTTTCGACAAAAATAGAAATTTTATTAATTTCATTGTTATAAATAGCGTAACTTTCAGATGATTTTTTTTTTTATAATAATGGTAGAAAAACTTGTTGGGTATCTTTTATTAAAATTTCTAATTTTAGCTATGAAAAGAAAAACTTTTATGAATTCCTACCTGAATAATAATTTGAAAATTTTCTAGATTCTCACGAATTTTATCAAAGTTATAATTTAACTACACATAAAAAATAATGATTGTATCTTTAATATTTTCGTAATATAATATATACAACTTACGAGGATCCTTTAAAATTACATTGTAATGTAAAAAAGTTTTTATTTAAACAATTTTACAAAATTATAAAAAAATATCATTGGTATAAATAGCACAAAAAAAGCTGAAATATTTTGAAAATCATGTACAAAGAACGATAATATAAACTTTTGGTGAACATTAAAAGTGTCTATGGTGATTAGTTTTTGAGTTACCTCAACAAAATATGATATTGACCAACTAACCTAACCTAAACTAACCAACTAGATTCATCTTTGACATCAGAAAAAGGGCAGATATCGAAAATGAGATCATTTTTACAACTTAAAATGTCGACGACACAAAAAAAAAAACACAATATCATTGTAAACCAGTGACTTGGACCTTGATGATTTTTACGGTTCTGGTTACTGTTCGGCAGTCTTGTAAAGAATATTTTTATTTTGTATTCGGGATACATATTTGAATAAATGAGAATTAAGGTATTCAGAATAGTTGAATAGTTCTTGAAAATATACTCAGCTGAATACATATTCGAATAATTTTTGGAGTATTCGAATATTATTAGAATACTTTTTTTCACAACTTAAAGTTTTCGTCAGCTTTTGAATGTTTTTTAATTAACATTTATTAATTAATAATTAATAATACATCTTAATCATAAGTTATTTATAAATTTTAACCACATATGATAAGGCCGATATGGGCCATACGGGATACAACACAAAGGTGTTTATAAAAATAATCATATCATGGGCCAATATTATATATAATATTTCGTTCAAAGAATAAAATTAATGTTCATGATTTATAATAATATGTCTTGTCCCAAATTAAAAACTATTTTTAATGAATAAAAAATACAAATAAAAGTATTCAAATACAAAAGTTTATTCATTCATTATTCATTTATTCGAATACTTTACAAGACTGCTGTTCGGTTTCCAGAAAAATTAAAATTTCTGTTTCAGTTCCGGTTCGGTTCTTAAAAGAGAAAATTTGTTAAAAGTTTTGGTTTTATAGGTACTATCTAAAGAAGAAAAACTAAAATTTTAAAAATTAAATTTAGATTCAGGTTCCGGTTCGGTTCTTAAGAAAAAAAAAATTGTTACTTGTTTTGATTTTCTAAAAAAAATTGTAAAGTAAAAGTATCGGTTCCGGTATTACAATTAATTTAAATAAGGGTTCCGGTGAGGTTTCGGTTCCCAATGTTCAAAGGGTTCTGGTTCAAAAACCGGTTATTTTCGGTAAGGTTCCAGTCCCTAAACACGATGGATTCGTAGCATCGGATCTCTGCAGAATCCAAAAACATACATCGACGTGTGAAATCGAAATTACTATCAAACTGTTCCGTTTTGATTTCAAGCCTAGAAATGAAAACTGCAATCGTCGTGCACTGATGGCAGACGATACCTAGTCGCAATGATATATATCATGTGCGTGGCAGTCAGCCACATAGGTACAATGATTCTATAAATGTCAATCCGATTTACGGTCGTTTTAATATCGTAATATTATATTTAGTGATGCACAATGATGTCGTATTTAGATATTGATATCGATATCAGACCAATTTTACTGATATCGATATGACAAAAATTATATTCGATATCGAAATACGACATCGCAGGTAAATATCCAAAATTTTATCGATATCGAAAATTGATATCAATTCGTTGCAATTTGAAATTTCTATTTTCTATTAATATAAGTTTTGACAGTAAATCAATGTCTAAGAACGATTAAACACCAACGATAAGCAATACGATAAAGCTCTTAAAATAGACGTATATAGCTGTGACTGTTGGATTTTTACAATTAGTCTCTTTTTTCCGTCGTCTACGTTGAGTTAAATAATTAATAAGTTAAATCAAATATAATTTATTTGTCAATAGTTATAATTAATAAGCTAAATAATTGAATAAAAATTATGAGTTCTATTAAGATAGTACCATTACCTGGAGGTCGTAGTGACATATGGAAACATTTCGGCTTTCAAATAGATAATAATGGTACAATATTAAATAAAAAACAAGTTCACTGTCGCGAGTGCAAGTCTATGATTGCGTACAGTTCTAATACTAGTAATTTAAAATTACATTTACAACAATGCAAAAAAAACCTATTATACAGTATGTCCCAAAAGTCCTGTATCACCCTTAATATCTCCATGTAAAATCACTATATTTAAACGCGGTTTTTTTGACAGTACTAAGTATGAAAATTCTGATTGAATGGCATAAAATTCATTTATTTTTTTCTTTAAATTCAAAAATTTTCAAAAAAATTTTTTACGCATTTAAGAATTTAAAATTTTTAAGATAGCCATTTTGTTGAGCATATTTTTTAAAACAGTTCAAAAAAAAAAAAAAATACTAAAATTAAATAAAAATTGACCAAGTTAGAGCAAGTTATGTTTTTGAATAATTGTAGTAAAAAAATAAATTATTGTTTCACATTTCAATAATGAAATATCTAATTTCAGCACACGACAATACTTTTACATTCTTAATTTATTTTATTACAACAATTATTCAAAAACATAACTTGCTCTAACTTGGTCAATTTTTATTGAATTTTAGTATTTTTTTTTTTTGAACTGTTTTAAAAAATATGCTCAATAAAATGGCTATCTTAAAAATTTTAAATTCTTAAATGCGTAAAAAATTTTTTTGAAAATTTTTGAATTTAAAGAAAAAAATAAATGAATTTTATGCCATTCAATCAGAATTTTCATACTTAGTACTGTAAAAAAAACCGCGTTTAAATATAGTGATTTTACATGTAGATATTAAGGGTGATACGGGACTTTTGGGACACACTGTATATAAAAATAAATTATATCGATATATCGATATCGTTTGTTTTTCGATATCGCGATATGATATCGATATCAATGAACCGATATCGATAACGGAAAATATATCGTTGTGCATCACTAATTATATTATTGTATCGTTAACGTTTTATCAAATACGTAATTAGACACGACGACACAGAGCTTTTTTACCTATACCAATATACATACAACTATGGGGACGTCCCTTACGAACTAGCTTACAGCCTCGGGATTTAATGCCGCCGAACAGGTCGTGTTGGGGGACGCAATCATTAAATAATAATACACCTTTAATCGTAAAGTTTGCCGAGTGCGTGCGTTGTTAACGGGTCCGGAATTTCGGTAATAAACTCCTCTCCGGGTCAAGGAAACTTTAAGTACCCATCTTCGTTCCGATTGACGAACTCGTTAGTTATGTAACTCTAATGCCTATTACCCTTAATGCCGTAATCTAATTCCCAAACATTTAAATAACAAAACAAAATCGGCTCTATACTTGCCACTACCTATATACCTGCCCACGAACTTATTCGTAACGGTATCGTCCGAAATTTTGCGCTACGACGGTTTCCCACGTTAATTAAGCGAACGCTGATGATAATCCTCCTTATAAATATATTATATATATACATACGATAGACTTTGAATGATAATATAAATTAATCGATGTAAATATTTTATCGTTTTCGATACACCGCCGAGAGGTTGTCGGAGATTAATCGTTAAACAGGTCACATTGCTTGAGGTTAGTATAAGTACGCGGAATTCAGGAAAACATTTTAAGGGCGAAAATATATCAAAGTTTTAATATTTATAATGAATGAGTGCAAACGAAACGTTATGAAAACTTAATGGAACTTTGAACTAACAAAGAGCTCAACAGTTTAAATTTATAAATAATTTTTTCTACGAATAAAACGACACATTTTTGAAACACCGAATATATATAATAGGTGCGCCCGAGCCAAACCGAATTTCTTCTTGTAAATTTTCACTACTCGTTTGTTAGTGTAGAATAAAAAAATATAATAATATTATTGCATGCACACATGTATGTTACTTTTTAAAAATAGGAAATAATAATTGTAGTGCCTGACTTAATGTTTAAATATAATAATTATATGTACACCTTTCTAGAAAGCGTAACATGCATAATATTCGTAGAATCAATATTATAATTTTTTTATTAGAAATCGATAATTTTCTCAATTTTTCATCGGCAAGTTGTTGTATAATATAAAATATGGGTATTTTAACTATACATTTACAGTAAAATATACTCCATTAGAAATTTGTCAATCTAATTCAACTTTACGAAAATTCTGATTGTATTAATATCATTAATTTTTGATCTTTTACAAAATATGAAATAATTTTGGTGTCACGGTACATTAGTTTTGAAATATAGTATTGAGTACACTTTCTAAAAAGCGTAATATATATATCGAATCTATACCTCATAAATTATAATACAATATTATTTTTTATTAAAGATTGATTATTATCTAGATTTTCTATTGACACGTTTTATATAATACACATAGCTATGTAGGTACGTTACCTATACATATACAGTAAATACTACCATTTGAAATTTGTCAATCTAATTCAAGTTTTCAAGAATGCTGACTGTATAACTATCATTTTTTTTTACCTTTTTTAAAATAGAAAATATGCAGAATGAGTTAAAATATTTGTGTTTACTGTTAACTTATATTTCACATATGTGGTGCTTATAATATAGTGTATTAATGCAAAATCGAGACAATAATCAATTTCTAATAAAAAATAATAGTGTATTTTAATTTATGATACGTTATTATGCTTTATAGAAAGTGAATAATACCGACAAAATAATTTTAGGGTGGAAATGCAAAAGTTGGTATTGCCAAAAATTCGAAAATCGAGTTAGACATCGATTCTGAATGAAAAAAATTCGGTGATATCAAATTTCCAGTCAAAATTAAGCAACATTGATTATTTGTACGAGTAAAATCGATTGAAAAACTGATGTTCAGTACATAACGTGATATCGCCCACATTTAATGTCAAAGCAAAATGTGGTATTATTATGTTCAATTTATTATTGACCTTGTTATTTGTATTGTGGCAACCATGATATCATTTCAAAAAGTTTTATTGAAAATATTAAATTTTTCTTCAAAACGTGGTTTTGCCACTTGGTTTTCATCAACAGAAATAGGAACAAGTTTAAAACGTGCTATTGCCATTACTTTTTCAAAACCTGCAATACCACGTTTTGGTCTGATCCGGAATTTTTAAAGCATTAAAAAAATGTTTACAATTTAGGTAGATTTATTTCGACACTATCAATCGTTTAATTTTTATTTTTTACATATAAATAAGGTTACTTATTCTGAGTGTTTATAGTCGTCAGGAAATGTGTTACAGTTTTCTTTGATTTGTGAAAATTTTGGTGTCAGTATTATTCACTTTCTATATAGCTTAATAACGTATCGAATCTATATATTATAATAAATTAAATTACACTATCATTTTTTATTAGAAATTGATTATTGTCTCGATTTTGCATTAATACTCTATATTATAAGCACCACATATGTGAACTATAAGTTAACAGTAAACACAGATATTTTAACTCATTCTGTATAATTGAACTGTGCAAAAATGCAGATTTAATTATTATTATTTAGGATCACACACATTGAATTTAATACAAAACCATTTTAATAGTGTTAATTGGAGTGTACTTAATATAATTTAGATTAAACGTTCAAACGATTTTCACTTAACGGTGAATACGCGATCGGTAGAAAATAATAAAAATTTGGTCCGATAATTAAAAGTAACGACCAAACATGCATAAAATATTATCAAAGATGAGTAGAAAATTAAAATATGACGTTCAACCCGACCTAACCTGGCTACAACTATTATGCACGATGACGTGTTTAAGTGAGATAACTTGACATTTGCGCCTCGTCCATCAAGTTTATAATATTTTGATAGTGATCTCCTTAGACGTCGTTTCGTCTAAAATATGCATATAAATTGTTTAGTGAAATGGAATTGACTTGTCGGACCGTTCCAGACACAAGAACCATTAAGTATGTGTTTTAACGGATCCTGATGGCCGTAAAACATGGTTGACATCTAAACTAATATCGTGGAGTTTACGTTCGCAATAAACAGTATATTTTCTTTTTCTGTCATGTACATAAATGTTTCAACGTTTATACGAGCACGGCGTACATCGTTTCGAGCAAACTTCGTGGAACTATACGACTGTTATCGTAATAATATTCTACATAAAATAGTTGTTTCCTATTTCGTAGACTTTTGAATGTCTGCAAAACGCGGACGTCAAAATAATAACATCTTGTAAGACTATGAGTGAAATGAAATGATTTTCGAAAAACTGAAACGCCCTCAACTGTTGAACTATTAAATTATGATAGTAGGTATGAACAAATATAAAATTCATGTATTTGTCTATTTCAAATTTCAACGGGTCTTGAGATCCAAATACAGTAGGTAAATATATGATAATAAATGTGACAGCCATAGAATTGATATTAACAATAATACAAATTGTGCTAAATTTGTTCTTTGTGAAAATACATAAAAAAAAATTGTTGTAGACCTAGCTCTACACCGAGGGATATTAAAATAGAGAAAACCAAACAATTCTGGACGATCAGTACAATGCCATTTACAAGATTAAAGAAAAATGTCAAGTCTCTTATTTTTGTTCTTTTTGATAAACTAACAATACGAAACAAATTTAATAACGGCTGGTAAGCATAATGTGGCTCGCACGAGTAATATGACATTTGAAGTCTAAAAACCGTAAGAAACAATTTCGTATAAAATTATCTTGGCAGTAGATTTGATACTTTATGCGAGGGAGGAGACAAAACCACAGAATTATATTCTAACTCAGCTCTTACGGTTGCTAAAGAAGTAAATACAATTTTAAAGCAACGGAATCGGTGAAATCTTCACAGTTCCTTATAATAGAGCATAATTATATCATTAACGATATATGCTCGTTATGTGTAATAATGGACCTCATTTATATGCAAATTCATATACTTATTGGAATAAAATTTTTAAAATCTGATGAGAATTGTCTCCGATTTGGATCATTCTTATTCAAATAACAAGAATCGCATATTTTGCATATTTCAAAGTTTTAACCTATTAAATACACATTTAATGCATATTTGTAGGTTATTGTTTACATATTATTATTTATAACACTTATATTTTTTTTCATCGCATTTTCAAGTTCACGTCCACATAATATCGATAAAATTACGACCAGTCTTTATTGTCAAAAATTAGACGACAATACGACATACTCATATGTGACACAATATTTTGTCATATAATATTATTATTACATTAATATAGATAAATTAGTTGCCCATATAACAGAGTTCAAGTGTTGGACGGAATCAGGACTAATATTTTATAGATTGAAGATAAAGAATGTTGAAACTTGAAAAGCGAAGAACTTAGTAAAGACGACAAAATACTTTTTTATACTTTTAAAACCTTTTTATACCTAACTATTTTATTACTTAATTCATTAATTAATACTTATTTTTCACAAAATTGTAAATATAATATTTTCGATTCAATTTTAAGTGAATATTTAAACTAAGCGGGTAAGTGGATGTCGCCCAACTCTACAGTAGGTTATTGGATTGTATTAAACTTGGATTCAATGATATAACATCATTGTATAAGAAAAACAATTCTGAGACGGTTTGTCAGTCTGGATATTTTATATTTTTATTATTTATTGTATAATGTAAGTTGAATTAATATTATTATATTATTATTTTTTATTCGTTTCTATGGTGATAAACAAAGCGTTAGCAATTATAATTAAATTTTTAGTGGTTTTTCGTAATTTTTCGGTGGTTTTCCCGGTAGCATTAAATAATTATTGAGAATATCTAAAAATGATCTCCTTCAAGTACCATCACGATCAGATTTTCTAAAAGATAAGATACTATATGTTTAAATTGAAGCACTCTTTCAGGTTGAAATTGTATGTACACTATGAAAAATAAACACTACCTATTGTAAAACCATAGGTTCCTCGCTCCACTAAGAATCTAAAATAAATGCATATTTTGCAGCATATTACATCATTATTAGTAGCATAAGGACTAGAGCATAGGGAATTTTAAGGACTTTTTGTACACACAAATCTGGTCCCTAGAAATAAGTGTTTATTGAAAGAAAGACTTGAATCAAATTTCACACATAAGTCATTGCACTTATATTAAGCACTCGTGCCAATGAAGACTTATTTATGTGTATTTAGACGTTTTACACATTTCTTATATTTTCCTAGAATAATCACCATTAATGATTTATTTTTAGATTTCACTATAGAACCATAATAATTAATTGAAACAACTAGGTAAGTAAATTAAGTACCTACTCTGTATAATTTATCAGAGTACCTAAACTTTGCTGTGCCACATTAAGGCGACTCAGAAAGTTAGCAGTCCGATTGGTTTGTTTTTAAATCAAGTCGTTCATAATATTATGTATATTACCGAAAACAATTTAAAAACTAAATTTCCCAAATCCTTTACACCGTAGTGATTAATAGTATTTTATTATTGATGAAAATTACTTATTCAATCAATTTGATTAATTTAAACGATTATACTTACGTATAGTGTACTTGTAACTGGTTATTTAACTGTTACAGGTTTATAGTGAGTGTATATGCATACAGTTGTATTCAATCTGATGAAAGATAATGCAATTGTTAAATTTTTAACCATTGCACATACTATGTACAGACTATAAAGTAAACAGAGCATTTAGTATATTATTATATGTTTTTAGTAAACTTTCACGGATTCACCTGCAAACGTACACTTTGAAGGTATATATGGATAGTAATTAAAAAAGAGCTCTTTTTCTAATGAGTTTCATTTTATCCGAGAATAATCCGCCATTTTTCACATCCCAATGAACTTATTTAAAAGTTTATGAACAAAAAAAAAAAAAAAATTGAAACTTCGAGATTCTCAATTAATTGGAAAGGCTGTGTTCAAAACCTTTTCATTTTATTCGCCGTGTTAAAACAATATTATAGTTGTGTGTATTTTGTGAGATTGATTTTAAAAGAAAAAAAAAACTGTTTTTGTTTAAACTTCAAGGTAAGTTTTCGTGTTTATGTGTCAATTTCGAACGAATCTCTCATCAGAAATATTGAAATAGTTAAGCCTCGATGTTGTTGTTATTTTTGTTTTGTTTATTTTTTTCTCTCGAGCCAAGTTCACACTTGGCGAAAAAGAAATGCACGAAGCTTTAATTAAAGTCCCGGTTAATTCTTCTTTACATATAACTACTATACGCAGTGTTCGTAGTTTTTTTATTTTTTTGTTTTTATTACCGTCTTCTCCGCGTCTTACCCTAAAACGACATTTGGATATAATATGAAACGGCTCTCCCAAGGCTTTTAGCGACGTCTGCCTAATTAAAAGACTACGTAGGTACCTGCACGTATTGTACGGCATTGGTAAGAAATGTGACTAAATAATATTGCTGTGTTTTGCCTGTGAGTATTAAATTTAACGAGGAATTTCAGTAACTATTTTTTTTTTTTTACAGAGAAACAGTCACGCGACTTTAGCACGAAAGCAAGTAATTTTAATATTGGACAAAACCATTAAAATTATTACCTTGTTGAAAAAAAAAAAGTTTTCCTTTTTTTATAGTTTGAGGTAATATATTTAAAAATACATTATTTTTGTGACCGAGTAGGTGTTTTATAGACGACTTCCGACAGTCATCTATATAATAATATACGTATAAAAAATAATATGTACTTCGCCCTAAACCTACATATTTCATTATTCGAAAGTTACGATGAATCGAATTATTCTCTAATTCGAGAAAAATATTCAATTAGGTCGGTACATGTACATAGGCACTTTGCACCCTTGTTCCGGTCAATTATCGACTAAAATGAAAGTAATAATAATAATACGTTATTAGCTCTTTATTAGACAGCAACTGAGATGGTCGCCTTTGAACAAAACCGTCCTGACACCGTATCACCTATCGCCACTGTAAACGACTATTCTTAGACATTTTGGGCACTTTCAGATCGAAAATGGAAACCATTTTAATATATCAACCCCTCCACACCCCGCGCCCACACAAGAATGGTCTTAAAATGTAAAAATAATAATAATACCAGCAGTTTTGTGTACAGAATAAATAATAAATAATAATTGAAGATAAAATAACTAATAATATTTTTACCCAGACACAACTCAAAACTTATTTTTGCATAACATGGCCATTTCGGTGACAGATGACGATGGACAAGTTAACTAGGAACAGAGGTAAATCCTTTGAATTCAATCCGAGTTGGGTCCGAAAATAATTATTACAGTGCTGAATTTTATACGAAGCGGGTCCGGGTGGAAAAGATAATTTGTCCGAATTAGGTCCGGACGTATAAAATTATGTGTTAGAATTGGGTCGGTATAAAATTATTTATCTTATCGTAATACGATTAATACCTATACGAATGTAACAACCCTTACGAGGGTTCCATACTTGCATTACTTATCCAAGCAATTAATTAATTTAACTTTTTATAAAAATTGTGTGAACAAATATTAGATAATAATATAGACAGGGCTAAAATCGTTTTTTAATATTGATAAGAGTCGTTAGACATCGTCAAAGAAACAAAAAGTTTATTTTTCAAAAAAAGATATAAAAAAAATCAAATATTCTTTTTACCTAAAAAATCTAATTTGAAGTAGAAAATAATTTAAAACAATAATTTATACCAAAACCATATTCGTTATATCATTTTTATAGTATACAAATCAATTTAAAAAACAATTATTTTAGTTTTCAAATCAACAAACCTGATGGGTCTATAAAGTTGTTGGTGTGTAAATAATAATAACTAATCAATATTTCGTTTTCTGAGACCTGTAAAACTATGTTCAAAATCTAATTAAAAATCATAATACAGTTAAATAGATATTGTGTAACAATATACAAATCATAAGATAATAAAATCAATATATTAATAAAAACATATTTTAATAATAAAAACAAATATTGATAAGTGAAATTGAATTTAAAATCACAATTTTTCACTTTGATTTTAAGTCTTCAATATAGATAAAATGATGACTCCGCTAACTAAATATTTCCTAACTATGGTAAAAATATTTTCAGTAAAATAATAGTTGTCAAAATATTTTTAAAAAATGCGTAAATAATTATAAAATATTTTATTTATATTTTTTGGTCAGGAAGTTCATATATAGAATAATCATATTATATCTTCAAAAAACATTTTTACAGAAACCTTATAAAAGTATTAAGTCAACAATTTTATGCAATCATATCGTACAATGTTTTGTTATCATGAGAAAAAAATATCTATAAAATATTATTGGTGAAATATTCACAATTCAAGCACTTAAAGACATTCACAAAATATTATCATTTCCCTAATGCTGTGTGAGTAATGATGTGTTCACATTCGACGAATATGATGGACAAGCCTCATTGGTATATTTCATAATTTTCATTCCGTAAACACTTAAGAAATTGTTTCCGACGATGGCGTTGTCTGTAAGGAACATGTAAATCTGTACAAGTGAATATGAAATAATTATCGAAGAAAACATCTCGCACAGATATTGTGAACCCGACGAAGCAAATATTTTTACCAGACAGACGGCAAAGAGAAAAGTCTAGAAAAGACCCCGTCAAAATGAAAGCTCAAGAAAATCTTTGTGAAAAGCCATCTTTACGGGGGGAAGGTTTTTTTGGGAGGGTTGGGGGAGGGGGGCTCCAACTAGTGCAGTGCATTATTTCCAACACGAGGCCCAACTAGTGCAGTACGGTTTTCAACACGGGACCCAATTAGTGTACGATTTTAATCTGGGACAAGACTTATATGCCCCGGAATTACAAACTTGTATCGTAATTTTACTCGCCATTTATGTCGGTTAACGAATATTAATAGGCTTAACTCTGGGGTCCCCGGGAATGACCATAATTTTATTCGGTAGAGAGGGCAAATGTTGTAGGTACGTCGTTCGGGTATAGCTTGTTTAGATTTAACGTCGGGCTAGGTCGCTTTCAGGAGTTTGTTTTATAATCACCGCATATTTTGATAACACAACCACGGTGTGGTGAGCTTTAATAAACATTATTTTTTCGTCCGCGTTATTGTAATGACAATACAGTAATTGGTTACTGTTACCTCCTCTGCAATCGATACGTAAATGTTGATGAACAATGTTCAATCAAACAGGCATTTCACTGTCGACTATTCGTTTTCGAGCTAAAATATTATCGTCTGCTGCACGAAGAGACTGTACGATATTTTACTGTGTAAGACGTTCCGGCCTAATAATAATACAGCGTAGCATTTACTAGATAAACAATAACAATAAATCTGGCAGATGTTGACAGGCAATTTCCGTTCAAACACTCGGAACGCACATGGCTTAATGATAATTTAGCAATGAAATACATCGAACAGTGCGGATCCGGTAGATATGGTTTGTGAAATAGCCTTTCTGCGTTATTACTCGGTCAAAGAGACTGCAATAGTAAAACGACAATAACATTGTGTGTTTAAAAAAAAAAACATTTTCATCTTATAAAATATAACCAATTTTTATAGTAATAGGTACATCATATTATAAGTATACTCAGAACATAATTTCGACTAGAATTTTTAAGTTTCTGGAAAATGCACTTGAAAATGTAATAATTAAATCATGGTCACGCGGCTTCCTGAATAGGCAATTTAGCTACACCACCACTGTTGCTTATCGAATTTTATTTTTTTATATTTAAATATTATGTTAATAATAACATTATGATTACGACGATATATTATTTTTTAGAAATACAGTGAAAGGAATCCAGAAAACACAAACATCAGTATCAAGATGTCAACGGGCAATTTATTTTCGATCCAACACTCGGAACACACTTCGCTTAAATTTATATTATAACCTATAACCTATATTATTATAACCTTTTTCTGGTAAACGCATTTAAAATTAATGTTATAATTAAATTAGAGTCACATGGCGTACCTAATATGGCTTAATGATAATTTAGCAATGAATTACATTAAACAGTGCGGATCCGGTAGGTATAGTTTGCGAAATAGCCTTTCTGAGATATTACTCTGTCAAAGTGTCAAAGAGGCTGCAATAGTAAAATGACAATAGTTTTGTGTTTTAAAAAAAAAAAATGTTTCCATTTTATAAAACAAAACCAATATTAGTGACTTGGTCATAGGTAAATCATATTATAAGTGTACTCAGAGCATGCCTTAGACTCGAGTAAACGAATTTAAAAATTCAATAATTTAATTATAGAGGCTTCCTTAATAGGCAATTTAGCTACACCATCACTGTGGCGTATCCAATTTTCTTTTTTTTATATTTAAATATTATGTTAATAATAACATTAAGATCATGACAATAGTTTATTATTTAGAAATACAGTGAAAGAAATCAAGAAAACACAAACATCAGTATCATAGTGTAATAGGGTGATTTACTTTCGTTCTAATACTCGGAACGAACATCGCTTAAGATAATAATTTAGCAATCAAATAATACTATATCGAACAGTCGTAAAAAGATGGTTGATGAAACAGCCTTTCTATAATATTACTATTCGAAAGAGACTGAAATGGAAATAGTGAAACGATAAAAACTTGTCTTTTTTTTTTTTTTTAATTGTCTTCTTCTTATAAAACAAAACTAAGTTTTATGAAAAATGACATAATAAAATTACAAGTGTCCAGTGCAGCACGCCCTTGACTGGAATGTTTCATTTTCAGTAGTAAAATTATGGTCACGCGGCGTCCTGGATAGGCAATTTAGGTACACAAACCTCGAGACGTATCCGATTTTTTTTAGACAACTAAATATTAATATTACAGTACCATTATTATGAGAATGATATTTTTATTTATTAGAAAAATAAAGTGAATCATATTTATGCGCGCGTGTGTGTGTGTCTGCAGTCGATATTCAAATTTCCATTTAGCGCTCATTATTAACCGTTCGCGTGCTCGGCGCGTGTCTCTTTAAAGCCTTTGAAACGCTTATCGTTATTTCGACTTTAAAGGTGGATCGTGAAGACCTTTCGAAAAAACATTCGCGCCGATACAATACAATATCATTCCAAGAACGAAACATGGCAACCGTTATAATAATATTGTATTGTATATTATTAAGGTTTATCCACTCGTCGGTATCTGCCACTCGCGTTTAACCACAGGGAAAATGTGTATACCAGATACCTATATATAATATTATATAAGCTTCAATGCTTATCGTAGTATAGTTTCTAACACGAGTGCACGACACAAATGGAAAGTAAATAATTTTCACCCCTCTCACTCTCTCTCTCTCTCTCTCTCTCTCTCTCTCTCTCTCTCTCTCTCACCCCTCGCTCATTCTTTACCACCCCCCCCCCCCCAATCATATCACTCTATCTCTGTCAGTGACTCGCACCGCACTGGCACGGTTCGTTATAATATTACGTTTTACCAAAACACGTTTCTCGTTCGGTATTGCCGCCGATAAGGTTATACGTCTCTCTCTCTCACTCTCACTTTATCACCGCGGTAAAACCAGCCGATGTGCGCGTGTGAAAGATAATTTTTCCTACGAACGAATCGCGTGCAAAGGCCATAATAATAATAATAATAATATACGATAGGTATAATAATATACCCACTAAAAACCTAATGGCCCGTGTGCCCTTTTCGTTCTGACCGGAATGTTTTTTTCCCCTTCCCACCTCGATGTTCGTTTATTCCGTCGTCGTCGTTGACGTCGTTGGCGGTGGAGTGGCGTCCACGTCGCCTGACACCCCGTCCCAAGGGAACTGTTTAACGGGTTATTATTATACAATTATTATGTGCTCGAAGTGAATAACCGTCGTGTCGTATGATATTAAGATAGGTATTACAGGCGGTCGTGGTAAAAATAATATAGTCTTAACTGCGATATAGACGAACGGTTCCAGCGGAAACGGCCCGCCGTGGACCTAACCTAACCCGAAGTAGGCTGCAACCCATTAAGCCGGTTTCGTCTAATCTGATTGGACGGAAAAACTATAAAAAAAACATATATATATATATATAATATATTATCATCGCATAGGATTACATTGTGAGAAAATCCACTCGGCCACCAGATAATGCGCAGTGAGAGAGGGGGTGAGAGGGTGAGAGAAATAAAGAGTTTCAACTCGAAGAAAAAATATATCAATATATATATATATATAATGAGAGCACGTTTGGACAACAAAAACAAGGACAACTCGCTAAGCGCACTCTGAATAAACCATGATGGTCTTTAACTCGTATTTATCATTTTACTCAATTTTTATTTTGTTTTTGACCCTTAAAACTTTTTTCGTCAACTGTCGTATCCAAAATTTATATTTTAAAATAAGTACTTGAACGGTTTTATTAACTTTATTTTTATAATATTATGAATCATTCCAAAACAAATGATTCGTGACCACTTTAATTCTTAAAAAAATACTTAAAAGGGCACGTGCAGGAGACTATCCTTTGACACTACGATGTCCTACATTGAATATATTATAACCAAAATAATGAAATATAACACTTAGAATATTATATATTACAATAATATATTATTAACGTCTCCACTATAATATTGTTTTTAACTTTAAATTTATATCACTTTTTTTCATAATTCATAATTTTTATTTGACATGGCCAACTCGGAAAATGAGTTATTTATGTTGTGTATTATTATTTGTAAAGTATATATTGTTTATGCGATGGGGTTTTTTTTTTAATAAAATACAATACAGAGTTTCAGTAAAAATTATAATAATTATACTAACAAGCATAATATTAAACAAGAAAAACGGAAAATATATTATGATATATTATTTTGTTACTCGATTAATGCCTAAGACGTGTTTGCTAATTTATTTTTGCTAAATTCAAAACAAATAACTCAACACACCTAATGATATATTTTGTATCATTCAATTTATGGTAATTATTATATATTGTTTTTATTGAATTTTATGTTAATAATTAATATATTTTGAAAACTAATATACATAAAAAAATAATAACGTTTTAAAAAATTGCTAGTTTATATTTTAAGTATTTTTAAGTAACCCCAACACAACGTCGACCCTTTATATTTTTTAATTCTTATTTTAGTATTTCAATGATTTTCATTTAGAAAAAAAAATGATTGAGTTAATTATTGTTATTTAACCAGGAAAATCGTGCAATTATTAGTGCATTTTATGTATAAATATTTATATAAATCGTATAAATTAACAGACCTTGTGAGTTTAATGGATCTTCCTCTGCAATTATGCAAAAGTAACATCGGAAAAGGTTCCGTTATGGAAAAATAATATAAAACAAGTAAAATGTTTGATATTTATATAATACATTTTAATTTTCAGTGGTTTCAAAAAAATTAGCTTTTTTATTTTGAGATATAATCGACTAGAAAATCAGAATTAAGTTTCGATCATAATTTTTGAGTGATACAATGCGATGTATAAAAAAAACCGTAACGTAATGTCAACCTTTTAAGTATACATTTTATAATTATTACGCATTTTTATTTAAGCATTTCAATGATTTGTACATCGTAAAAAATGATTAGGTCAATTATTGATATTTAAAAGGGAAATCGTGCAATTATCAGTGAATTCTATGTCTCAACATTTTTATAAATCGTTTAAGTAGACACACGTCTTTGTGTGTTTGATTTGAAAACGGATTGTCCTCTGAAGTTATGCAAAAGGCACACCGAAAAATGTTCGATGACTGAAAAATAAAATACAGTATGTCTAATGTTTGATATTTATATATTAATACGTACTGGGTCTAAGCTGACCGACTAAAAATAAATATTTTCGTTTGAAATAATTGGTATTTTTTTTTTATTTTTAGATACAATAGACTTGGAAATTAAGTTTTGATCGTGATTTTCGCATAATATAATGCTATATATACATCAAACAAGTACTTATACTATTACCGTTATAGGTTCTGTAGAGTAAAAACAGTTGTAAAAGTAAGAGAGGTGTACCCATTTAATTAATTATATGCTGTAAATTGTATTAAATTTAATTAAATGTTGACTTTTCAGTGTTTGTTTAGTATTCAATGATAGTTGGTAGTAAATAGTGTACGATAATATTTTCAAAGATAAATTTCCGATAATAACTGCATAATTTAATCATATAATATTATGAATTATTAAGAATAATTATTCTTAATTTATTTGCCTGCACGTGATACCATCCGCTATGCCGATACTACTAAGTACCGGAAATCTGAAATTTTCTTACATAAAATCTGCTTTTCGTCTAAGAAAATATTATTTCCATCCCGAGAAACAGGAAGTTATAATTACGATTTCCAGTAACTTCCGGTCATTCAGAAGTACTCCGCGGCTCTTATATTGACATTTCATAACTTACGGGTTTGAAATCTTAAGAAGAATTATAATTAAATATTTACAGTACCTACCTAAGTATAGTAAACCTTATAGAAATAGTTTATTTTATAAAATATTATTTGGTAATAATATAATTTGTCCACGTGAAATAAGATATTTATGGAGTTATTTTTTTCTTGTGGACAGTAAGTTGTAAAGTATTAACTAAATATATTAGAGAAGTAAATTGACAATTTTAGAACGGTTAATCGTATTTAAATTGCAGTACACAACTAACTGTTAATTAAAGTAATACCCAAAGCTGGGCAAGTAAATTATATTTTTTAACTCAGTTAAGTTAACTTCATTATTATTTTTTCAATCAAATTAAAAATTAAGTTAATAGACATTTTTAATACATCGATTAAGTTTAAAATTAAATTGACAAATACCATTAAGCGGGCTGCAGCAGATGAAAAAAAGTGACTTTTAGATAAATAAGCTAGACAAAACTGTAAGAATTTGGTTCGACAGTTTTTAATTTTGAAAACGGATTATGATTGATCAACAAGTTTACTAGGGAATGATCGAGGAGATTTTTTTTTCAGTTGTGATATCCAAAAATAAAAATATCGAAAAAATATGATAATTTTTGTATTTATATTATTCATTATAACACTCACTTCAAAATTAAAATCTGTCGAACCAAATTCTTCCAGTTTTGTCTAGCTTATTGGTCTAAAAGTCACTTTCTTTTCAACGACTGGAGCCCCCTCTAGCCCCCTTAAGGTTTATTTTATGATGCAGAATTTAAATATATTGAAAATCATTATAACAAACAAGATTAATGTTTAGATTTGTCAAATCTAGTGTTTGAAGTATGAGAAATATTTCAAATGAAATATTTCATTTTGAAATATTCACTTAGTTGTGAAATATTTCACAAAAACGTGAAACATTGAAATTTTTTTAACACAAATAAAAACACAAATAAAAACACAATTTATTTATTTTTTAACACAATGTTCAGTGTTCTAAATTCTAATGTCAGAATTCAGTAAGTATACAATATACATGTATAATATTGTATACCTACTTGTATCATTTAAACATTAAAATATTTAAAAATTTTGAATACCAATTTAAATGTATAATACCAAAGGTTAGGTATACATACAGGTACCATATAGTGATGAAGGTAATTTATGACAATTATATGTAAATATAAAACTTATTTGAAAATAAAACAAAATATATTAAAATACTGAAATATTTCATTTTTTTAAATTTCATGAAATTTTCAAACACTAGTCAAATCTACAATAGTTTTGACTTTTGACAAAACCTGCTGCTTAACTTAACTTCAAACAATAAGTTAATTATTTTTTATCTCGAAACATGAATACGAAGTCCTTTTGTAAATATAATATCTTATATTTCTGTTAATATTTTCTTTGTACTGTGAACTTATAATGACTATTAAAACCGAAAATCCTTAATAAACAAAATATGTTTCTGGATAATAGGAATTACTTACCTAATTGGGAAAATAAAGAAAAATATGAGTTGATTTTAAGTTAATGTAGAGTGGCAAATGAGTTAAGTTAAAGTTGAGTTAATTAAAACACCCAACTTGTAAGTTAAGTTAATTAGTAAAAATTAACTTAACTTCTAACTTGTTTACTCGTTAGTGCCCACCCTGGGATGAATAAAAATATATACCTACCCATAATATGAAATAGAAGTTTGGGTATTTTTCTCATGGATACCCACAAACTGTAAACTGTTCCTACAAAATAAATCATTATAATATTATGCGTGTAATAATATTAGCAAAACATATAACCAAAACTTGAAAAACAGTACTAAATAAAAACTATAAATACTTATACAAATAATATGCAAAAAATAGCAATATAAAATATCGCGTTTAAAGTGCTTAGTGAGTAAAAGAAATGTAAGACACACACCTATTTTTATCCTGTTCCTATAATAATTATTAGAATATGTTATAAAATCTGAGCCCTCCAGGTTATGAATATTGTATTGCTTACTTATTTCTTCGAACAAGCGGTTTTTTCTTTTTGATTATTATTATTCTTATTTCTATTTTAGAATATAAAACTCGGTATCACTTATAATATCATCGCGTCACGAGATTAGAATTAATATCTAATCAAAATAATATTACTATAATATGGTTTTGTATGATTATGAAAAACTAATAAATTATAGAAACTGCGTTGCAATATATTTAAAAAATTAGACATTTTTTGTATTTTATTGTATTGTTTTGTATTAGCTCTATTCTGTATCGAGTAAATCTCATATTGTACTTTATTATTATTATTACTTGTATTTAAATTGAATGCCTAATTTAATAACCTCTCACTTTCAACACAAGCAAACTCACTACTGTATTTACGATTGAAAATATGTTGGGAAATGTTTGAAAATAAAATAAAATAATTATTATCTTGTAGTTATTGAATGCTACTATCGATATAGTATAATACTTTTTTAAACAAGAGGAATACGTCTTTAAAAATAATAATATAACATAGGTATCTTTTGTTTTTAATATGTTGTCGATATTTCAGACATATTTTGACAATATTTTACGCTTCTCACCACCGACCGAGAATATATTACATTTAGTCATTTTTCGATCAAAATGAAATATTTTCTTTTGAAGTATCTAAAGATGGAGGAATTTATTTCGTAACGAGAAATACCCTAAAGATGACATTTTTTCACTTTATACCTCCAAAACCTAAAAAAAAAAAAAAACAAAAACAAAAACTTAATTTAAACATGGTCGCTCGTTATAGATTTGGATTGAATCTCGTGAAACGAAGGGTATACACCAGAAACGAGGACGGACGATTTAAAATTATTATTTTATTTTTTAATAATATTAAGCTCGGCATGTTTATACGGCGCTGTTGTGAACTGTGCAGTCATCTAAATTAAATTGGTTTCAAATATATTTTCAATTGTGTTTATTAGGCCATTTACCGTTTATGGATATCTAATCATTTTTTCGCAAATTGAATTTCATTATTTTCAATTTAGCTGACCCCTCCAAATGGTTCGCAGTCGTTAGGCATTTTCCAGTTTTGCAATAATTGCGTTGTACATTTTATTGTTTTGTATCGCTATTCATAAATCAATTACGAATTATTTTTCCTCCTCGTGGTTTCACAATATTTTCCGCAAACTGAACATATAATAGTAATAATAATAATAAAAATAATTATAATGTAATAAACAAATAGACATCACGTGATCAGCAGGAATCCTTCGAAAACCGACGTGCCAGTTATTCGAATCGTTACGGTTTTTAAATAATCTCACTGACTCAAAGATAAAAAGTATATCTCAGTGAACTAGCTGAATCCAAAAATAATTGCACGTCAAAATAATATGTTGGCATAAAAATTATTTATACATCGTTTCGATGATCAAACGACAGTTTTCGCGAATTATTTAAAACGTACATTTCGTTGACGATTAACCGTACCAAAAGTGTTGACATAATTTGGTCTAAGAGCTGCTTTCACCGCCCCTGCAGTTGTTACGGAAGTTAGTAAATATTAAAAAATAAATGTATTTTTGCCACATTGTAGATGTACACATTGTAGATGTACACATTGTAGATGTACACATTGTAGATGTACATTTTAAAATAATATCAACTAACTACCATCACGAAATAATTAAGGCACCTGCGCAATGACCAGTCAAGTCCATTTTCTCAAATTATTTTTAGGCAGATGAGAAAAACTTCCTAAGAATTGGCAAACAAACGTAACATATTAAATGCAGTGCCTTATGTAAAAATGAGATATAACAAATAAAATAATTTCCTTTGGTGTCCATACTGTATTCATGATGAGAACTCACAAGAATGAAACATTTTGATAAATTCGTTTTCAATTCCTAGTAATTGCAATAACCGGATATGTCCGATTTTAATTTTGGATGTACACAGTTATTGAAACTAACCAAAAAGAAAATTATTTGAAAACATTTTCTTTCAACAGTAGTGCTGGTACCATAGAAAGTAGAAAACAAAAACGTCTCCGACTTACACTAGAAATATACGATTATTATAATAAATCTATTATTTATATTATTATACAACTGATTTTATAATATCACAACTTTGTTTAGGTGAAATGTCCACCTCGTGGCTTTCCAGGAGACACAAATTATACAAATATTCAATATCAACACGAAACCAAACACAGACATAATACTAGACAAATTTCAAATATCCACATTGTTATATTATATTGGCCCAACAATTTACAATATATTACCATTAGAAATCACACATTTCTACTTTATTAAGATTCTAAAAAAAAAAATAGTTACATTTTTACTACTACATGTTTTAAAATAATAATGAAACATATTAGTTACATATAGTTTGGTATTTTGGCAACAATATTTTAAAATATTAGCTTAACACGTCTAATGAATAGGGGGGATGCTCGAAAAATAAATATTGAATAAAATAAAAATAAAAATGCATTGTTTGAAAGAGAAATGGAGAACGATTAGAGAAAGAATAAAATAAAATTCTTTAAAGTAAATAAAAAAACCATATTTTTTTACCTGATTGTCGCACTGGATACAACATCTAAAGTTCTTAAGAGAGATAATCAGTTACGTTCCGACGTATTTTGGTTTTGCGCCCAATAAGAAAATTTAAATTTATTCGTTTTATTTATTTATTTAAATTTAACTCCCCAAATGGGGTTTTGCGGATACCACCGGACGGGGTAAAAATAATTAAAAACTGTTTCATAATAATTAAAATATCTTCTACAATAATGATCGGACTATTCGGACTTACCTACCTTGTTCTTGGGTCATTCGGCACAGACATTTTTTCTTAAAATGTTTGTGTTAAAACCAAGTTTTTGAAAAATTTGGACCTGTCTATTGCACCGGCGTGGCACCTTCAATTCGTAAGCGCCTTCATGCAGGAGATGTCCGTCATATGTGGACGGTAAAAATACATTTATGTAAGTTCTTTTATAATTGTACTTATTTATTTATAATTATATTTTTGTTAAAACGTTACAGATATATTTTTTTATATTTTAATAATGACAATTATATTGTTATTAAATATAGTTTTTGACAACGAATTGTTTGATCACTGCAGATTATAGTGTCTATTTGAGTATTTTTGACATCGGTAAAAAAAAAAATCGGGAAAACCGCATTCGGGATATGATAATATTTTGTGAATATTTTAAAATGGTTGAATAATGAATATTTGACTAATAATTTTGGATAAATATTTTTTTCTCATAATAACGAAAAATTTTACTATTTATATTATTATAATTGCATAAAAATGTTGAGTTAATATTTTTAAACAGTTTCCGTTAAAATATTTTTTGAAAATATATGATTAAAATGTTTTGTAAAATATTTTTTTTATAAAATATTTTCAAAAATATGAACTGGCCAAAGAATATAACTAAAATATTTCCTAATTATTTACAACCATATTATTTTCCTGAAAATATTTTTTACAATAGTTAGGAAATAATTTTATGCTGTGTTTGAATCAGTTCATAATATACATAGTTATTAACAAAACATGCTCACCTCCATTGTTTCTTTTATTAATTTTAATTCTCATTTTGGAATTTTGAAGTACACACAAAAATCATATTTATAATTAATTTTAAAGTTTATTTTGTACAAATTAATTAGGTTTATGTGGTAATACAATTTTTTGTTTTCCGATAGAATGTTTTTCATTGGGATTTTCCTCCCTCCTTTTTACTGTAAATTTTTTAGTAGATAATTTCTTTTGAACATTTTGACGTAGGTACCTAATTCAAATTTGAATGAGTATATTTCCTGAGTTATTTGAATGTTTATACTAAGAATTATAGTACTTAAAAATTGATCTAGAAAAATATAATTTAGATGTAATATTGATATAATATAACTTATGATTTAGGACACGTTTCTTTTGTGTCCAACCGATTCTTAGTAATTTTTTCGTTGTCATAGTTAATATTATATTATTTATGATTCGTAGATTTTCCATGTAGTGGAAAAATATCGAGTAACCGTGCTATGGTTTTTCTTAAAATTTTTGTTGTTAAAAACGAATTCTTGAAAATTGTGGACTCATCTGCAGGTTATCTCCTTACGTGATTTTTCTGGTTAAAATTAACGTCGTTTATCTTAACCTTCGTTTCGAAATAGACTTAAAAGACACGACGATAATGTTGTAAACATCGCGTCAGCTGATGACATAAAGCTGATAACAATAATGTATAATACCTATCTGCATACCTACATATTATTATTATTGACGGCGTAAAACTATAATATTATTATTATTATTATCGTTATCTCTATATAATGTCATTCGTAACGACGACGTTCGACGCCAAGTGGTTTCGTGAAATGGGTCTCTCTCCTCCACGGCAAACTCGCCCGGAAATCATCGCAATCAGTTGACAGTGCAGACTCAAAAATAATATACCATCTTTGTCGTAGCCTTTAAGTGTAAATGCGTGTCCGTTTCGAGCGACGCATTCATTAACCTAAATGGTAGGGACATTTAGTGCCGACGTATTATACAGCTCAGTTTTCCTGTGCCCGTGAGAGTATTATTCAGATTAGCCGAGAAGAGGGACTCGCGCGCCGCCCGGACAAAAACTGGTTTTTGCAGTTTTACATATAAACTAAAAAAAATATTAAAAATCATGAGATTAATGAAAACAAAATGTTGAAAAGTCAAAATGTTCACAAAAATAAACTCTATAAAATGGCTATCTTCAGAAATAGTTTGAAAAATTAAAAAATAATTTTTTGTAACTTTTTTACCAAAAAATGTAATTGATTTGAAAAAAATAAATGTGAACTCCTTATCTCTGTGGGTCTAATAAAAAAAAAACAGATTTATGATATATTTATTAGGAGATATCGCAATATGTAAATCCTTGTGGGACGCCCTGTATAAACCTCGAGAATGCTCAGACGTCTCTCCAGAACGTTTCTCGTCTGTACGAGACGTGGAGCTTATATTTTTCGTCCCGGGCAGGTGGGTGGTACCCATAATAATATGATAAACCATCACTTTATAAATAATTCAGAACCACAACGATAAACGTCATATTAAATTAGATATTATTATATTAAGCAGACTTGGGTAAAATACTTTTGGAATAAATACTAGAATACTTATGAAAAATAATATTCAATATAATGTATTTGAATACTTCATAAAAATAGTATCTATCCCGAATAAAGTATTTTTTAAAATACTTCAAAAGTACTGCACATATTTTTAAAATACTTTTACATTTGTATTAAACCAATGATAGATTTCTTCTGGAAAATTTGCCAACATACAAAATTTAGTAATTCTAATATAATTTAAGTTGTTGATTCTTGATTAAAAATTTTAAAACTTGTGTAATATTGTAAAACTGTCGAGAACAACAATAAAACAATTATTATTGTAAATAGTAAGTTGTTTTTTTTTTTTGTTAACAGGAATAAAGTACTTTTAAAAAATATTTAAAATTTATTTTTAAATAATTATTCTGAATACTTTTGGAAAAATGTTTTAAAAGTATTATATATTATACTTAAAAAGTATTCCAATTACTGTTTTTGGAATAATTTATTCAGAATACTACCCAAGACTGATATTATACCACCCTCATCTTCTGAGCTTGGAATTCGAACTATGATGATGTTAATGGTGTAATCGTTATTTCGCTGGCGCTTGATTTCGTGGACGACGTTTTTGTAATCAACGGTGCTTTTTATGCCCGATTTTTATGAACTTTTTTTTCCATAAATTATTATTTTAATTTGAGCATAATGTCCGTGCACCCTCGGTACGGCCACGTGATCATTAAATACACGTGTTGTTGTTTCATAAAGCGACGGAATGTTTTTACAGTTTTTTAGTATCTTTTCGGGGGCGGAGGACTCGTTTAAAAAAAAAAATACGTAATTAAACAATTACCATAAAAACTGCAGTTACCGCGGTTACCACTTTCGACGTGGTTGAAACTCGGTGCTCTGCAAGTAACCGTTCGAATTTCGTACGATATCTCTCCGCGTTCACTCACAGTTCAGTGAAACGCACACGAAAATGAAACGAAATTAGGTGTGACTATCACTGTGATTTCGGGGGTCGTGTAGTATTTAAAAGACGACCGAACTATAATATTTCGTGCAATCGAGAGTCGTCTTATCGATCGAAGAGGTCCACTAGTATAAAGCCGTCTGGTACCGAAAACGAGTTAAATAAATATTTCTCAAAATGATAAGTTGTTTGAAAAATAGGAAAAAAAAATAAAAATAAAATGGCCGCGTTCCAAATAACTTTTCCGATACACACTCGTTGCGCGCAGCATTTTCGTTTAACCTTAGTGGTACCTATATATCATGTGTGTGTGTGTGTGTGTGTGTGTGTGTGTGAACATAGTATAGTTAGATAAAGTGTTTTCTCTTCAACACAATACAATATTATCGCTAGTCAATAATTTCCACTTCTCCTACTGTCGACATATCTTATTTATATATATATGAGTAATAATAACAGTACGTAACCTTACGGCCTAACGCGGAGCAGTGTATCGATCATAAAAATAATATATTTGGCGAACGGGGGCTGGTCGTGCAGTCGAAACGTTAAGTGTAATATGGACAAGGGAGAGATGTCTTGCACAAAAGTTTCGTCCGTAAATCACGACGCCCCTTATCGGATTAGGTCCAGGTGGGCAGTTGGTAACAAATGTAAAAACTATGAGACGGCGAGTCGCAGCAGGGGAGGGGATGGTGGACCTTCGACTAAAAACGTGTTCTGATCGCGGCCCTATACAGATTTATCGGATAACCTTTTCACCGGATAGTTCGTGTACGCGGATAGAGGACGTGTATGACTCGAGGTACTTATATAACACTGTATAAGTCATGAAGAGGAACTTTTTTTTTAAAAGTGACTCATAACTTGACGAGGTAATTTTTTACCAAGCCATCATGTCCACACAGTTATATGTACTATGTTTTACTAATCAGTTGTACCAATACTAATTGTATAGACTCGTCAAGTTAATTTTTTCCACATATGAGTCCGGAAGATTTAATGTTTAGTAGAAAAAACGGAGTGAGTACACGGCCGTCCTGCTGTTAAGTTAGAACTACGTAACTGTTGAATGTGCCTCATTGAGTAGTTGATGGATTACAATCACTTAAAGTGTCGACGAGCCCGGAGAGTGGAATGGCGCAGGGGCATCAAATAAAATGTAGGTACCCTACTCATGTCGTATAACATCTAAATACCTAATTATAAGTCATTGTATGGTGTAGTCATATAGTAATGAGCAGTATAATATACAATAATGCTCATCACTATTTTTTCCCTACAATTAGCAAGTTATTTAAAATCTGATTTTTGGAATTTTTAAATATGCTCGAAGATTATTTTTAAAAATCTCGAGATTTTTTTGTACTACTTGAGAAATTTCCTGTGTAAATATATGAACTTTTGTTTTTAAAATAAGAACTTCCCTCCCTTTACAACTGTAAATAATTCAGTATATAATTTTTCTGAAAATTTTACATATCAAAATCAAAATGCATACGAATTATTTTACTTTGTGTTATAAAGATTAACGGTGATGGAAATGGGTTTATAAGATATGGGGCATGGGAGCTGTCATGGTAATCTGAAAATTATAGTAATTTATACAAATTATACATCAACATTAATAATTTGTTACCATGGCAGAAGAGTAATAAATACTAGTTCCAATATTACGTGTATATTATGTTTTTGTAAGACCATTTTTAAGGACTATTATTGTTAGTACAAACATTTTAGTAAGTAAAAAATTACTTATTTCAATTTTACATTAGAAACAACAACATTTGGAAAAAATTTCCCACAAAATAATTTAGATCATAAAAGGGGATTTTAATTCGAAAAAACAGAAGTCTGTATCGGCAAATGACACTTTTAGTAATTATAGTATAAAAACATAAAATCATTTTAAAAAATAAATTGTCTTTGAGAATATTTAAAAATTCCAAAATCATAATTTGAACAAATGCATAACTAAAGGAAAGAATGGGGCTTAGAGTACTTGGTGAATCAAACTGTGTAGTAGAATATTATACTATAATAACACTGTTTCTAGATTTCAGTAGTGATCAAAATAAAGTTACTGCAATAATATCTTGTAGTAGGTATGTAATATTTTTATGTAATATTCATGACTATTAAAATTTACAATATCACCAATATAGGACTCACTGCGTCTGTTTATCGAATAAATTAATAAAATATAAATAAACGTATTGATTTAAGATCTCACAACAACGACACCATACGGTAGATTATCCAATTCAACGTTTAAAGAGACCTAAAATATTATAATGTTTAAATTCGGTCCCACACAGCATAAAAAAATTTCCTAACTATGGTCAAAACATTTTCAATAAAATAATATAGTTGTCAAAATATTAAAAAAGTTGCTTAAATAATTAGGAAATATTTTAGTTTTATTCCTTGGTCAAGAAGTTCATATTTTTGAAAATATTTTATAAAAAACATATTTTACAAAAACATTTTAATTATATATTTTCAAAAATCATTTTTGCGGGAACTTTATAAAATTATTAAGTCAACATTTTTATGCAATCACATGGTGCAATATTTTGTTATAATGAGAAGAAAATATTTATAAAATATTATTAGTAAAATATTCATTATTCAATCACTTTAAAATATTCACAAAATATTATCATTTACAAAATGCCATGTGCGGTTCTATCGCTGGTCGTCCTCCGTTTCTGTAATTTTCTCTGAAAATATATTATTGATAACTAACGCTCTTTTTATAACATTAAGTTGTATTATTTTTATAATTTATTTTGAGGTACTTATTTTTGTGTACTCTTTTTTGTTTTATAACTTTGTGCATTTGATTATAAATATTAATTAGTTGGAATAAAAAGCTATCGGATTTTTAAACAATTAAAGTAATTTATCTTCGTTTTATCTTTTGTAACCGTTAAGAGTTTAAAAAATAAAATTTACTCTAAACTTGTATGCCTTAACTCGACTTAATACGAATTAAAAACCATTAGTTGGCCTCGACATTGGTGATTTGTAATGAACTAATGAATGAAAAACGACGCATTGACTGTTTTCTTTTACGTCGTAAGTAGGTCGTAGGTGCACGTCGTGAATTTAATAGGCATTAATCATTATTTTCAATGCCCGAGATTTACTTTTTTTCTATTATAGTTTTGTGAATAAAATACATAAAAGGGCGCCTATACATGACTTCAGTTCGATGATTTGTTGAACATTGTTAAATTAATGATTCCGAATTCGCTTGTTCGAAAAAATATTTAACTTTACGCCCATGTAAAGGTACCAGCCATAGAACTACAGTTATTATTAGAATTAGGGTTCTGAAATATATTAATGAAAAATATAAAAAAAAAACAAATTTGAATTTAGAAATATAGTAGAAAGTACAGACGTACAGTGAACACCTCTACTTTGTTAAGTGTTACTGAAAAATATTCTAGAAATATTTCTTACTTAGTAAGTACCTATTATAGTACCTACATTATACAAATTACATAATTATATTATCTATCTTATATTATATATATATATATATAATATTCTTTGTATCATGATCCACTATTAAATATTGATAATCACTCACTAAATTGTTAGGAAATCAGTATGACCGTCTAGTGATGATTTTATGAAACATACCAAAAAACACATTTTTAATAAAACATTTGAAAAAAAGATATTTTTCAATATTTCAAAAAGGGTGAAAGTTTCAAGCTTGAAATATTTCGATGTGAAGAATACATGACGTATTACATTGATTTAATGATGTACCGTTAAAACGAATTATTTAGAGTTAACTATTCTAAAATCTGTTTAGTGTAAGACATTTAAATCCTTGAGTTTTAGTTTTATTTTTGTTGGTAGGTATTCATTTCAATTTTAATTTTGTTAAAATCAAATTGTTTATTATCAACTTGAAAAGTTTCTATAAGGTAATAACTAAATTTTAAAAGGAACTTTTAAAAAATGATTACATTATCAACTTGTTCCGACCCGAAAGTGATTTAAATCTCAATTTTTAAATAATTAAAATATTCAGTACATAAAAAATATACTACATTTTTATAACTGAAGGCTAATTTAAATAGTAATTGCAAAATGTAATTTAAAGTTAATGAAATGTAGAAACTTAGAATTCTTTTGATATTTTACCGTTTTAAAAGTATGAATTTTATTTTTTAAGTTACTTACAATAAAATGATCGATTTCAAACAATTTTAATGTCTTTATAATGTCTTACATCACCTATATAACTACATAATATACTATTTTTTAATGTTATGTTTATCTTGATTACATTTTGTGAAATTGATTTTATTTTTTAAAAAAAATATTCCATTCTGAATACTATTGGACCTTAAATTAAAATTAAAAAAAAAATAATTGTATAATATTATGTATAGGTATTTGATATAATAGTATCAAACGGAAAAATGAGTAAACGTCCAATACTTGTAAATGTTTAAAAATAAACATTTATGAATAATTTAGCGTGTCCTTGTAACAATAATATTATTATTGTATGATATAGTTACGATTTGTGTTATTTTTTTAATACTGTTAAAACGTCTGTCGTTAAGTACTCATTTATATGCAAACCGCATAAGGTCCGTTCGCATAATGATAATAATATCGTAGCAATTTAATACGTAAAACTAAAATAATATCGTTTAAACAACGGACAAAAACAAAAAAAACGAAAAAACTGAAACCGTCCTACTGTTTCTATGATATTATAATATAATCGTTGTTGAAATCTTTCGGTTGTTGCAACTTGAAGACGACTGTTGAGGGTAATTATCGGGGTTTTGAATTTAATGCACTAATAAACCTTAATAAATTTCAAAAAAATGCGATAAAATATGCATCTAAAATGCAAAAAATTCAATATAAAATGCCAAAAAGTATAGTATAGGTATAAAATTCACTTAAAATGGTTTTTAATTTAATTTTTATATTTATGATATTATAGGATATTATATACATCAGTGCATTACATTTTACATGCGTTGTAATCAAAATATTGATTGAATTTGAATATTGTATAATGCTATTCACCTGGAACATTTTTTTTTAAATATTTATTTTGTTAAAATAATAAAACAATTTTACATATATTTATTTGCGGGGACCTATTATTCATCTTAAGTCTTTACCCTTGAATTGGACAAAAAAAAAAGTTTTCAAACATGTCAATCGATGAAATTTGATTAAAAATACAGGAAAATGAACTAAATTTATAGGGAAGTATGACCTAAAAATGCAAAAAAATCACCTAAAAAATTCAAAACTTCATAAAATAAAAATGAATGCAAAAAAAAAGTCTTATAAATGGATTCGTAGTTACATAATTCAAATAATGTATTTTCGCAGCTACGTTTTACTATCACCAAAAAAAAAAATTCACTTTCCCACAAATTCACAGCCCCGATAATAATTATCGTCGACGGACGATATTATAATAATTCGTGGATTTTGCAATAATATCGAGAAATTAATTTCACATGTTATTATTCTGTCGTCGAATTACACCCATCAAACCCATAATACACATCGGCTTACTATAAACTGCACTGTTTATCTCATCAACTCAAATCCGCATGGCCTCGACGATATTAATATACAATAATAATATTATTATAATGTTATAATCGGGTGGTCCTTAGGGGGAGATTTCGAAATTCTCGTCTGTCCGCAGAAAACAGTCGTCTGCTACTCGTAAACAGTAATCTAGGTGTTGAACATAAAAGAATATCGACGGTGATAAATAATATTATAATTAGTGTTTGAAGTATGAGAAATATTTCATGAAAACGTGAAACATTGAAATTTTTACTAACACAAATAAAAACACAATTTATTTATTTTTTTAACACGATTTTCAGTGTTCTAAATTCTAATGTCAGAATTCAGTAAGTATACAATATACATGTATACTATTGTATACCTACTTGTATCATTTAAACATTAAAATATTTAAAATTTTTGAATACCAATTTAAATGTATAATACCAAAGGTTAGGTATACATACAGGTACCATAATATAGTGATGAAGGTAATTAATGACAATTATATGTAAATATAAAACTTATTTATAAATAAAACAAAATATATTAAAATACTGAAATATTTCATTTTTTTAAATTTCATGAAATTTTCAAACACTAATTATAATATCATAAAGTTATTGTTATTATTATTATTATTATTATTATTATTATTATTATATTGTTATAGGAGCCCGTTTGTTTTATTTACTGTTCCCGTTCGATTTTTTGTGTTTTAATTGTATCTAAAATGTTTGACAACGTTTACTTTTCATAACTTTTCGTACAATAGGTACTGTATAGTTTAACATTTTAAATATTTCAATGTACAGGGTGATTCATTTGATCGTAAGACGCTCGTCATTCAAAAGAGTATCAATGTTTTGAAAATATTTCTCTTACATGGTTTCGAGTAGTGAAAAACAACGTTTTTATTGAACAATTATGTTTTTAAATATTATATTTCATCCTTATAATTTTTTTTTTTTATTTTAGATTCCTAGCGGAGCGATGAACGTATTGACTTTACAACGATGTGTTTTTAAGTGTGTCTCTGTGCACGATAAGTATTCGAAATAATGCTTCGATTTTCAACTTTAGTATCTTGTTCGATGGTCAAGTGAATCTAGTTGGTGTAAATTTTGGTGGTCAAATTTAAAATAACTGATATTATTTTAAACAAACAAAAGTTTTAACTTAACTGATTTCTGTTGATATAAACTTAATAAATAACGCTTTATTTATAATGAAATCCAATTTAAGTTGATTTATAAATAATTAAATAATAATAAATATAATAATAATAATAATAATTTATAATAATGAACTTATTATTGACGATACATACCGCATAAATATATAATTTTTATTATTTTAAGCCATATTACTCTGTATGAAAAAATAAATAACATAACTTAGTCAGTAAGTTAATTGTAAGTTTAAATATAACTTTTAACTTTAATGAGTTAAAACAAAAAATAGGATAACTTTAATTTTTTTAAATGTTTACTATAAACTTAACTAAACTTAAATGACTTAAAAATGACCATTAACTTGCCCAGGCTTGCATTTATACCATAAGTCATACAGTTTATTAAAATTTAATAGATATTTAGAATAACCTAGCTGTAAAATACAAATGTTATGCACATGATATTCACAGTTTATAAGCACAAATATAGTCGTTTTTTTATAAGTTTTAAATTTTTGAGTCATTTATTGTATAAAATGTGTGAAACAGTACAGTATGCCCTTTTACACACAGTAATTATTTTTAGATGTGTGAAACATGAATAGACTTCTAAAATGATACAGCCCTACTGGTTTTAAATTATACATACATATATGTATATATATATAATATATTATATATATATGCATAGGTTGATACTTTCGACTCTGATAGGTATAATACTATACTAGTGATTATAACTTATTTTAATACCTTGCCAATATATATATTTTTTTTTAATGAAATTAACTTAACTTATAAATTAAGTTGAGTTTACAATATTTATTGACTTGATTTAAACTTAATTGATGTATTAAAAATACTCAACTCAACTTAAATGAGTAGAAAAATATCATTAACTTGTCGTCCAGCCTTGTAAAATTAACCGGACAAAATCAACTGATTTGCAGGTCTCGCCTAGACTAAAACTTTCAGAGAATCTCCCGGCTGGTTCGTTAAATGATGTACCACCGATTTCCCCGTCCACACGTCCATAATATTCATACGATAACGGGGTGATACAATACTCGTCTATGATCCAATTACTTGTGCACAGTGTACACTGTACAATGTACCTATACATAATATTATGCCGTGTAATATTCCATCGTCGGCCAGCGGTCGTACCTACATACGTCTATATGTATAATAATAATATCGTTATATGTGTGTGTGTCTGTATTAAACTCATTACCCTCACAGAAATTACGTCTGACGCGAACTGCACTGTTAGGTGTGTAATATACATTATTATATTCCGAAATTGAAAATCGAACAGTGCACTCGCCGTTTGGATCGGAGAACGTAATATTAATATAATAATATCACGGTAATGATATTATTGAGCGACTATATATTATTATGTTATTACGTACATTGTAATGCCATTTTCGGATGTCCATCATCATCATCATCGTCGTCGTCGTCAGAGTATAGGTGCCGGCGCAGTTAATATTATAATCTCGACCGAGGACGGGACGAGGAGGGGCCTTAAATCCCGACGATCCTATCGTTATTATTTTTTATTTAATACAATAAATTAATAAACGTCATCGGCGAGTGACGACTACGCAGTGACAATCGGAGTTATTTATCGCGTTTTGAGCTTCAACCGAACGTCGAGTAGAATGGTTTTTAAATTTTATCACGCGGACCACAACTACTCCGAGTAGTATTAGGTGCCCACCTGTTCGAATAACTCGACCGAACGAGACGGGTCAAGACTAAGGATTTCGTGCAGGATAGTATTTCGTCCCTAATCGAATTATTATTTTTTTTTGCAGACGAGCTGACGGCCTATCCGCATCACAATATAAATGGTGAAACTTCCAGTGACATTCACCTCCGAATAGCGGACATTTTTTTGTACTCAGTCGTTTAATGATTTACCGCCGACAGAGTAACTTAAGCGATATTTAACGTACCTAAAATTCAAGCCTAATCATTAACGCCCAATATTAGCAGACTATATTGTCAGTTCTTAGGCATTGACAGGTGGTATAGACACTATAATTATAGACATCAGACAAAAATGGAGGCTATATAATTGTAAATTTCTCACAGTGTCGTTCTTTCCTCCCACGACCAATTCTACTAAAATTGTATACTCTTATGAGTTATCTACAATTATCGGTACTTGAAAACTATTTATACACGTTTCAACACACTTCGTATTTATAATAATGACAGAATGTATACACCTATAATATCAACTATACTCTTTTCTTTAATAATATATATATATACATTAAGATTTGAACGACAAAAAGTCGATAATCAATATTATACAACTTTTGAGGTTTTAACAGTAAATAGTAACGCACAATCCAGCACAGCATACATTATATACTTTTGTGCATTTTTTCTGGCAAGCGACGTGATTTTTAATGATAATCTTCTATCTATATTAAATCAGTAGCAAATTAATATTTTGAAATTTAAAAAAAAAAAAAAACATTAAAATGATGGTATTTTGCTATAATAATAACAATAGGTTGATGAATACATGAAATAAAACAACGGTTGATAAATTTGAACTTGATGTCGCTAAATTAGAACTCAGGGTGCTAAAGCACCCTTTTGGCCCCCACATAGTTACGCCAACGAATACAGACCGTGTGGTGAAAATCAAATATTTCATCGATACATTTACAACATTGACTGGGAAATCACCTAAATGTCTACTACAACTGTAGGTAGACAGAGTTGAAAATTTTGTTTAATAAAATGTTTAGACCGGGTAAGTGGGTGAGAAATTTAAAATTACACTCTACAAGCGAGCACAGAGAAATCGGTCGACCGCCATATATAGGTAGGTTGTATACATTTATTATGTTATGCAATGTGCTAAGTTCGAGTGCTCGTGTAATATAACAAACATTAAAACAAATAAGTCGTCCGTTATCTCGGTTTATATATTTGTTGTGCGTTACTAATATATGACTAATTACACAAACGTTTTATCTAACAGTCCTTTGTTGTTAACGGTATAGATCGTAATGATATAAAATATTAATGTTCTACACAATAGTAGGGTACCATGGTACAGGATGTAGGACTATTTGAAAAAAATCGTCGAATTTCGTGTCTGTGATTGGTGGTTTGGTAATGGTTGCAAGTCCTCGACACAAATATCATCAGGACGATTAATATAATAATTTCTATTAAAAAATTGTCACCTAGTTTAGAGTTGGCCCTCTGCGAGTCAGCTTTGGTTCAAAGGAATTCGGAGTGGCGCTAAAAATATTTAAAATATACAATTTTCTACAAAGACTCAAAAAGTTTGCACCACTACTGCTCACTAATCGTGGCCGACGGACAGTTGTAGCCCCAGATCGTAATTTATTATAATACGGTGAAACCTCTGAATACCAGACACTCTCGGTCACTGAAATTTTGTCGGCTGTTCAAAGGTGTCCGGTGTGTTTCACTGTATTATGATACTTATATGCCTCTTGTAGTTTACTATACGTTTATCAAACATAAATGCTGAATATGCAACACTCATAACATTATAATACACACCATAAAAATATTTTCAGGAAAAAAATTATTATTTTATAGTTGTCAAAATATTTTTAAAAATTGCTTAAATAATTAGGAAATAATTTATTTATATTCTTTGGCCCAGAAGTTCATATTTTTGAAAATATTTTATAAAAATATTTACAAAACATTTTAATCATAATATATTTTCAAAAAATATTTATACAGAAACTTTATAAAAATATTAAGTCAACATTGTTATGCAATCATATAGTACACTATTTTGTTATAATGAGAAGAAAATATTTATAAAATGTTATTAGCCAAATATTCATTATTCAAGCACAAAATATTCTCAAAATATTATCATTTCTCAATTGCTGTGTGGTTATATAATGTATACGACGGACGGCTATGTTTTACTACCTAGTTTTACTTGAAAATGTACCTAAGAGATCGAAAATACATTTCAGAGCCCGAAAGTATGTTATTGTTTGAACTTTAATTGGATAAATCGATTTTACAACGCAAGTCCGTTTATAATTCGACAAGCTAATACAATAAACGCTTTTTTTGTTTAATTGGAAGAAAACGCCGAAATCATGGCCTTTGTCTAGGAAATATGCCGTTAAATGCACCAAAGCCTGAAAATAATTGGCATTATGGTTATTTGAGGAGTCAATGTCGTATCCGATAAATATTGTTTTCAAATATCGTTATTGACCGGTCATTGACTTGGTTAATTCCTTCCTTCCTTTCTTTAACGATGGTAACTTTTAAGATACAAATTGAAAGGCATTCAACGTTTTTGAATTGGATGGTTGTAATATAAATAAATGAATGCAAATACAATTTTTGATTCAAATATAATATTAACTTTTTTTGATATTTATTGTTCGTATTGTATTAATTATTTTCACAATATTTTCTTTTCAACATAATATTAACTGCATAAAGCAGTGTACAATTCAAAATACGTATAACAAGAAATAGGTTTTTGACAATATAAGATTTTTTTGACTCACGGTTTCCTGGTTATGAGTGGAATTGCTGGTGGACTGTTCAATCTTTGAGCACACGTACTGATTGAACTGAATGACGGCTCTCCGTTGATGGACTGCAGTCGAAAGTGGTCGTCGTAGAACTAATTGTTTACGAGATGCTTCCCTGGGTTGTTGATTGATATGGCTGGTTGGCGGATAGGTACAACAACACGTCCTGACCAGCGACGAGTAGGTACAATGATGCGTGCGGCGTGTACACTATACAATTTGCACTGTGGTGCGTATGTGTGAGTGCGTGTTTACGACGATTTACGTGTTATAATAAGAATTACGGCGGCGGCGACGTTGAATCCGGCGACGACGATTAAAAATGAATAACGGCGTGTAACTCGTTATTCACAACAACTTTACCAATAATATTCGGTCGGCGGGTAGGTACGACAACACGATATATTACGAAGAACAATATTACGAATTACGGCGGCGGCGTCTAAATACGGCGGCGGCGGTAAAATGACAATATTGGATAACGGCGTGTGGCTCGTTATTCACAATAAGTCCATGAATATTATTACTCGGTCGGCGGCGACGGCTCGATCACGATGTAATAACATTAATTACGGCGGCAGCGTTTCAATACGGCGGCGGCAGTAAAATCTCGTATTGGCTCAGTCTGACCTGGTTTTATCCATGTCCAAGCTCAATAGGAGACAAAAAAAACAAACTGTGACGACGGCGACGGTTAAATTACGGCGACGACGGTAAAATCTAGTATTGGCTCAGTCTGACCTGGTTTTATCCATGTCCAAGCTCAATAGGAGACAAAAAGAACAACGACGGCGGCGACGTTTAATTACGGCGACGACGGTAAAATCTAGTATTGGCTCAGTCTGACCTGGTTTTATCCATGTCCAAGCTCAATAGGAGACAAAAAGAACAACGACGGCGGCGACGTTTAATTACGGCGACGACGGTAAAATCTCGTATTGGCTCAGTCTGACCTGGTTTTATCCATGTCCAAGCTCAATAGGAGACTAAAAGCGAACAACGGCGGCGGCGACGTTTAATTACGGCGACGACGGTGTCGATAGCGGCGTACTGGCTCGTTTGACCTGGTATACACCATATCCGAGCTCAGCAGCGAGGGAACGTTGATTTCGGGACTGCTCCCGGGGTATATTTGCTGGCTGTTATTGTGGTCGCAGCAAATATGAACTCCGGTCGATCATAGTTACTTTTTGATGTGTTTGTTAAACTTAGCGATGTAGATTCATCATGTGAGTGGCGTAGTCTCTACTTTAGATGTCGCCCTTTCTTCTGGTAGTATTAGTTTCATTAACTAATTAACATGAAACTGTTAATTAGTATAATGAAATGTCTGTTCGTGAATATTGCTCCGGGGCGCGCTATCTGTTGTCGATATGAGGCTCTTGCTTCGGCGTACTCACGACAATTAGTTCTGTTGTTGTCGACGGGTTGCGCACCGGTGTCCGGCGGCGGTGGTCGGCTATTTCCTGGTTTCTCTACTACACAGCGCACGAGTAGTAGTTTTTGTAAACGTTATACAACGAAAAATAACATCAGCAATTCTGTCTCATTACATAGTCCCCTTTTTTATTTATCAATTTTTTTTTTTTTTTTTTTTTTTTTTTTTTTTTTTTATTATTATTTGTCCGAAAAAATTGCTGAATAAAAATTTTGAGTAAGGAGACATATATTATGACAGTGGAATGTGGTTGCTTCATTTTTTAAGTTTTCGTTGTTGACGGATGTGTTTTCTGTTTTCTTTATATTTCTCCCTGCGACGCTGGTTGTTGCTTTTGACTGGCGGCGTGTCTTCCTCAGTTGTCGGCGGCTGGCTGATTGACACTTCGGAAGCACCTGTGGTCTGTTTACCGGCACTAGTAGTTCTGTTGAATTCTGCAGTGCTGGTGGTTGGCTGGTTGATTTTGTTCACTGCTGCGCCGGGTTTGATAGGCTGAGTTGGGATCGCCCGTACTGAAGCAGGTATGTTGTAGGTTGGTTCAAGCGAGTACTTTGTGAGCTTCGCGGCTACTTCCCTTTCGTACTTCGCTTTTGCTTTCATGGTTGCCCTCGGTGATTCTATCTTCGCGATTTTCTGAAGAGAAAATTCTGTCTGGTATTCACTATCTAGGGCCAGATACTCACTACCAAATAGTTCGAGATATTCTATGTCGTCATATTCTTCTGACAGCAGGTTAAATGATTTAACTTCCATGACTTCTGCTGTTTGTCCTAATTAGGAATAAGTCATGGTCATAATCATATTATATTATTGTTTTAGTGGGAGAGAAAAGGATGATTGACCGCAGGATTTTCCTGGGTCAGGAGGAAAACACAATTTGGCATCCGTCTTGGGTGATGCGTGGTATAGTTTGACATTTTTTATGTTGCATCTTATGACTTGCCTGGCAACATCTTCAACCAAGATTGTGTTGTTGTTGCCGATTTCAATGATGGTGTATGGTCCACGGTATAGCAGGAAGAATTTGTGGATTTCACTGTCTTCAGCTGAGGACAGCTTATGCTCCTTTATGAGAACTTGCTGGCCTGGCTGGTATGCTGGGAACCTTTTGTCTTGGTCCTTTACGCGATTCCTTTCTGCGGCTTTGGTTTTCAATTTCTTTCTTACTATTTCCACTATTTCTTCATGACTTGTTTCCTGTTCACATTCTGGGAACGGGATCGGTGGTGCTATGGTGTCTGGTTCTTCCCCATATAGTATTTGATATGGCGTATATCCAGTGGAGCTGTGGTGTGAGTGATTGATCCAATATTCTATGTTGGGTATCCATTTCACCCAATTGGTATGCTTGGCGTGACAGTAAGTTCTGAGCATTCTGCCTATTTCTCGATTCGCCCTTTCCACCGGGTTACTCTCTGGGTGATAGGTGGTAGTGTGCTTTATCTGGATTCCTAGCCCAGACAGTTGTTTGAACCACTGCTTGCTGTGGAACTGAGTTCCGTTGTCTGTTAACAGTTGTTCTATCGTTCCGACCTTAGGTATGTAATCATCGATAAGTTTTTTCAATATTGTTGTCGACGTTGCTTTTTTGATAGGATATAATTTTATGTATTTTGAGAATACATCGAGTACAGCTAGAATGTATTTGGCACCCCGCTGTCCCCTCGGCAATGGTCCCATGAGGTCGAGTGACACTATTTGCAGTGGTCTCTCGGGTAAGATGCTGATAGTTGGTCCCCTGGCACTTTGATTACTGCATTTGGCCTTTTGACATACATCGCATGCTTTGACAATTCTTTTTTCCGTTTTGATCGCCTTTGACATCGGGATTGGGTATGGCTTTTGATAGATCGGTTCCCCAGGGTTGACGCGGATCTGACACTCGAATTGTTTGATTTTTCCCGGATTGTCGGAAAAAATATGTTGATATTTTTTCATGACTGAGTTGAATTGTTCTTGTTCGTCACTGCTGATGTCGATTGTGTCGTCCATCTCGTCTTGATCGATTAACGTTATTTCTCGTAGATTGCTGTCTGTCGTTATTGGTTTAGGCAGCTTTTTTGAGAATGGTATTGAGTATGGCTGGTTATCAACTTCAAACTGTATGGTGTGGTTACGGAAGTTTATCTGAGCTTTGTGTTGATTGAGTATGTCCGCCCCGATAATGCCTTTTTCATTGAGTCCGTCCATTTGTATGAAGTTGGCGTGGAACACAGCGTCCTTAAGTTGACACTTGCAGAATATTTGTTTGGAAATCTTACAGATTTGTTTTCCAACTGCGTTGCTTATCCGTACTCCGTTGATAGGTAGTTGTGGAATAGTCGGATCCTTTTTAATTATGACGTCAACGATTTCTTTGGTAAGGACACTAATAGTCGCCCCTGTGTCGACCAATAGTTCTACCTCTTCTCCTTCAACCCAACACTGAATGTATGGACTGAATGATTCTTCCTTATCTTGTATGAGGTTGATGGCGTGCGATGTGCCTGGATTGTCCCCTCTGTCATTATTGGTAGTCACCTGGTTTATTTGTTGTGTATTGTCACGAGACTGTGGTGGCGGCAATTGTTGTGATGGTTGTTCGTCTTTATTGTTCCACCTGTTGTTCCGTGGCTGATTGTTGTTCCGCTGTTGGGTTCTGTGACTCCAATCATTTTGTGGTGTTCTGTGGCTCCAGCTGTTATTGTTTTGATTGTTGCTTTTCTGATTACTAGAATTGTTTTCTGTAGCCAATGGTTTACTTCTGCGGCTTTCCTCCGCACCTAGTACCTTCATCGCATTGATTACCGATTTGTCTGGTAATGATACTAATATTGCACGTAAGTAGCCAGGATAATGATTTGCCACGTTACTTACAATTTCCTCCTCGGACAGCTCAGGGACTTGTAGGTGACGTAGTTTGGATGCCCATTGGGAGAAGTGTTCTCGGTATGTGACATTATCCGGTATTTGCGTGGTGTTGAGACAGCTGCTCCAGGTTTGTATCTGTATTTGTCTTGACCAAAATTCGTCAATGAATACATCACGAAAATTTGCATAATCACGTACTTGAAATTTTACAGTCGAATACCAATTGCTGGCTGTACCTTTCAAGCAGTCTCGAATTATAATCAACTTTTCTTCTTTACTCATTTGTTTGACTTTAAAATATTCTTCCAAACTTTGTAAAAATTCGATTGGATGCTGGTCTTTATTGTTTGCATAGAACAGCGGTTTCGATATTTCAACGTTTGAATTTCGATGTTCGTTGTTCATAATATTTGCATTTTGTTTTTGATCTATGAACATTTTCTTTAAATTTTGAATGTTGTCATTGTTTTGTTGTTCAAGATGTTGTATTTCTCTGTAGTAATTTTCACTTAGTTTTTCAATTTCATTTTTGCATTTTTCTTCAATTTCTATAATTTTCTTATTATTTTCTTCTTCTAGTTTACCAATTTTTTGTAATAATTGATTAACTAGATATTTACTATTTTGTTCCACTTCACGCTGGAATGCGTGGAATGTTTCTTCTGTTACGTTTTTCTTCGGTGCCATGTTCACGATGTAGCTTTCTTCTTTGCAAATCGATGTAGAAAATGACGTAGAAAATCTTCACTTTTTAATCTTTGGAGTCGAAGTAGAGTTTTCCTCTGTATCGAGCCTTGTAGTTGGGCGCCAATGTAATATAAATAAATGAATGCAAATACAATTTTTGATTCAAATATAATATTAACTTTTTTTGATATTTATTGTTCGTATTGTATTAATTATTTTCACAATATTTTCTTTTCAACATAATATTAACTGCATAAAGCAGTGTACAATTCAAAATACGTATAACAAGAAATAGGTTTTTGACAATATAAGATTTTTTTGACTCACGGTTTCCTGGTTATGAGTGGAATTGCTGGTGGACTGTTCAATCTTTGAGCACACGTACTGATTGAACTGAATGACGGCTCTCCGTTGATGGACTGCAGTCGAAAGTGGTCGTCGTAGAACTAATTGTTTACGAGATGCTTCCCTGGGTTGTTGATTGATATGGCTGGTTGGCGGATAGGTACAACAACACGTCCTGACCAGCGACGAGTAGGTACAATGATGCGTGCGGCGTGTACACTATACAATTTGCACTGTGGTGCGTATGTGTGAGTGCGTGTTTACGACGATTTACGTGTTATAATAAGAATTACGGCGGCGGCGACGTTGAATCCGGCGACGACGATTAAAAATGAATAACGGCGTGTAACTCGTTATTCACAACAACTTTACCAATAATATTCGGTCGGCGGGTAGGTACGACAACACGATATATTACGAAGAACAATATTACGAATTACGGCGGCGGCGTCTAAATACGGCGGCGGCGGTAAAATGACAATATTGGATAACGGCGTGTGGCTCGTTATTCACAATAAGTCCATGAATATTATTACTCGGTCGGCGGCGACGGCTCGATCACGATGTAATAACATTAATTACGGCGGCAGCGTTTCAATACGGCGGCGGCAGTAAAATCTCGTATTGGCTCAGTCTGACCTGGTTTTATCCATGTCCAAGCTCAATAGGAGACAAAAAAAACAAACTGTGACGACGGCGACGGTTAAATTACGGCGACGACGGTAAAATCTAGTATTGGCTCAGTCTGACCTGGTTTTATCCATGTCCAAGCTCAATAGGAGACAAAAAGAACAACGACGGCGGCGACGTTTAATTACGGCGACGACGGTAAAATCTAGTATTGGCTCAGTCTGACCTGGTTTTATCCATGTCCAAGCTCAATAGGAGACAAAAAGAACAACGACGGCGGCGACGTTTAATTACGGCGACGACGGTAAAATCTCGTATTGGCTCAGTCTGACCTGGTTTTATCCATGTCCAAGCTCAATAGGAGACTAAAAGCGAACAACGGCGGCGGCGACGTTTAATTACGGCGACGACGGTGTCGATAGCGGCGTACTGGCTCGTTTGACCTGGTATACACCATATCCGAGCTCAGCAGCGAGGGAACGTTGATTTCGGGACTGCTCCCGGGGTATATTTGCTGGCTGTTATTGTGGTCGCAGCAAATATGAACTCCGGTCGATCATAGTTACTTTTTGATGTGTTTGTTAAACTTAGCGATGTAGATTCATCATGTGAGTGGCGTAGTCTCTACTTTAGATGTCGCCCTTTCTTCTGGTAGTATTAGTTTCATTAACTAATTAACATGAAACTGTTAATTAGTATAATGAAATGTCTGTTCGTGAATATTGCTCCGGGGCGCGCTATCTGTTGTCGATATGAGGCTCTTGCTTCGGCGTACTCACGACAATTAGTTCTGTTGTTGTCGACGGGTTGCGCACCGGTGTCCGGCGGCGGTGGTCGGCTATTTCCTGGTTTCTCTACTACACAGCGCACGAGTAGTAGTTTTTGTAAACGTTATACAACGAAAAATAACATCAGCAATTCTGTCTCATTACATGGTTTAGCTGTGCCCCAATATAGTTTCAGGTTTCCATGCAACCAAGTTTTGTATAAATCAAAATATTCCGAAAAATATAATTCTGATTTGGAATATACAATAATAAAAAATCACTCTGCTGTACAGTAGATTACAAGTCGGTCTCTTTAATGGATGGTTTTCAATTTGAATTCAATGATATAATATCATTTTAGGTATAAGAAAAACGATTCTGAGCTAAAACGGTCAGTCAGCCTACGATATTACTAAGTATATTTGATGATATTATTGTGAATAAAGTAATTTATATAATTACCTATTTACGTAGACCCTTGTTTTAAATTTTTAATCCTTAGCTATAATACAAAATAATTATTAAATTTTAAATATGATAAATTTTTTCAACATTTTAAATTTAAATGCTTATAAAAAAAAATTGTGCCTACATATTTTTAATATTTTTCAACTGCTATTGTAACAATATATCAGGAGCCTTGTATTACATTTTTACATTTTTCGGCCAAACAGATAAAACTTTATTGATATTTATAGAAAAAATAAACAAAAAATTAAAAACTGTAATAGTCCGTAAACAGCTCAAAAAGAGACTAAATATTTTCAAAATTTCATGGTGTATAGAAAATGCTAATTTTAACATTCAGTGAAATTTCCGTGTATCTAAAGTTATTGGTTTTTGAATTACAACAAAATAAGGAAATAGCTACATGAAAAATCGAGTGAATATCCAATGTTGTAAACATTTGAATTTCAAACGCTCATAAAAATTTAATTTGACTTTCTTATAGAGATTTTTTTTTTGATAAAGGTAGATAATCTTATAAGGAATCTTGTATTACATTTTAAAACCTTAGATTTAAAAAGAACAATTTTTACGAATTCTTAACTCAAAAGAATTTTCAATTTTCGTGATTTTTAAATATTTTGTCAAAATTTGAAATTTAAATGCTCATAAAAAAAATTGTGCATAAGTATTTTTAATATTTTTCAACTGCTATTTTTATAATATATCAGGAGCCTTGCATTCAATTTTCAAGCTTTTTTGCAGGGCAAATCAATTTTTTTTGATATTTATAGAAAAAAAACTAAGAGAATTGAAAACTGACAATGTCCGTAAACAGCTCAAAAAGAGTCAAAATATTTTAAAATTTGTATGATGTATAGAAAATGAAAATATAAAAATTCAGTAAGATGTTCATGCATCTACAATTATTCGTTTTTGAATAACAATAAAATAACAAAACCACTACATGAGAAATCGAGTGAATATCAAATATTGTAAAATTATGAACTTCAAACGCTCATAAAAATTTTATTTTATTTACTTGTAGACATTTTTTTTTGATAAATGTAGATAAACTTATGAGTAATCTTTATTACATTTTTAAATCTTAGATTTAAAAAAAAAAATATATGAATTTTCAACTCAAAATAACTTGCTAATTTTCGTGATTTTTGTATTTTGTATTTTCGTATTTTGTCAAGATTTGAACTTTAAATGTTATAAAAAATAATTGTGACTAAGGATTTTTAATAATTTTCAACTGCTATTGTAACAATATAGTAGGATCCTTGTATTAAATTTTCAAACTTTTTACCAAATCAATTAAGTTGAATTGACATTCATAGAAACAAAGACTAATACAATTGGAAACCTGAGATGTTCCTAAACAGTTCAAAACAAATCAAAATGTTTTGAAAATTGAATAGTGTATAGAAAATTCGAATACAGGTAACCAGTCAAAATTTTATGAATATACGTACATTTGTGTTAGAGTCACACCAAAAACCCAAATAGATTTTGTCAAAAACCGATATTGCGTACAAATTCTCGTTTTTCCTTAATTTTTCTTTTGTTTTTCACAGCGCTTTTGAAAACTACTGGAAAAATTATTTTTGACCCCTCAAAGTACCAACTAGATTTATTTTCCTTTCAGAAAAGATATTGTTGAAGAAAATCTAAGCACTTTTACTGTTCCTAAACGTGATAAAAGACACAAAAAATAAAAATAAAATAATAAAAAAAAAACCATCATCGTTGTGAAACCAATACATTCATCGTTTCAATCAGAATCGAAAATGTATGTAATAATTTAAAAAAAATTAACAAATTATAACTATATAAAAAATACTAAAATTCAATTTTGTTTTTATTTTAACATGTTTGTTTTATAATATACAATGACATCAAATAAAGCAAAACAGACTATTTTCAAACAAGTAAGGAAATCCCGATCAGAAATGTCAGCTTCTAAATATACTTTAAACAATAAACCATAATATTTCATTTATGATTTTAAAAGTATTTGATAACTCAGCATATCATCTTACCTGTGTAAATATTATTAATAATTTGAATTTTTAAATAACTAACAGAAATTAATTTAAGTACCTAATCAATGCAGTCGACAATTATTCTTTTTCTTATCACGGTTTTGAACTTTCAGTGTTTTCTTTAAAACGAACAGTCAGTTGTTATAATCGAAAGTCTCTACTCGCGATCAGTATTCACAATGTAATTGTATGTCAGTCGAAGCATGTTTATTGTTTAAGGTCCATATCATTTAATCTACACGTGAAATATTAATTTTGTTGTTTTCGGAACGAGGACACCAAATAACGCAAAAAAAACTGTTTTCAAACAATTATAAGGAAATCTCAATCAGAAATTTTAGTTTCTAAACGTATTTTAAACAATAAACTGAAATTCCACTTATGGTTTTAAAATATTTTTGATAACCTATATTATCTAGCAAAATTTAAGATACATATATAAATTATGGATTTTAATATTTGTAAACGATTGACAGCTATTTTTTAAAATTCTTAAAGTACCTATCTACTTTGGTACCTATTTGTTTTTTTTACAACAATAATTTTACGAATAATTAATAATAATCGTTAACGGAATCAACAATCGTCAATCGCAACTGTGTAACCGTTTGAATACCAAGTCGCCATTCACAATACAGTAGGTACGCATCGTTCGAATGGTAACTGTAAAATAATATGTTATCAACCGCGGGTAACCACAGCCTCAAGTCTAAGTAGCAGTATAGTTAACTACACGTGAAATATTCATCTTGTTGTTTTCGGAACGACGACACCAAACAACGCAAAAGAACTATTTTCAAACAAGTAAAGAAATCCTGACCAAAAATTTCAGTTTCTTAACGTATTTTATACAATAAACTATAATTATATTTATGGTTTTAAAAGATTTTCATAACTTAGTATATTATCGACCCTATGCGAAGATACATAAATTAATTATGCATTTTAATTTGTAAACGATTGACAGCGCATTTTTAAAATTCTTAAGTTATATCCTTTGGAACTATTTTTTTTTTTTATAACAATAATAAGCTAGCGAATAATTAATAATAGTCGTTAACCAAATCAACAATCGCCAATCGTAACCGTTTAAATCACAAGTCGCAACTCACAATATAATAAACATATTGTACATATTATTATTTGCATATAATATTATTCGAAGCCTATTTACGATCCACATAATACAGTATGGTCAAAAACAATACGCACCGTTCGACAAGTAACTGTAATTATTATGTTATCTAACACGAGTAACCATGACCTCAAGTTTAAGCAGCCTCAGTATAATGGCACACACTGAATTTTTTTTTTTTTTGATTTTGGGGAAAAAAAACTTCAAAGGCTCACTCACCCAGATCACGATGCTCAGACAGAATATCGTGTACTTCAACAAGTTGATGTGCTTCTCCAATTTGGCTGCGGATTTCGCCAAGGCGTTCTGCGCACTCACCACGGCCATGATTATCCCGTCTCGTCAATGGCACTCTCGGATCCACTAGCGTTGACGATTTTTTTATTTGATTTTTTGACAATGTGATTTTCGCGAATGTTCGTCTTTTGATGTCGTCGACTTTTATCCCACTTACAACCGTCATCGGCACGCGAACAAAACAAACTGCTCCGCGTGGAAATCGGCCGCCGTACGCCGACAAGTGGCCCGATAACAGTTCGATGTAGATAATATAAGACGTCTACAGGTAGGTACGCTATTTACACTGCACAGCCGCGCCTAAGTCTCTCGACATTCCGATAGAAAAATCGTCGTTATCTTTTCACGACGAAATACCATTTTACTTAACTATTGCACCAGTCACCTACAACTATAATAATAACAATACGATATACCTAATATAATTATTCTGTGACTAATAATATCCGTCGTGAGATGTTCCGTCCGTGTATGTAATAATATGGTTTACTGTCATTGACGATATGCGCTCAGACACGTAATAATAATTTTAGTTATATATAATATTATAATAGACTACGACCATTACGAGAGCACTTGCTACGTTTGTAAGAAAAACTATGGTGTTGTTATACCTAGTGATGGGCAAATACCCCTTAAATATAATTTATACGGTAAATTGGATAAATTTATTTTTTATGCTAAAACCAATATTTAAAATTCGTAGATGTCACAATACTTTTTCATGAATACTTTTTTTTTAACTATAATGACTAGTCCACTAGACCTTTAATTTAAAAAAATATATATAAAATATAACATTCGGTCTTTATTTTCCATTGCAATAAACTAAATGATTTAAAGTTGCATTAAAATTTAACTACAGATGATCAAATACAAATATTATATGAAACATAGAGAAACATTATTTTTACAATCAGATTTCCTTTTAGATTCTGAGTGAAACGATGAATGTATTGATTTTACAATGATGTGTGTTTTTTTATTTTTGTGTCTGTGTACACGATAAGTAGTCGAAATAATGCTTCGATTTTCGACTTCAGTATCTTGTTCGATTGGAAAGTGAATATCGTTGGTGCATTGGGGAGGTCAAAATTTAAAATTCCCAATAGTTTTCATAAACGCCGGTAAAAACAACATAAAAATTAAGGAAAAACGGGAATTTTTACGCAAAATCGGTTTTTGACAAAATCGAATTTGGTTTTTGGTGTAACTTTAAAACAAATGACTGTAGGAACATGAAATTTTGACTGGTTGTTTATATTTGCATTTTCTATACACGATAACATTTTCAAAATATTTTGATTTATTTTGAACTGTTTAGGGACATTTTCATTTTCCATTTTTTTTTTAGTTTTTTTTCTAAAAATATCAATAAAACTTTGTTTGTTGAGTAGAAATACTTGAAAATTTAATACAAGGGTCCTACTAAGTTGTTACAAAGGCAGATGAAAAATATTAAAAATCCTTAGTCACAGTTTTTTTTTATAAGCATTTAAAGTTCAAAATTTGAGAAAATATGAAAAAATCACGAAAATTAGCAAATTATTTTGAGTTAAGAATTCGCAAAATTTTTTCTTTTTAAATATAATATTTGAAAATGTAATACAAGATTACTCATAAGTTTGTCTACCATTATCAATAAAAAAATCTCTACCGGACAGTCAAATTAAATTTTATGAGCGTTTGAAATTCAAATTTTTACAACATTGGATGTTCACTCGATTTCTCATGTAGCGATTTCCTTATTTTGTTGTTATTCATAAACGAATAACTATAGATACATGAAAATTTCACCGAATGTTTATATTAGCATTTCCTATACACCATACAATTTTGAAAATATTTTGACTCTTTTTGAGCTGTTTACGGATATTTTCATTTTTCAATTTTTTTAGTTTTTTTTTCTATGAATATCAATAAAGTTTTATCTGTTGGGCCAAAAAGTGTAAACATTTAATACAAGGCTCCTGATATATTGTTACAATATCAGTTGAAAAATATTAAAAATACATATGCACAATTTTTTTTTATAAGCATTTAAACATCGAATTTTGACAGAATTTTTCAAAATCTCGAAAATTATTAATCATCGTAATTAATAAATTATAAAATGTTCAATTTTTATAGCTAAGGATTGAAAATTTAAAAAAAGATTCCACGTAAGTAGTTAATTCTTTTACCGAAAAATCTAAAAAAATATACAATCACAGTTTATTTTTATAGTCATTTTATGTTCAAATTTGGACGAAATTACATATTAAAAAACCTAGTTATTTTGTTGTTATTATATAATATTATTCGTGGGTACCTACTTGAAACTTCTAAAGTGTATTATTATATATCTATGAAAGTATTAGGGTTTGTTATTGATGTTGATGTATAACGTGTTATAAGTACCTAATGGATATTGTGATAATATGATATGATTAATTTGGAATTTATTATAGGTCAATTTTTTTTTTAATACCATAGATATGTATATAGTTTGTCTTAAACCTAGACTGACATACCATCTTCACTCAGAATAGTTTTTCTTATACAATGATATTGTATCATTGAATTCAAATTTAATAGTATCCATTATACAGTGACCCACTTGTAACCTACTGTACAGCAGAGCGACATCCACTTACCCACCTTTTTTTAATTTAATATTTCTTTTTTTTAGATTAAAATAAAAATAAATATTTACTCAAATTTTTGGTAGTTAAATATTATAGTGGTAAATACCCAAAATATTCACATACCGGGTGTTTACGTGCAAACGCGTATATGTATTGGAATGAAACATTAGAAATTTGATGAGAATTTAAGATTAAGATTTAGATCATTCTTATTAAAATTGTTGTATTTTCAATTTCGCATGTTTTGTATTATATAAAGTTTCAGCTTATATTTTCACGTTCACAGCCACATGCATTTGTCATTTATCAAATTACTTATGACTTAAGTAATAATTTACTTATTATTAGTTTAAATCAATGATGATTTTCAGTCGAAGACATAAGCACCAAAATGAGATAAGAAAAAAAAAATTGTATCCTACAAATGTGCTAAAATCATATCGTAAGAAAGCGCCAAAATCCTAGACACCTATTGACGCGGACACGATGATAGACTGGTCGCTATAGTGCTTGTACATTGTACTTGCTACTAACGCGGGCCGCGTCACTATTTCAAACCGTTAATATAGATAGGTATTAAATTTAAAACAGGGATTGCAAAAAGTATAATGACGTTATGATTATAAAGTTATATTTGAAAAAAATGATTGAAATTCGTAAACGTATTTATAATGGAATGCGATGATCAAAAATAATTAAATTGCACAAAAAAAAACATTACGATTAACAAAATTTGTTATATATTATTAAACAAAATATAACGCAAAAAGTAAAATTTATAGAATGTCATTTAACAAAAAATAACGCAAAACGAAATATTCTATAATTTATTTATTTAAAAGGTCTATTAGTTTCGTAGAAATATTTATTTCTTGCAAACAATCTAAGAATTGATTATATTATATTCCGTATCAGGGATATTACCTACCTGCATTAGTCATTTTTTTTATTGAACATTTAAGCTTCGACAGCATAGGTCATTAGCTTTTAAGATATATACAATTAAATATATACTTTTGAAGAGAAAAAGAAATTTTTACAATATTAGTGGCTTATTTCTAATTATAGTCATATGTTTTTTCTAATTTTGCATTAGTTATTATTTTAAAATTTAATAGGTATTCAACTATTACCACTATTTTAAATGATAATAAACCCAAAACTTGTATGCCGTTTTAATTCTGTATAACAATAAACGCAAAAATTGTGTAACGTTTTAATTGTAATCAACATAAAACGGAATTTTTTTTTCAAGCCCTGCTTTAGAACTATAATATTATATTTTATTTTAACAATTTATTATTGACCATTTTTTATAAGATTGAAAAAGTCAACCGATTTATTAAAAACATAATTTTATAGTTATAATTTATTAATTTCAATTATATTTGTTGAACAATTTTGTTGACATTTTTAGAAAACTACTTATATAAAATATTAATTTTGGGGCGAATGATATGTAATTTTTTATTGTTAAAATTTATTGTTATTTGTTTTTTTTTTTATTATTAAATTTCTTTTTCGGTCTCTATTTTAGGTTCTAAATTTTAATTTTTAAATGGTTTAACTTCATTAAATGAAATAACAATGTAGACTATCGGTCTACATTTTTTATATTGATAAAATTACGACCAGTCATAAAATAAATAATTTTTAGATAAGACAAGTTTTGATAATCTATAGTGCATAAGGTAAAATACGAATTACATTTTATTAATATGAATTAAGAATTGTATTGGTAAATACGGCGAAGTACACCTTTTAATACTTACTGTTTATATAATTTTAAGTAAAACTGTTTTAATTACATTTTAAGTCATTACCTATAATATATTTTGTAGCACATAATAATATTTTTAAAAGCATAATATTTTGAGGATTTTTCGTGCATATAAATCCGTTCACCTGTTATAATAATTATTATTATTATCGCCTGCGATTGACACGTCTGATTTGTAGGAAAATATACTCAATACAGTGAAACTTCTAAATACCGGACACTCTCGTTCACTGAAGTTTTGTCCACTATTCGGAGGGTTCGGTTTGTAGAAACTTTGTAATCTATTCCCGAAAATACGTCCGTTATTTCCGGGTGTCCGTTAAGAGAGGTTTCACTGAATATGAACTGCTGCAGGGGTCTCTAAATGGCGGTCCACGGACAAATCTCTGGCCAAAGTTTGAACATTTATTTTTTTATTACCCACCAATTATATTTTTGATGGCGAATTAAATTAAGTTTTCATTAGTTTTCGTTTTATTTATTGATTTTTCCCTTACGCCATTTGGATAAGCACAATACATTTTTATGTGCCACGATAACTACCTGAATTCCTAAAGCGACCCTGCAAAAACATTAATTGGTGATCTCTGTATTTACCATAACCGTTTTAAATTATAATTATTTTCGTTCCACCGTCGATGTATGGGACGAGATGTTTTTGGCAAAAAATAATATTCGACCTACCTTATTACTATATAACAGTGAAAAAAATTGCTAATAATAATAATATAAAATGTAATACAATTTACTTAATAATATAGGCTGACCAATGGTCTCCTCTCAGTATTGTTTTTCGTATGCGTTTACTTCAAATTTAACACTTCCACATTACAGAGACCCAATCGATGACTAGGTACACATCCATACTTACGCGAAATTTACTATACAGCAGAGGGGCTTGTCTATTTTTTTTTTTATATCGTATAGAATAATGTCTGGAAAAATTTGCTAAAATTTATGTGTTACAATATGTTTTTATTATTTGCTTTTTGTTATAAAATTATAAAAAAAATTCAATTTTAAACTACATATACGATAAAGTTCACTAAATTACGTCATCTCTGTTAGAATATTTTTACTGCCAATGTAAATTATATAATATAATAATGGAAAGGTTATCGGGGTGAACACAAATTGTGGGTAAAAAGGGTAAAATAGTTACTTATGTGAATTACTACTTTCCTAAACCAACTGCTTAACTGTGATTATTTGAGTCATATATTATTAAATTATTTAAATTATTATTTTTATAACAAAATACAATACCCATTGTGATATTTATATGTTATGAATGTAGTCAGACGAGTGATAATGTCTTAATATTTTGTTTGAAACATATCATAATTTCCATCGTAAATAAATAATTGTAAATAATAATATTTTATCCAACTAATTTCAGAAACCTAAACATTTAACATAATCGCATTGATTTATTTCGTTTGTTGAATAATCTAAAATAAGTGAAGGGCAATAATATCGATATTATAATCTATATCAGAAATTATTGTGAAAAGTTGTTTTCTTATATTTAATAATTAACAATGTAAAGCAAATTTTCGAATTAATAAATAATAATTTTTAATTCAATATATATATGTATATATAATATATATTGAATATATTAATCTATTAATTTTAATAAGTTATAACTAATAACTAACAAGTACATATAGTTAGTGTTTAAAATAATTTTAAAATATTTTCAATATTTTTGATGCGATATCGATATCGTAAAACTAACGATATCGCCAACATCAGAATGATATCGCTATTCACTACACACAATTATATCGTTGCCCTTCAATAGACTAATTTATAAAATATCAATTTTCAGCGCACTATATTTTGTTAATTCTTGTTTTGTATTCATATCAACTGTGGTTCATATTTTGATGTAAGTATATGTACTTACCAAACGAAGTTTGAGAGTTAGATAACTTTAAAAATATGTGAAATTTTATGATACTTTAGAAGATTTTATGAATTCTTTATGTTTAATTTCAAGTGCTCTCAATTGTTAGATCGAAAATGTGAGACGTGCTCAATCCTACTATGGCATTATAGTCATATCATTATATACCTATTATATATAACTGCACTGAGGGGTGGTTTAGTTGCGGAAGTGGTTATGTGAAAAAGAAAAATAAGGTCGTGGTGGAAAACGAACTCTTTCTTTTCACCTCATACAAGTACGACTGTACGACAGTCAAATGGCACTTCTATTTCTTTGCATATTTAATTATTTGCATTAAACTGTCTAAATGGCCTTAACACTGGTCTATACATAAACCGACACAGGTATGTAGGTAAGATAGGTAGGTACATTATACTACGCCATTTATCAAGTTATTGTATATTTTAACGTCGATGTCAAGTCAACAGTTGTTATACTTAATAGGACGTCACACCCTCATGTGTTGTCTCCGGCTTACAAACGTGTAACATACCAAATTTAAGTTCAGAAATTCACGTTTTATGCCGTTAGGTTAAAAATTAGAGTGAAACGACCTATTATGAAACTTGATGGTAAGAACATTATCTGTGTTTTATTGGAAGTTGTTTTAAGATAATTCAGTTTTTAAGTTAGTTATGTTAATATTTCAATTTACATTTATTATACACGCATAACTCACTTAAAAACTAAATTATCTTAAAACAACTTCCAATAAAACACAGATAATGTTCTTAGCATCAAGTTTCATAATAGGTCGATTCACTCTAATTTTTTCGCTAACCGCTGCATAAAACGTGAATTTCTGAACGTACAATTTTGGTATGTTTAGGATTTGTAAGACGGATACAACACATGCTGGTGTGGCGTCCTCTTAAAAGGATGCTATACATGTGATTTGTGGTCTCCGTCTTACGCAAGTCGCAAGACACTGTGCACATTTTCTTTCACTGGTTTCAATAGTGTGCTGTTAGTTTTTATATCGAATTGATTGACCTGTGTTCAGGTAAGAACATTATATGTGCTCGAACGTCGACGCTTTGTTCTGTTTTTTAATTTTCAAGAGTGATATGAGAGTTTTGTCATTTCTGATATTTTACATATTACCTACCTTGCATATTTTGCTTGAAATTAAAATATCCTACGCTATCCAACGCTTAAATTCCAATAATGTTCTTATCTAAAATAATTATGATTGGTAAATTCGATCTAATGTCAAAAACAACAAAACATTGTTGAAACTAGTGAACCAAAATTTGATACGTCGTATGATTACGAGGTCTCGTACCGCACTCATATCAGGTATTTTTTTTTAGTTTCCTTTAGAAAATTACTGTCTTAATGTTTATTGATCGTATTCCAATTGGTCTGATCAGAGGCGTTTTCAGGATATTTCAATGGAGGGGAATGAAAATTAAAATATTATAATATATTAATATTATAATATTAACTCAAGTTACATGATATAATAAATAATAACTATATAAAATATCCAGACTGACAAACCGTCCCCTCTCAGAATCGTTTATCTTTTACAATGATGTTATATCATTGAATTCAAGTTTAATACAATCCATTATACAATGACCCACTTGTAACCTACTGTACAGCAGAGCGAAATCCACTTCCCAGGTTTTTTTTATTTTTATTTGTTTCTATCGTGATAAGCAAAGTGTCAGAAATTAAAATCCCATTTTTAGCAGTTTCTTGTAATTTATCGGTGGTTTTTCCTGTGTCATTAAATAAATACTGAGAAAATCGAAAAATGATCTTTCTTAAGTACCGTCTTGATCCAATTTGCTAAAAGATAAGATACTATATGTTGAAAGCAAAGAACTCCTTCTGGTAGAAATTTTGTATACAAGATAAAAAAAAAAAAAAAAAACACCATTGTAAAACCAATACCTAACCCTCGCTCTATAATCTAATAATGATAGTTGATAATATCAAAAAACCAATTCAAGTCATTTTTATTGTACTTTTTATTTAAACTATAAAATATTGTTATGAATCAGTTCAAATTATTTATTTTATTTTATCACTGTTTTGTTATCATTGTGTATCTTACCCACACAATTTTTCTGTCGCTGGGGATAGGTATAGTCGACGTTGTGATCGTTTACAAAAATACAGTACAATTAATCAATTGCCGGTCATTTGTTATCCTGGTCAGTGATGAATAATAATATTGTTTATAGCTGGTGGAATCAATAATCACGATAAAGAAAAATAGCAAAAAAAAATTAAAATAATAACTACCTAGTCAATATTGAAAACACAAACACATATCAAAAGTAGATAAAACGTGTATTACTAATATGTAAGAAAATAAAGAAACTTGGGTGGGGGATCGAAAAATTACCTCTTTAAAGTACCAGCTTGATCAAATTTTCTAAAAGATAATATTATACTATATGTCGAAATCGAAGCACTCCTTTTGGTACAAATTTTGTATACAGGATAAAAAAATAAACACCATTGTAAAACCATTAGCTTCACGCTCAGCTCAGAATCTAAAATTTGAGTTATTCTAATACTAAAACGATTACAATTCATTTAAATATCTAACGTTTTAAAGCGCATATGAATCAATTTATTAATAAATATGGCAATGATATCATAAGGAATTTGGCAGTAACTCCAAATAAAATACGAGTAGGCAGGTACTCACTGCTTTTCAACTTCTGATTCATAAAAGCCATATGCAGTAAGCCCATTAATACTCATAACTGTTATTAAAAAACTTTTTTTCGTGTTCAACTGTACAACAATATTTTTAGTGTTTAAAAATGTATTGTTTTTACACTACTGACTAATATTTAGTGGTTTGAACCATTTTATTGTTTCCCGAAGAACTATCTTTTTTGAGTAACTACATAGTGGTAGGTACTTGACGAAAATAACTCATAATAAATTGCATTTTTTTGGCTTTCGGCAAATACTCAGTTTCCATAAATGAATGTATTTTTCAATTATTACTCATTGTATTCCGATCAAAGCGACGGCATTTATTTATAATAAATTATAATTTGATACCGGAAACTGTGACAGTAAAATTAACTTGTCCTGGTTCGCGTACAATTCGTCATCGATTATGCGTCTTATTCGACGGTAATTATATCATTATATTATGCACACTGTTAAGTGTACAGCTGTGCATACACTTTACATGTACCTAGTGATGTCATTCACACACAAGATAGGTAGGTAGTAATCCTAATGACAATGATGCCGATTATCTAGATTGAAATACTATTGATTTGAGCCATCGTTATTATATTGTTTATTTGATAGTAAAACGAAGTTAAACTGAAGTACTTAATGAAATGTTTGAAAAATATCAAAGTTATTATAAAACAACGTATTTTCACTCAATTATAATAATAGGTGTATACAATTTATTTAAACTTTGAAATTCGTAATATTGTTTCCATTAGTTTGATTTCATGAACCATCGTTATATTATTGATGTTGTAGTGAGAAGAAATTAAAACTTAAGTACCTAAATGTGCTTGAAAACTATTGAAGTTATTATAAAACAGCGTACCGCACTAATATAACTTCAACTTGTATAAATTTAAATTTTTAAATTTTATATTTATTTCATCAGTTAAATTAATGCGATATGCATAGTATAATTATGAATATAAATTAAAATTATGCATATATTATATAGTGTCATTTTAAAACAAGTAGCTATTTTTAATTTGATGGTAGCCTCAGATTTTTACTACATATATAATTTTTTTTTTGTCAATTATACAATATTATATACACAATTAATTACATCAAACAACTATTTGAATGAAAATATAAAAATTCCCGCTTTGTAGGGTAGTTGTTTGTTTGAGACGTAATTTTGATTTTCATTGATATTTTGGGCTACACATTCAAATTATTGTGCTTATAAAAGCATTTCGAGCAGTTTGAACTTTATAATTATCATTCAACTGCAGCGATTTACGTTATTTTGAACAGGCTCTCCATGTTTTCAGTTTTCGAGTGAAACGCGATGACAAAACTCAGAATTGTCTGATTTTAAATAAACCGTAAACAAGGCTACTAGGGCACTGTATTTTCTAAGTTAATAATCTACTCGAATAATTGGAAACCCACACACACAGTAGGTTTAAAATCCAAGACAACAACAGGTGCTACAGGTGATAAATCGTATATGGACTGAAAATAAGACTGGCCAGTCGAACTAAAAGGTCACCTTAGTAGTTCCTTAGACTGGATGCCGACCCTATGCCGGACAGACGGTTGACCTGACTTCGATATTTCTCAGCGACAAACGACACAACTATAAAATAAATCCAAAACAACAGGTGTCATGGGTAATTTATAGATCTAAAATAGACCGGAAACAAGTGGAGCCGGGGGCCAGTGGAACTAAAAGGTCGTTCCTAGGACTAAATCGGGACTCGGTGGTGGTCGAGAGACGGTAGTTGGCCCGACGTTGCTGTTCCTCCGCAACATAATATGACTCGACTGTATTATTATAGTATAATAGGACGCGTATATTCGAAATACCGAACTCGTGCAATGCAAAGTCGGAGGGCAGAGCAATAAATAAAAACACTGAGCGTTGGAAAAAGCCAGTAAAAATTTATGAGCACTCATTTTCAGTCGTGTAACGTTAACTCGATGGACCCCGACGGTCCAGACGCCACGTTCGCCGACCTGAACACCGCAAGAAACATGATTTATTTATTTATTTATTACTGGAAATATATCATAAAACGCGGTGGAGTTGAGTAAATACACCGTTACGACGATACGAGTGAAGCGATATTATTGTTATAAATATTATATGTAGATCGGTTGTTATAATATTGTCTACAACTGGTGTTCTCAAGCTGCCCAAACGAAATCGAATCCACGACGACTGCATATTATTCGTTCGATTGTGAGTTTGATTTTTAAGGACGCATCGATAAGACACGAACGAATTTCGGGCACTTGACCACGTCCCGTACTCATAATTGTAAATTCGGTGTTGTGCACAGATAACTTTAAAATTATCTAGACAAGATAAACGATAATTCGTTGAAAATTTACGAATGGATCTTCGCAGGAAAAAACTCCGGATCCACGACGCCATTAGTTAGTGTTATCAATATTTTTCTTATCAAATGTTATGGTGATTAAATGAGCAGCGATTTATTTTTGGCATTTGTTAAGTATTCAAATTTCAAATACTTACAAAATACTTGTTATTTGTATTTTTATTAATACTAAATACTAATTACTAAATACAGCATACTGAACGCTGAAACCTTCATATCGGGCCATATTACAAAACATTGACCACCACTGGTTGGATTGGCACTATAGTAATTAGTAATACATATAAGAAAAATATAAATAAAGAATTGTTGCAAAACTGGTATTTTATATTTTCCTAAAAAATTGACAAGAAATAATTAATTCTTTCATCAATCTCACTTAAGTATGGTTTGCTTATTTAAGTGAACTATTGAAATTTGAGCAATTCAATTATTTTTATTGTTTTCGGTGAAGTGATACAAACATTTAAATTTTTTTAAATATCAATATATTAAATTTTTAATATGTTCATTTGTAAAGTTTGTGAACTCCAATATAATTTAAAATCAGGGTATAATAAACACATGAGAACCAAACACGTGAAACATGAAAATAATATTTCTACATGTAATAACTGCAATACATTATTTCATAATAAAAAACATTTGATATGTCACTTAAAAAATGAGATGCAGCTGACACAAATTTATAAACAAGTATGTTCTTTTGAAAATTGCAACAAAATATTTAAAACATTTAAGATTTATATTGTATAGTAATCATCTTGAAACTATACATGAAGGTTTACTTTAATAGTACACAATAAATTAAATTTTAACACAATTGAAAGTACTTGTATATTAGCTATTATTTTGCTACTAATTTTGATAAGAACAATATTGATAACACTGACTAATTACGTCATGGATCTGGAGTTTTTTCCTGCGAAGATCCATTCGTGAAAATTTATCCACACAAGATAACAGATAATAATATAATATGTGAATAAAAAATTATCAAGATAAAATATAACCTCCTTTTTGTCTAAATAATTATACAGTTTTTAAGTTTTTTTAAGACTTTAGAAATTAAATTATAATGTATACATATATTTATAATTTTTTAGTTAATATAATTTATTATTTTATATTAAAATATAGTATAGATTCAATTAATACATTTGAATGAAAAAAGAAAGAATGCATACTAATATATTGGAAATTTTAAATTATTTGGACACTTAATATTGTATTGTTTAATAAAATAATGACTTTTTTTGACAACAATTTATTTATTGCAAAAAAACACAATGGTCAATGCAGATAATTCAATTTGAAAAAAAATTTTCAATTTATTTTGTTTGTTTTTAAACAAAACTATAACGCAGTTTGGTTGATGTCTTGTGTAAAAATAATTGTGGCATGAAGCGTTGTTTTAAATTTCAAATGCATAAGTATATTAAAAGTTATAGAAAAACGGAAAAAATCAAGTGAAATTAATAAAAATATTTATTTCTTTTTTGAATATAATACTGGACAAGCAAAATTTAAATGTGCATTAACAAAGAAACCAGACATTTTTTTTTATTTTTACTAATTAAATTAAACACTGAGTGATACAGTATAGTATAGGTAGACATAATATATTTATAATTCACTTATTTTAATAACAAAAAGATTACATAACAAAAATTATATTTTAGAATAAATAAGGTGGTTCTTCGTTGGCCAATTTCAACATTCTGGTGATATTACGATTCAACATATAAATGGAGGAACAAAAAGGGGTAGAGAGCGGATATACTGAGCAGGAATTAAAAACATTAACATGAAAATCAACAGTCTGCAGTAAATCAGGTGTACCAAGGCTTCTACCAATGAGTTTACCCAGAAAATAATTCCCTGAGAATAATCATGAGTCGGGCAATCTATTTGTAGGACATTATTTTAAAAATGTCAGTTGTACAAGCTCGATTTTTGCTGATCACCAATTGTGCTAGGACTCCATACTACCACTCAATATTCTATGTGAGAACGCACAAATGAGCAATAAAGAGTCTTAAGTGAATTAAAAAGTTTAAAATTAGATACGGTTTTTTTAACAAACACAATCATTTTAAGGGCCTTACATGTTATTCTTTCAATATGTGAATGAAAGTGCAGACGTCGATCAAACGTGATACCTAAATCTACCACACTCTCACCTGAGGTTTCCAAACTATAACACCGTTGACAGAATATATAAAATTAACATTTATGACAGTTTATTTATCTAGATAAGATAAAAAGATACTGTGTATTTTTTGTATCTAGATAATGCACAACAATGATTATAATATTGTTATAGTTTATATTATAATATTGGGGCTGTGAAATAAAAAATCTTAAAAAAATGCACTATAAATCAATATTATAAATTAATTAAAATCTCAAAAATATATAAATCTACCGAGTGTAAAACATTTTAAATCATAGATTTTATATTAACCAACTGCGTCGTGCATACATGTCATGTACGATATATTTTTTAAGACGAAACTTAAACAGTAGGTAATTTATAAAATGTGTGTAAACAGTTTCAGTTGACTCAAAGCATCAAACGTACCCAAAGAGTAACAGTAAAAAAATGACCTAAACGGCAGAGCTTGAAATCAAAATTACAAAATATATTGATTTTACATTTTAACTTATGGATTTTTGTTTTTTCTGATTCAAAATAAAATATTAATTTTATACCTCTATGATTTTAGATTTTGAGCGGAGCAAGGGAGCTGGTGGTTTTACAATAGTGTTCATTTTATTTTATTACATTTCTAACAGAAGGAGTGCTTATCTTTCAACATATTATAGTATCTTATCTTTTAGAAAATTGGATCAAGATGGTACTTTAAAGAGGCCATTTTTCTGTTCCCTCAATAATTGTTTAATGCCACGGGAAATGCCACCAACAAATTACGAAAAAACCTCTAAAAACGGAATTTTAATTTCTAACACTTTGTTTATCACCATAGAAACAAATAAAATATAATAATATTGTAATATTAATTCAATTGACAGGCTTTAATAAATAATGAGTAATAACAAAATAAAATATCCAGACTGACAAACCGCCTCCGCTCAGAATCGTGTTCTTATGCAGTGATATTATATCATTGAATTTAAGTTTAATACAATTCATTATACATTTACCCACTTGTAACCTATTGTACATCAGAGCAAAATCTACTAACCTGTGTTTTATATTTTAATACAATATTGAATTAATTTTTTTCTAATTTTTAGTTAGATTTTAAACATACATTTTCTTTTTTTTTAATGTAAATTTTAAATTTTTACAATTTTACTTGAGAAACCTGTTGTCATATGTACATCTGGGTAGTATGACTAAGAAAATGAAATATTAGTTATTTATTATTACCTACTTATGCTCGGTTGCACAAACGACCAATAACTATGTTATCAAATCGATAAAAATTTGGACTGTTGCACAAAGGACCAATAAGTTTTATCAATCTAATAAATATTGCGTTATCGGTATTCGGTTCGATATGTTGTAGACCCGATTTTGGTTCGATAAATATTCAAAAGAGTTCCATAACTTTATTTACCTGATATGATGGTGTATAAATATAAAAATGATAACAATTAACACTGATAACAGTAAAAATCATGGTATCAAAACCTTGGTTAGAGTAGTACCATACAATTTTAAATAATTGTTTGTGCAACAGTCCAGCACTTTAGGGAACCAATAGAGTTATTTATCCGACTGTTTATTGAACCGTTATCGCCGCTTATCGTACTCTTTTTATCGATCGTTTGTGCAACCGGGCATTAGCATGATAAACATAATTGACCTTTTAACCAAATAAAAAACAACATACAAACATAGCACAACCCAGGACTAAAAAGAAAAGAAGAAACTATACTAAATCGTTTACGAATAGGGCATACATTTATCACGCACAGGCATCTCATGGAGAAAAACGTTCCTCCCATCTGTGAAATGTGTGGAGTGGTCTACACAGTCAAACACATTATCACTGAATGTCAAAAATACGAAGACACGAGGAAAAAACACCAAATATCACAGCAAATTGGAGAAGCACTCGGACCTGACCCTCAATCAACCACCAAAATCCTACAATTTATTAAAGAAATTCAGCTATACGAGTATAACCTAATTTAAGTCATATCATAAGTCAACCATACATTTGTAAAATGATTTAAGTTTATGTCAAACTAATGGCCATAGAATCCGATGTTTTATAGATCAATTAAAAAAAAAAAAAAAACATAATTGACCTTTTAAATTAAAATTATTTTTTTTCAAATATAAATTGATCTGTACATTATAAAAATTATAAAATGATTTTTATGTCGCTATAAATTATCGATTACATTTTATTCGATTTCAATATACATTTTGGATATTATTAAAGTACTTTTTGAGATTCTGATATCACTTTTGATTTCATAGATGGTGTTTCATTTTTTTTATCGATATCCAAAAATCGATTTCCATTCCAGCTAAAAAGTCTAAAAATGTCCTAAAAAATTGAATACTTATTCTTATTAGTATCTAATCTGAATTCCATGTATAATGAGCCACGTATAATGGTAAGTTAAAAATAATGCATTTTTCCACGAATTTACAGCCCTAGTACCATGGTTGATATGGTTTACTGGTTTGTAAAATATTATATTTAATAAAATAGACGTCCAACCGTTTAGTTTGACTTCCATACCGGGTCGAATGTCTATCATTTTTTAATTAAATATATAATAGTTCATCAGCTAGTTCCACGGAATGAAATTTAAACATCGTTCAAAACAATAACATTGTGAACCGATAGATCGTTCTGAGCGTGGAAATGAAATAACAAGCACATATTTTATCGTACGATTTTTACTACCTATAACGAATGGTTATCTGTTTACAGAGTAGTAGTTATATTGTTTTATGACATATTTCAGTCGTTGTCTACCACCGCTCTGGTTAGCCGCCCAGGCTGTGACCGATTTGCTCGTCGGTCACAATCTTACAATGATATTATTATAATATAGTTGTTGTGTATTCACAAATACACGGATACATATTGTGTAAGCTGGTGGTTCAGAATAACGACTGACTTTTATTGACAACAGTAACAATATTTGTTGTAAGGTATAAATTATCATTTATCTCTTATCACATCATCCTCTTTTTAAATATACACATAATAACATATGTTTTTTATATTTTGTTTATATTACTTATTTTATTAATATTAAGTTTAAAGTATGTTCTATTTACCATTATAATATGTTATATTTTTAAAAATAAGTTAATTATCATAACTATACCTTTTTGTAACTTTCTATACACTCTCTTTATTTTTTTTCTCACTATCTAACTCATTTCTTTTTGGTAACTTATTACAATAATAAAATAATCTTTATCGGTATTCCTAGGATAAATCAACTGATTCTTATGAACTTTTATATTGTTACCCATTGAGTTAATTACAAATAAATATTAGGTATACTGCTTAACCTGCACTATAGCTGGTAACCATTTACAATAGTCTTTGAAATGATTCCTATATAACAATAGTATAGCGCCAGAAAACCATGTTTAGATGATTGATGTTTTACCGTTCAGGTATCGTGGCGCAACGTTTATATTATTATTATCAACAGTACCGATAGCAGTCTTGGCTGCAGTATATTATTATCTTTATATAATAGGTATATAGGTATACCTTCTGTCCGTGTATTTGTAAGTATTCAAAACGGTATTATAAATGGTTGTTTTGGTTACGAGAGAAATAATTATTAGAAATTAGTATTTAAATGGTTGCCATTATTGGTACCACTAATCCTACTAATATTATAAACGCGAAAGTTGGTAAGTTTGTTTGTTACTCTTGCAAGTAACAACTTCTGAATGGATTTTAATGAAACTTCACAATAATAATATGGCTTATACATCAGAATAACACATAGGCTACAAATCGACCCCACTAGGTCCAACCAGGGTGTGTGCTCAACCGGGGATTTAGAGATTTACTGAGGAAATTTTTGCTTATAAATGGTCGCCATGGGTTTTAAAGCTGTTATAATAATAATTATTGGTTGTCGTGAAATCAGTGTGTTCATTCAATGCATTTAATTTTTTTTCTACTCTGTGTTTTGATATTAAATGTATCGCAATTACGTAAATATTGAGCTTATTATACCCACATATAAGTTACGTACGTAAAACAATGCCACGTATTCACGTAGGAGGAAATATTGGTCGACAGACTCGGCATTCACAATTAGTCCAGTCGTTTAGGAGGAGTTCAGTGACATACTTGGTATAACTTTGATACTTTAGAGTTAAATTATAAAGTTACTTACAAACAGCACGGGGTCGTCGATCTACCGCAGGTATATTGCTTACCTGATAATATACTGCTGCGAATCAGAATCTTTATCCCAGGCAACAGAAAAGTTAAGATAAATTTGAACACCATACACCGAATATTAAATAACGAATTAAACAAAGTTTGTGTCATACAGAGTTGGTACATTTAACGGGAAATGAAGTATATAGATAAAAGACAAAAAAAAAAATATATGTCCTTCATTCCTAAACCCACCCGATTGCGATGAAATATGATCCTTAGGAAGGAGATAGGTAGGTACATTTCGTCGCCTAAAAGGTAAATAAGAGGTCCAACCCGGAGAGGTTCTCGAACAAGTGGCAACCAATATAAAAATAAAATACAAATTCCTACTAATTATTTCTCCCAAACCAAAAGCAACCATTTATAAACAATAATTTCCATCGTAAATATCGAAATCCCTGTTTGAGCACCTCCCCGAGGGTTCGACCTACCGGATCCAATTGTGAATCTAAATCATCCCAGGAACCACTCAAACCCACACAAAAAATGACATCAAAATCGGTCCAATCATTTAGAAATGCATAAAGGGCATACAGACAAACATTAATTTATTATTGTTATTATTTTTGGCCACCCAAATTAATTTTTCCAACACAAATTTTACATTAAATCTCTTCCCGATTTATTAGCGAAAATCGTATGAAAATCAATTGTGTATTTTTGAGATATGAGCTTAAGTACAAAAGGTTTTTCTCTTTTCGATAAAAAAAAAAAATGTTTATATTTTCTGTTGAAAGTGAAGCTTGACGTACTAGTGATTTTAGCATTAATATAATAAGTAATAACACGACAATATGATTATGTATAAGTATAATATATTATAATAACGTACAACTGGACAATTAAACTGTGACTATACACCACGATTTAAGATATACAGGTTGCACAACGACCTATGTTTAATAGCGTCCTGCAGTGACTTTAAAAATGACACTATAAAACAGCTGTCAAGAATAGAGCATTAGCGCTCCCGGTGTCGAAATAAGCAAAACGACTACGATTAAAGATCTTATATTCTTATCTATTATGAAATTTTGCCTCTTTTTTTTTTTGTCATTTGATTTAGCTTCTGATTTTTTATTTTCTGCTTATTGTACTTGGACTTGGATACTTGATTTTGTGTAAAAGAATAAGAATAACACATCATTTAAAATAAAACTAATTTCCTTAGATAATAATAACAATTTTCCCTACATGTGGCGACACTGAAATACGATTTTCCCCGCATGGAGCGTTGAGAGTTAATTTTTTTGAAGTATCAGTTCTTGAGTCACAATATTTGTCTTCGTTGTGCAACCTGTACATCTTAAATCGTGCTAAACACACACCGCGTGCACTCGTTATGACAGCTTCTGTACAAGAGATTATTACATACATCAAAGGCCCTATTTATATGAACAATCGAGGCCATCCCGTATCCGTATATAATATAGAAAGCGATAGTAAAGGTGTTGCACAGCTATATCGTAACTGCATAAGTATCTATTAGAAAACGACATTGTACACGCACGTGTGTTTACATGGTTTGAATACTAATATTAATTGTATACTTCAACATTTTCATCGATAATCTTGAATATATAATAAATTGTTAAATATATTTATAATAATAATAATTTAATTAACGATTGACCAATGGCAACCAATAATTGTTATTATAATAGCAACCATAACAACCATTTATAAACAAAATTTTTCATATTAAATCTAAAAGTCCTTGTTTGAGCACCTGTCTGGGTTTTAATTTTTCCTTTTTAAATAAGCATACAGCACTCGGGGATAATATTGTAGCATTCTGATGATGAAAGAATTTTTGAAATAGGTCGAGCCGTGCTTGAGTTATAAACGGTCTGGCATTTTTTTTTTGAAATATACTTGATATGAGATTAATAATGGCTTATACCATTACACTGGTTAGACATCATAACCATCGGTAAAATAAAATATATTTTATTTCAATATAGGTTGAATTTTACTCGGGTATACTAATAGTGTCTTGTCTAATACCTATGTTATTAAAATGGAAATTCTCTCGTATTCGGGTATTCCCCAGTTCGGTATTAATCTGTCACTGATAAACTAACATTGTACAGTTATTATTATTATTACCGTCTACCACTTTACATGACGTAGGTACTTACTTACATGATATATAATATCTAAAATGTAATTTTCAATGGTTTGCTTTAAGGAATGGACCGCTAGGAATACTATTATAATATGTTATATAATTGTATATTTTTGAGGTTCTGAGCGTTTGGTCTTACAATGGTGTTTATTTTTATTTAATTATTATTTGTATCCTGTAAACGAAAATTCTACCAAACAGAGTGTTTCGATTTTAACATGTATCTTATATTTTAGAAAATTGGATCAAGAGGGTACTTTAGAAAGATCATTTTTCGATTTTCTCAATAGTTATTTAATGCCAATAGGAAAAAACGACAAATTTAGGAAAACCGCTGAAAAAGGGATTTTAATATGAATTTGTCACCATTGAAACGAATAAAAATAAATATCAAAATTTTATTTTAGATTCTGAGCGGAGCGATGAATGTATTGGTTTTACAATGATGTATGTTTTTATATTTTTATTTATATTTTTGTGTCTGTCATCACGTTTTAGGACAGTAAAAGTGCTTGGATTTTCTTCATCAGTAGCTTTTCTGATAGGAAAGTGAATCTAGTTGGTACTTTGGGGGGTCAAAAGTATAAATTTCGCAGTAGTTTTCACAAGCGCCGGGAAAAACAACACAAAAATTAAGGAAAAACGGGAATTTTTACGCAAAATTGGTTTTCCAAAAAATCGATTTTGGTTATTGGTGTAACTCTAAAACAAATGAACGTATATACATGAAAATTTCACTGGTTGTTAATATTTGCATTTTCTATACACGATAACATTTTCAAAATATTTTGATTTATTTTGAACTGTTTAGGGACATTTTCATTTTCCATTTTTTTTTAGTTTTTTTTCTTAAAATATCAATAAAATTTTATTTGTTGGTTGCGAAAGCTTGAAAATTTAATAGAAGGCTCCTAATATGTTGTTTCAAAGGCAGATGAAAAATATTAAAAATCCTTAATCACAATTTTTTTTTATAAGCATTTAAAGTTCAAAAATTGACAAAATATGGAAAAATCACGAAAATTAGCGAATTATTTTGAGTTAAGAATTCGTAAAAATTTTTCTTTTTAAATCTAAGATTTGAAAATGTAATACAAGATTACTCATAATCTACCTTTATCAATAAAAAAATCTCTACCGGAATGTCAAATTAAATTTTTATGAGCGTTTGAAATTCAAATTTTTACAACATTGGATATTCACTTGATTTCTCATGGAACGATTTTCTTATTTTGTTGTAATTCAAAAACGAATAACTATAGATACATTAAAATTTCACTAAATGTTCAGATTAGCATTTCCTATACACCATACGATTTTGAAAATATTTTGACTCTTTTTGAGCTGTTTATGGACATTTACAGCTTTCAATTTTTTTTAGTTTTTTTTTCTATAAATATCAATAAAGTTTTATCTGTTGGGCCAAAAAGTGTAAAAATTTAATACAAGGCTCCTGATATATTGTTACAATATCAGTTGAAAAATATTAAAAATACATAGGCACGATTTTTTTTTATAAGCATTTAAAGTTGGAATTTTGACAAAATTTATCAAAATCTCGAAAATTATCAATCGTTGGAATTAAAAAATTATAAAATGTTCAGTTTTTATAACTAAGAGTTGAACATTTAAAACAAAGATTCTCTTAAATAATTCATACTGTAACCAAAAAATCTAAAAAATATATAAACACACTTATTTTTTACAGACATTTTAATTTCAAATTTAGACAAAATTTCATATTTAAACCAAGAATTACGATTTTAGTTATTTTGTTGTGATTGAATAATACTATTCGTGGGTACTTGAAACTTCTAAAGTGTACTATTATATATCTATGATAGTATCACGGTTTTTGTTGATGTATAACGCGTTATAAGTATCTAATGGATATTGTGATATGATTAATTTGGAATTTATTATAGGTACCTATTATAGGTCAATTTTTTGTTTAATACCATAGATATGTATATAATATGCCTTATACATAGACTGACATACCATCACCGCTCAGAATCGTTTTTCTTATACAATGATATTATATCATTGAATTCAAATTTAATACCATCCATTATACAGTGACCCACTTGTAACCTACTGTACAGCAGAGCGACACCCACTTGCCCACCTTTTTAAATATTCGTTTCCGTGGTGATAAACAAAGCGATCGAAGTTAAATTCCCATTATTAGCGGTTTTTCGTAATTTTTCGGTGGCATTAAATAACTATTGATAAAATCGAAGAATGACCTCTTTCAAGTACCATCTTGATCCAATTTGCTAAAAGATAAGGTACTATATTATGTTGAAATCGAATAAAAGAACTCCTTCTGGTTGATAGGTATATTGTATACAGAATCTAAAATAAAAATAACGATTTTAGTTATTTTGTTATAATTTATAATATTAATACAACTTACAGGCAATAATAAATAATAATAATATATATATCCAGACTGACAAACCGTCTCCGCTCAGAATCGTTTTTCGTATACAATGATATTATATCATTAAATTTAATTTGAACACAATCCATTATACAGTGACCCACTTGTGACCTACTGTACAGCAGAGCGAAATCCACTTACCCGCTTTTTAATATTATATTGTTTTATTATGATATACCTACTTTGATATTACTGTCAGGAATTGTAAATATTAAAATTAATCAAAATAGTAAATATATGTAAACTCCAAACAACGATTTTGTTAACTTTCAGTTTAATTACACATTCATATCAAACGTTTGCACAGAGAAGTAAATAATGTTTAACATGATCATAATAATTAATCCAATACAAATGAAAGACATTGTTATTTTTTACATAGCTTATAAATATATCATTTGATAAATACACATAATATAATATATTTTCCATACAAATACGTACATTTTTTTTAATCAAGTAACTTATAACCTTCTAAACGGTGTATCTGTTGGAACCAAATTAATTTTTTCAGATGCTCAAAAATCGAAAACGAAGATTTATACATGAGCTTATAATTTAATGATAATTAATTTAGGAGTGTAATGGTGGAAAATACCACTTAAAGTGTAGATTGTAGTTACCTACTCATTTGAATACCATATTATTGGCATCGTTGTTATTGACATTTGTTTATTGACAGCCGAAAAGAACATGGTAAATCATGTGAGACGTGAGTAGATAACTACGATCTACACGTTAGGTGGTATTATCCATTATTACATTCCTACATCAATTATTATTTAAATATAAGCTCATGTATAAATCTTTATTTTCGATTTTTGAGGCATCTTAAAAAATACATTTGGTTCAAACAGATATGCCATTTAAGGGTCCTGGGCCCATCGATATGACAACCGATCGACAACCAAAATACCGTCAAGACAATATAATATTTTATGTACTCATTTAATTTCACTTTTAATTTGTATTCATATTTTAAAAACCTGAGCATAATGTATAATATTATTTACTATGTTAGTAAAACATTTTAGATTCTGAGCGGAGCTTTTGGTTTTACAATGGTGTTAAAAATCTGCGCATAATATAATATATTATTGACGATAACTATTAATTATACATTTTTAAATATTATAAGTGTATAGTAATAATATGCAATATGGCATATAAGGCATATAAGCAATTGTAAGGTATTTTATATGGTAAATGATATTAATAATGATTTATCTTGTATTGTATTTTATAATTTCTAAACCTGTTGTTTTTAAAAAAACAGGTAAGTAGATGTCGCTCTGCTATACAGTAGGTTACAAGTGGGCCAATGTAAAATGGATTGTATTAAACTTGATTTAAATGATATATAATATCATTGTATAAGAAAAACTATTCTAAGAGGAGACGGTTTATCAGTCTGGATTTTTTAAATTTTTATTATTTATTATAGCATTTAAGTTGAATTAATATTACAATATTATAATTTTTTATTCGTTGCAATCAAATAAACTAAAATCCCATTTTAAGCGGTTTTTCGTAATTTTTCAGTAGTTTTTTCCCGTGGAATTAAATAACTTTTGAGAAAATCGAAAAATGACCTCTCTAAAGTAATATATTGATCCAATTTGCTAAAAGATGAGGTACTATATGTTGAAATCAAAGAAACCGTTTTGGTAGAAATTTCGTATACATTATATACATTAACCACTAGCTTCCTCGGTCTGCTCATAATCTATTATTATTTTTTTTTTTAAATATTGTATAATAATAATTACATTAAAATTGTTTTCTAACTAATGGTAATGGCTAGTTAAATATAATAAATAAATAAATAAATAAATAAATAATTCGTAGTATTATATAATAGGAATATTATTTATTATTTTATTATATAACATTTTTTATTTTTATTACTATACACTAATATTATTTAAAAATGTATAATTAATAGTTATAGTCAATAATATATTATATTATGGGCAGATTTTTAAAATAAGATCATAAATTAAGGGTTTCGGTGCCGGTCATTTATTAAGGAGTAAAATTTAGGCAATTCAATTCACATGAAGTATCGGCCTCGCGCGGAACGTGCATGTGTTTGAGTATGTAAATCGATATTACTGTGAGTTAGCTTTAATTACAAATAAAGATATTTACTCACGTACAAGCACAAGTCAGTGATTGACTCCGATGACTATTATCGAAACACTATTTTGATGAACAAAAATGCTTTTACAGGAAAAACTCTCACGCCTCGTTGATATGCCAGATTTCGGTCAATTTTTTTTTTGTCTGAAAGACGAGAAGTTTTTGCAGGTTGGGTCATAGCTTGAATTTTTATTGTACTCTTTAAACAGTAGTAGAAAATTCATTTTGAAAAAGAACAAATATTGTGCATTAGTCGAATGCATGTTCCAGCTTTTATAATAATTATTGTTTTCAAAATCGGGCATTGTTCCGGCCTACAAAATTTTCAATACTTTTAATTAAAAAAAATTAACGAAATAAAATTATTCTACAGGGCGTGTGGTTTTTCCAGTAAGACATGTTTTTGTACCGAAAAACGCACCGGCCCTCTTAAAAGTGAAATGAAATATCTTGTAGGTCGATTTTCCACCTTCCGCTATTTTCCATGGTTCGTAATTCAAATTCTAGAAGTAGAGCTTCAAAGTAAGCTCAGAATGCTTTTTTTAACGTTCATAGCCGCGTGAGGGTCTATCAGATCCCATTTCTAAACATGCATAAAATAAGCATAGAAAGTTCTTTTTTTTAAGTTCAAAGACATAATTAGTTGCCACATAGTCTATAAATATGATAATATATAATGCATAACAATTATAATAATATATTTATAAAAATAAGACTTCCCAAAAAATAACGAAATTACAACTCGTACGGGGGTAAGTATGGCCCACCTCCATTTTGACACCTATTTTAAAGTGGTTTAACATATTTTAATACTTCCCATTATATGGAACGATTTCCATCTTACTACACGAGCCATCTTCAAATATTGAAATACATACAAATTCTACGTCTTGTAACACATAATAAGGCTTATTTTTATGGGGGTCCACTAGTGTTATGTGTGAAAGAATGGACTACAAGAAATTGTATAATAATGTGTAAAATCGTATTAATACCATGAACTTAACTATGCATCATGATAATGTCATATACCCACGTTGATGTCAGTGTTTAGAATTGTACATATCAGAATCAATCAAAACACATAAACTCCAAACTATAATTATTATTTTGCTGACTTTTGGTTCGACTATATTATTTATTATTCGACACCGGACACGTCTGCCCGGCTCAGTCGATCTGCAACTGATAACAATAATTAATCCGACAAATATAATATGAAAAACACAAAAGGTGTGTGTTTTTCTGTACATCGAATAATATACGATTTGATACGTCATACACATGTGTTATGCATAAAAAACGTTTATTTTTATTTTTTTGTTTTTTAATCACGAAACGCAGAACATTTTTGTGTGGCATATCTGTTTGAACCGAACGTTCCAAGTACCAGTGCTGTATTAATATAACATTACTATGCATAATATTCTGACAGATGATGTGTTTAATTGAACGTACTGTCCGACAGGCATTATAATATTTTCAAGAGAAAAATATCAGCACTCGACCAACGAGCAATCGATTATATTTTTTAGAGAGAAGGGAAAACGTCCCTACTTCGACGTTTTAATTTGTAAATGTTTTATCGAAATTTAATGAAAAACTGTCAGCAAGTGCACAATACTTATTATCGATATGATTTGGTTTTTTTTTTATCAAAATTCGTTTTAATCTGTTCGTTTTTTTTTTTTTTTGTTAAATTGTATTTTCGTAGAAGGTATTCAATGCAATATTTTTCAGCATTATCGTCGTGACCTACAGTAATAACATAAATATCACTGCATAATTATTATTATTCTCGTCGACGATGACAAATGGTCACTGCAATATTGGTGTTTATGGAATTTTATGAGTTACCTATCTAGGTACCGGATATACAAAATAATGACCATTTCAAATAATATTATAATGGTAATATTATTGATACAACTCCAGTCGGATTTATACCATTAACTCAGTTATCTCATTCTCAAATTATCAACGGGTCAAGAGACGTAAAAGGTTAACGAGCAAAACACCTTTTTCAACCCTTTTTTTTTTTACTCGTCTTTATACTAAAATAAACGATATAAATGAAGCCAACATAATTTTATTCTTCTATTGATTATAAAATTATTAAAAATTAAAATATTGTTTCTGATAAATATTGATGCATGTAAATGGCATATTGATTTTTTGTTTACTAATAATTTATTTAGAAATGAATGTTTATTCAGGCCGTAATAGTATTATGTTTATAGACCATATAAACAGTATTAACCGTTGCAGATTTGATTTTTTAAATAGTTTAAGTAAGTCCACGTTTTTGTGAAATCGTATTGATTGTGGTTTCAGAACAAGGAATACAAGTTGCACGATGCATCAAACGTGTAAAATGTCCGTTGAATCTTAATGGTTTTGCATTTCGGTCCAACAATTTGGTGTGTAAGGCTTGAAACCGATTGAAAAAATATCAGTTTTGGTTTTGATTTTGTCTACTGGTTTTAAATTTTTTCGATTTCAGTTTCACTATTGTATGCCATTTTCCATCTTTTTTCGGTTTCGGTTATGAATTTTTTCCATTTTTGGTTTCGAATTCCTGTTTTGTTTTTGAATTCCGATTACTAACGGTTTTTAACGGTGTCTGAAATCATTTCATATAATATAATGCTAATAATGATACAACTTCAGTCGGATTTATACCATTAACGCAGTGGTCTCATGATCGATTACCAACGGGCGATAAATTAATATTTTTTAAAAGAAATTCAAGTTAACAATAATATAATGATATGAATCTATTTACCACCCGTAAGCAAGCTTGTGATGATGGTAGAGAGTTACAAAATCTAGTAATTAATATAATAATCGATCAAATATAAAAAAAAAAAAACGAAAGAAAAAATTAAACAATATTAAAGTTTATGTACATAACAAACTATAATATAAATATAAAATATATATAAAACACTAGTCTAATAGATTGTTTAACCACCAGTTAAAAGTATTTTTTTTGAGATTCGACATTTTAAGATTCCTGGAGTTTGCATGTATACTAATTTTGATATTAATTGGCAGTGAATATAAGCAACACTTTTCGTTTTTTTTTGATTTTGTGTACTGGTTTTTAATTTTTTCGATTTCGGTTTCAATTTTGTTTACCAGTTATCAATGTTTTTTGGTTTTGGTTTTGAATTTTTCCAGTTTTTTTTTCGAATTTATTGTTTTATGTCTGATTTGGTTTTGGATTTCGGATTTTTAACGGTTTATACCGGTTTCTGAAATCGGTTTCAATAGTTGGACTTTTTACGTACACTCGTAGTTTATTATTTTTTTTTTAATATTCGAATTCTTCGAATCGTCTTTTGTGCGTTTTAGTAAACATTCAAAAATGTTTAAGGTGCCAAAAGCAATTTAACAAAATAGCATTATTTAAATTATATTTTCGGTTTTGGTTTCAAATTTGATATCAGTTTCCAATTGTTTACGGTTTAATTTTTTTAACGATTTATACAGATTTCTGAAATCGGGTTTCAAGTCCTCTTCTGATATGTCTCATAAAGACATACGACTTTGGTAGTTGCATCGAAACTGATTATGTTGGTTGAACTACATATTATTAGTTTATAATAAACGCTATTAAACACATAAACAATAAACATAAACATGTATGCTAAATTTTTTACTAAAACGAATCATATATCACAAAGATCAATGATTTATACTGACTTTTGTTTTAATGAAAATTTCGAAGAAAAAAAAATGATGGACAAGAAATAATCCAAGTCCATACTTTTATTTCTTTTAATGTTAATACCTGCAGTCTACGGGTTTGTAAAAAGAAATAATTGCATTATTTGAATACATAATACTCATAATTAAAGAGGAAAGTTACATGTTTTCAATACCAGCTATAAAAGTATAATTAGTTATCACAAATAAAAATGTTTTAAACGTTGTCTTCTTTCTCAGAAAAAATTTATTTTGATAATTGGACATAAGTACCTGTCTGTTGGTCTCTTCATTATTGTATTTAATTTTTAATTCTAAACTGGGTTATACGACGAATGGATTACAATTCATTTAAAACACCACTAACAGAATACGACGCCGACGACGGTATTATCAAAACTAATCAACCTAAAACGGTTTGTTGGCGAAGCTGTTTTATCCATCGAAGACGTAAATCAGACAGCTCTCAGTATTTTTAGTCACACGAGCTGTAATAGAATTTTGCATAATTCATATTACGTCCTAAGTACACAACGGGAATATATTCACTTCTCGCAATATTCGTATTTCACTTGTGTTCTTGAATTTTTTTCTTGATTTTCGACCAAAACATATTAGAGTTCTAGTTTTTCAGCCCGTCAGCTATAAATTACAATGAGGTTTTTTTTTACGTATTCCCTGTGGTTTGGTTCACCGAAGCATACATAATACATGTTTAAAAATGTTTGCATTTCACTGTTAACAAAAATCGAACATTCCTATAATATACTATAGTGTTTCCTAACAGCTTTAATAGTGTATTATGGAAACTCTCATATAATGTCATTCACAAGACTTATCTAGATGATTATTTAAGATTCTGAGGGGAGCGAAGACTTCTCAAGTTTTCCTTACTGAAATACACTTATAATGTGTTCACTTTGATATTTTTGTTTTAAGTAATTCAGTTACGTACATGATCATGTTCAACTTTTTTTAGGGACATTTTACAAGACGTGTGCAAAATATAATTTTCTCCAAGTCACTAGTTAGTCGAAACAATAGTAAAAAAACAAAATTATGATTTTATGAAGCAATTAAAACATATTTTATATTCAAACTTTATGCATAGGTACATACTTTGAACACTTTTAGAAATATGGTTATTAATAAAAATAATAAAATATAAAAATAAATAGAAATCGATGACCGTTGCCTACTTATTGAATAGAATAAAATATATTCTATTGTATTACCTATACCTATTATATTCCGTAAATATTCTATTTGTAATATTTCTCTTACAATATTCATCGTCAGGTTCAATTAATATATATATTTAGAGGAAATAATTTAACAAATTAATAATATATGAGTTTCCATATAAGATTAAAACTGTCAGGAAACATCATGGGAATGTTTTATTTTTACCAACAGTAGAATATAACAATTTTTAAACATTAACTACCTATGCTTCGGCGAAACGAAATTTTTATTTCATTTAATTCAGTTACGAGAATTATGTCGAACTTTTCATTCGTTAACATTACAAGACGTTCATAATATAAGTTAATTGTCTCCGAGTCACTAGTTGAAACAAAAATAAAAAACAAAATAATGATTGTACTAAGCAATCAAAACATATTTTATTTAAGGACTTTCTACATACAATTTTTGAACACTGATTTTAGAAATATGGCTAGTGAAATAAATTCAAATACAAATCGATGGCCATTGACTATTGTACAGATTAAAATATATTGCATTGACGTGTATTGACACCTATTATACAAGTCACAAGATGTAAAAGAAATAACTGAAGAATAAAATAACTTTTGTTCCAATTAATATTTAAAAATTGTTGTCTATTTATTATATTAAATGCTGCTAAATGACTTTGAGTTAGACATGCACAATTGATTCACCGAGATATTTAAATATTATAATGACATAAAATAATTTTTTAATTCTAATTTATGAATCTAGTTTCATGAATTCACATAGGTGTTACAATATTCCCCTCCACTAATTCTATGAAAAACACGTTAATTTACAGAATTAATCGTATAGCTGTGCTGTAATTAATTCTGAATGATGAGTAAAATATGTGCCTAAACGAAGTGAATCGCTTGCAAATTACATGGCTATTTATAACTCAAAGTATACTATTCTATAATAATGCTAGTAGGTAATAACCAACTGAAATTTAATAGATCCCTGCCAAGTACACGACATGCATTCTATGCACATCGAGTGCAAAACGATCTGTCGAGCAACAGATTAAACACCGAATTTTTTGTGTTTGCTGTAATGATATGATAACATTTTGTAATGATAATATAGATAACCTAAAATGTTATGTAATAAAAAGACAGTTTTTAATAACGAAACGTGTGTTATTACAATGGCGCAGTCGGTAGGAAAATGTGACTTGTAATTTGTATAATTCGTAGAAAAAGTAGCCTAGTTTCATGAGCAAATAGACAAAAGTGAGTTAGTGAGTATTTGTGTTAAATCGGTCAACGGGATAAGTTGTGTTTGCGTTAAACGGAAAACGCGATGGAACAGGATAAAGACTACATACTACCTTTTGAACCTTCCAATTGGGAAAAATGGAAGAGATCTATAATGATATTTATTTTGTCTCAAAATATAACTAAGGATACACAAAAGCAAGCTATCATACTGCACAGAGGTGGACAAGAGCTACAAGATATTTTTTTTGGAATACCAGAGCATGGTAATCCACCTGATGGAACAACGGTATTTCAACACACAATAAATTTGTTAGATCAGCACTTTATACCAAAGGTAAATCCAGTATTTGAAAGACATGTTTTCAGGAAAATAAGACAAGAAGTTAATGAGTCAGTCGGACAGTTTATATCAAAGCTAAGACAACAAGTAGCTAAATGTGGTTTTGCTGATGCTGACACAGAGATGTGTGATCAAATTATAGAACATTGTACATCTGACGAACTTAGACGGAAGTTACTCGAGAAAAATAACTTGAGCTTGTCAGAAATCATAGAAGAGGCCAAGCGGTTCGAGTTAGTAGTACAACAAGCAGATACACTGGGAAAAAACGGAAAAGAAATGATAAATAAAGTTACAAAGTATGAAAAAAAAAAGCAGTATAAAATGGAAAAGTTGAAAACCAGAAGTAAGGCATGCTACAGATGCGGGAACGAAAATCACTTAAAAAATGATCCTAGTTGTCCGGCGAAAGACAAAAAATGTGGGCGTTGTGGTTTAATCGGGCATTTTAAAGCGTACTGCAGAACAAAGTTACCTGCAAATACAAAAGAGCCAGGTAAAAGATATTCACAGCAAATGTCGAGGAGTAATAAAATAAATGCAGTCGAAGAAGCAAAAAGTGACGATGAAGCTATAGTGTTCCAAATATCAAAAAAAAAAAGATTTGGTGACAAATTTGGTAATATGCAAAGTTGGTGGCACAGATGTTAAATTCTTAATTGATTCAGGATCAAGTTGTAATATAGTATCAGAACAAACCTGGAAAAGAAATAAAATCAATTATGAAAAAAAAGAAAGTGAAGTATCTCAAAAGTTATATGCATACTCTAGCAAGAAACCACTTGAAGTTATAGAAAAAGTAAGAACAACCATCAAGGTGTCAGACCGTGAAGAAATAGTGGACATATTTGTGGTAAAAGGTAATAACCAATCATTACTAGGGTATGAAACTTCAGTAAAGTTGGGACTCTTAAAAATTGGATTAAATATAAATGAAATAACGTCAAAAACTTTTCAATACAAAAGTAAATACCCAAATCTGTTTAATGGGATTGGCAAGTTAAAAGGAAAACAGGTTCAACTGCACATCAACGAAGTTATCAAGCCAGTTGCACAACAACATAGAAGGATTCCAATACATTTGAGAAATCAACTAGAAAATGAACTACTAAGACTTGAAAAATTAGACATAATTGAAAAAGTGGATGGACCAACACCCTGGGTCTCTCCCATAGTCTTAGTTCCTAAAAAAAATGGAGAAGTAAGACTTTGTGTTGATATGAGAAGACCAAACGCAGCCATCGAAAGAGTGCGTCACGTGACCCCAACTATTGACGATATAATAAGTGCTGTTAATGGGTCGAAAGTATTTTCAAAATTAGATCTCAATGAAGGATACCACCAGTTAGAGTTAGAGTGTGCTTCAAGGTCTATTACTACATTTAGCACCCATGTTGGCTTAAGACGATACAAAAGACTGAACTTTGGAATTAACAGTGCGGCAGAAGTTTTCCAAGACGAAATCAGACAGGTACTTGTAAATATTCCCAATGTTATGAACGTTAGCGATGACATACTGATATATGCCGAATCTCAAGATGAACACGACAATATCTTGGAAAAAGTACTTAGTCGGTTACAGGAAAAAGGACTGACATTAAATTATGAAAAATGTTTATTCAGTGTCAAGAAGCTCACATTCTTTGGGTACCAGTTTAGTGAACAGGGCGTCGAGATAGATAAAAAAAAAATCGAAGCATTTATACAACTCAAGCCACCATCAAATGTGTCTGAGGTAAGAAGTGTACTAGGCATGATAAACTACTGTGGAAGATTTATTCCAAACCTAGCAGAGAAAACAAAACCATTAAGAAATCTAATTACAGCAAACAGAAAATGGTCATGGAGCACCACAGAACAAACAGCATTTGAAGAGTTAAAAGAAAGTATTGTAAAAAATGTAAGTAACGCTTACTATGACATACATAAACAAACTGAATTAATTGTTGACGCAGGACCCGAAGGCATTGCTGCCATTTTGGCACAATCACCGAATAAGATAATTGCTTGTGCAAGTAAGGCACTAAACCAAGTTGAAAAAAGATACTCACAGATAGAAAAGGAAATGTTAGCTGCAGTATGGGCGGTTCAACATTTCAAATTGTATTTATTGGGTTCCAATTTTATACTAAAAACAGATAACAAACCGTTAGTCTCAATCCTAAGCAGTCAAACAAAAGAGACATCTGTAACGTTGGAACGATTCAGATTAAAGCTACAAGGATACAACTTCAAAGTAGTACATACGAAAGGTAACACGAATCCATCAGATTTCATGTCAAGACATCCAATAATTAATAATATGAAGAACAACGACTGGGATAGTGAAGTGGAAGAACATGTGAATACAATAGCAGAACTAGCAATACCAAAAACAATGACAAGAAAAGAAGTAGCAGAACATTCGAACAATGACGAGGAGATCACAAAAACAAAAAAAGCACTATTGGAGAAAACTTTGCTAGAATCAGAATATAGACCATTCAAAGATGAGCTGGCAATTACAAGTGATGGACTATTATTAAAGCAGAACAAAATAGTAATACCCAAAACGTTAAGAAAGAAAGTAGTTAAATTGGCACATACGGGACACCAAGGTATTGAAAAAACAAAATCATTGTTAAGGAGCAAAGTATGGTTTCCAAACATGAATAAAATGGTAACAGCAGAAACGAACACATGCATTCCATGTCAAGCAGCTACACCAAAAACAAGTACAAATCCGATTATGAGTTCAGAGTTACCGCCAGGACCATGGGAAAATTTGGATCTAGACTTTGGTGGACCATTTCCCAACGGTAAATATACACTTGTTATAATAGATGAATATTCTAGGTATCCAATTGTAAGAATAATCAATAATTTAAAGACTGAAACAGTAGTCTATGAGTTAAAAAAAATGTTCATGGAATTTGGTTTACCTGAGTGCATAAAAACAGACAACGGACCACCAATGAATGGGACATTGTTTAGTCAATTTCTAAATTCATTTGGAATTAAACACAGAAAAGTAATGCCATGTTGGCCACAAGCGAATGGGACTGTGGAGCGCTTCATGAGAACATTAGGTAAAGCAATCAAAACATCAATAATTTCTCAAAAGAAATGGGAAGAAGCAATTGATGAGTTCCTGATGTCATATCGAACAACACCACATACCACCACAAAGGCAACACCAGCATCACTAATGTTCAGAGGAAAATTTAGGACTTGGTTACCAGAAATGAAAAACATAGAGACAAATGATGATGACGAGGAAACAGACACAAGAATAAGACAAAACGATACAAGGAATAAAAACATAAGTGCAACAAACAGTGACGCAAGACATGCAGCAACAGAGCATGAACTAGAAGTTGGAGACACAGTACTAGTTAAACAAAAGGAAATAAATAAATACTCAACACCATTCAACCCAGAACCTCTGGAGATAATTGAAGTCAAGGGAACCATGATCACTGGGAGAAGAGATGACCAAGGACAAGTAACTAGGAACGCATCACACTTCAAAAAATCACTACTGAAGAACCAAGGAGAGGTGAAAGGCTGAAGAGAACTCCAAAACATTTTGAAGATTACACTGTGTAAACTTTAAACTGATAAACATTACTATTAGACATAAGTTAATAATTTGTTACATTTGTCACTAATTTATTTTGTATTTTGTATTTTGTTAAATTAATAGGTATAATTAAAATTTCAGTTCTCACTCATAAGCAGGGGAGAGATGTAATGATATGATAACATTTTGTAATGATAATATAGATAACCTAAAATGTTATGTAATAAAAAGACAGTTTTTAATAACGAAACGTGTGTTATTACATTTGCAAATTTCGTTTTAACGCTTCTATATTATGAAAGAGTGTTGTGCATTATCTAGATAACTTAATATGTTGGCCTGCCTGATCAAATTTGTGTTATATTCTATAGGGTAAGCAGGTACTATCTATTAAATGAAAAATATTTAGCGAGTAAAATAGTCCTTCGTTGTATAGAACCTTTTTACTCCAAACTTGTTTTTTATTTGTAGAGAATCAACTAAAATAGTGAGATGCTATATTTGCATGTTATATTCTTATAGAAAACATGCTTGATTTTATGATATCAATTATAAACAACTATCCCTATGTGATAAAAAGATATTTGACAACAAACCTTAAAAATGCTCTCCTGAAAAATTGGATATTTTGACATGGAACCTTTTTACTCTCATTTGATCGATCATTACTATTAAATAGAGAACTGGATTTTAAATGTTTGTATAAAATGTCTGTAATTGACATTTAATTACTTCTTTTGAGAAGTCCATACAAAATAAAAATAAAATTGCATTTATTGATAAAAGTAAAGAGTTTGCATCAGACCCTATAGTACAACAACAGTTTCTGAAATATTCTTTCGGGCAGTGCTTTTCAAACTGGAGGCCGTGGCTATACAACTGAAGAGCCGTGAAATATTAGTTTTACTATTTTCTTTAAGCCTCTAGAGTTTATGAAAAATAAATCATAAATACTTTCGACTCAAAATTAAACGTGGTCGATTATTTAGTTGTCAAATAACCGACCATATTATGATTAATCATTGTCGATAAAGTACACTTGGTTTTATGATATAAATAATAAGAAATAATTAATGATTTTGATCAAGGGGATATCGACAGTTTTACATTCAAATTAGGGTTGACAAAAATGTTTGAAGAGCACTGCTCTAGTGCATAGGTCTCCAAATTACGGGCCCGCGAACAAGTTTTAACCGGCCCGTGGCCCGCATAGGACGCATAGGTAAATATAGATAAAAAAATTATTTCAAAAATGCATTTATATTATATTATATTTATCCCTATTTATTTTTATTTAAGTATATTGTAATGTAAACAAATATTTTATACAAAAATATAAAGTAAACATATAGGTGCCTTATATTATCAAAAAATAAAAAATTATATGTGTTAACAAACTTTTGGCCCGCTAAGAGCATTTGATTTTTTTTGTGGCCCTTGAATAAAAAAGTTTGGAGACCCCTGCTCTAGTGCATTGATTACAGCCTTTTTTTTTTTTTGCACCACTACATGGGAGCCACACGTTTATCACATTACTTGGCCCCCATGCAGCATCGTTTATTTATAGTATACATCATATGATTTCGGCTCGCATGGGTCGCAGCTTGTACATGCGTATGTACATTCCACGAGCTCCATGATGCCTTAAAAATGTACAATAACATGGCTGTATAGGACGGCCGAGGCTGGCCCCAGACCGTCCCTTTACATATTGTTTGATTAATTTAGTATTTGGTGTCTTCTCGGACCGGTGAAACCAGCCATCCTAGACTTCTCGTCCCCATGCCTGGTCTTGAGCCGGCCTAAGCCTCATTGATTACAGCCTAGAAAAACGCATGTCACAAACTCACGACAATAATTGTGTCCGCTAGATCGCACTTGTTTAAGGATCATTTGATTTCTATAATTTAAACAATTATTACACGCCTTATAAAATGTACAGTCAGTTTCAACTGTTTATAAATTCATAATTGTTTTAAAATACGACGGGGTAGTACGACCATCACGACTAGTGAAGTGTTATTTTCTTTTAATATCGATATTATTAATATGTACCATACTAAACTAGGTACCTTTCATCCGTTGACGTATTGTAGTTATTTTTTTTTTTTGTATTTATTTTTTTTCTCTTCCGCTGTCCAAGTCATTTGAAAACGGTGTAAAATAACGATAATAAATATGAAAACATGTCCCTTTATTCGCGTTAAACCGAACAAAGATACAACACCTTTTTTAGCGCACACAAACGCGGGCGGCGCGCAAACAAATATTTAAAATATTCATAAAATACCACTCGCTGGAAAACTACCACGCATATGTATAAATATTTATATATACGTAATCATATATTATTATAATAATATGTATGGTTATTTCATCTCTCTCTGTCACCCTCTCTCTGCGTCTATCTACCCCTATGTCCCCGTTCCTCTTTTTTTTATTATCCACGAACAAAAACGCTTTGTTTTTCGCGGTCGCCCTTCAGCCGCTTATTATGGCCTATACGCACTGTGTACATTATCTGTAGATTTTGTTAGCACATTGTAATACAATAGTATCATTATTATGTACCGTGCACGGTCGACGAATTAATTAAACGACATTGTATATGATGTCATACATCGTAATATGAAACATATTTTTTAATGTACATTTTTGTCCGACGATATATTTTCCGGACAAGTGACTCGAGGCATGTGTGTGTGTGTTCGGCCTTCGGCACAGTGGCAAAATGACCGCATTGGCAGTCGATGCTACTCGATTACTCGTAAATATTATGTTCACGTGACGTTATTATATTATTATTATTATCATCATAAAATACGAACACACTGCTCTATGTGGGTATAACGTAATGATGCTATATGCGTGTGCATCACCGCGAAACAATAATAATTTTAAGTTATGTAGAATGGTAGTAGGTAGGCATGGTATATATGTCACAGACGTAAGTACCACCCAAAAAGCGTATATAGGTATATATAACGATATAGTAAATTACGACTTGGTGACTTAGATTACGAATAAATTATTGATAGGTACTCCAATAGTAATAATAAATTAAATTACTATAAGAGTTAATGTCATTTTATTTTTTAGAAATTCAATTGTTCGATAAGTATTTTACATTTTTTATACTTAAACGGGTGAAAAATATAGTGATCAAATATCAAAATTATTATATCCAAGAAACTATATTATAATATTATGAACCTAACCTGTTGAAACTATTTATGAAATATACTGGGTGATTCTTTTATCAAACAACACTCATTATTTCAAAAAGTGTAAATTTTTTTGAAGATATTTTTTTACATAGTTTTAAGTCGCTTATAAAACAACGTTTTTATTAAAATTATATTTTTAATTATTTTTTATCCTTATAATTTTTTAAGTTTTTTACTTTTTTGAATGACAACATAGGGTTTTAATTTTATATTCCAAAGCAGAATATTTTTCTTAGTATTTTGATACATGAAAATAATTTGGGTTGAGTAGTTTATGAGTTATAAGTATTTAAAGTTTAGACGAGCGGTGAAGTGGACAAACATTTCGCGGGGTAACCCCGAACCACTCCACTCCGCTCGTCTAAACTTTAAATACTTATAACTCATAAACTACTCACCCCAAATTCAATTTTCATGTATCAAAATACTAAGAAAAATATTCTACTTTAGAATATAAAATTAAAACCCTATGTTGTCATTCAAAAAAGTAAAAAACTTAAACAATTATAAGGATAAAAATAATTAAATAAATAATTTTTTAATAAAAACGTTGTTTTATAAGCGACTTGAAACTATGTAAAAAAATATCTTCAAAAAAATTTACACTTTTTGAAATAATGAGTGTTGTTTGATAAAAAAATCACCCAGTATTTAAAAAAAAAATAGTAATTTACTATATTATAATATTGTGTAACCAACGGCAACCATTTATACCTAGGTATATTCAAGCATCCCTTGGATAAGCGCCTTTCGGTTATTACCAAATTTTGCGGACATATTTTCTCGTTATTTTTACAGTAAAAACTTCATTCGGAATATTACAAACATTTAATTAAAAAATACGGCAAATCTGGTCCAGTCGTTCTCGATTGATGCTCTTACCAGAGAACGGCTTTACATTTTTATTATAAATACCTAACTATGTTTCTAAAAATGTAAAAAATATGTATGTAAAAATAAAAATTTTATATGTGTGAAATTCTTCACAAAATTATTATTTTGATTTTTATTTCATTTATTTTTCTCAATTATTAGTGATTCGGAGAAAATTTCCATAATATCCCACGTCTTGTCGAATCTTTTCAAGTATTGTGTAAAAAGTTGAACTTGATTCTTGTGTGACCAAATTACTTAAAATAAAAATTTAATTTCACCTCAGTATACAAAAATGTCAATACAATTTATTCGGTTGTTTCAAAAACCATAACAATGTAATACAATGTTCCCCGTAAAATATTATACATATTATTATGTACGGTTTTTTTTTTTTTTACAATCATTTTAACTTAAAATGTTGACATAATCTCCACTGTTTTGTAGTTAAAAATTTATAAAATATTACTAACTATTTACTAATAAATATTTAAGTCTTAATTAGAATGGAATTTGATATTTAAACAAAGAACAACTACTTTTGTTGTAATTTATAAATACATTTTATTAAAATATCGGTGGGAAGTTTAAAATATGAACGAACAATTTTCCGAGTGTTATATAGAATGGTATTAAAATGTATTTGATTATTACAGTGCTGGTACTAGTTTGAAGACAATACACCATTTCTAGCATTTATTTATAATTATATAGAATTGAACATAGTATCAAAATATATGCTGATTGAAAATCCAAATAGAAAGCATTTTCAATGAGCATAGCTAACACGAAAAACCAATAACATTATTGTTTCTAGAATCGTTATTACAATATAATACTAATAGCAATAGCCATGTTTATTTATTATTGAAAATTGACGTCCAATCTATACTTTGGGGAAATGTATATTGTATAATGATACTTTATTGAAATATAATTTTATGAAATTTACTAAATATCAGCCTCGCCCACGAGAAGCCATTGGGACATGGTAGCAACATATATACTCAATTTAGGTTAATATGTAAGCACAAACGATTTAAACAAAACCAAGATATTTTAGTTATTTAGTGCCTTACAACATATTGATTCTACATGCAAATAGAAAATCAATTTTACATAAAATACAATACCTATGTCACTCTAACCTTATTACCTCAATACCAAATATGAGTTCTACGATCATAATATAAACAGTGTTGGGAATTATTTCTTTTACTATCTTATCTAGATAAAATAATTAAATCATCTAATTATCTCATCTAGATAAATATAATGATTATCTGTGGACTGCGATAAATAATATAATAGTAAGAATATTTTTAAATACCTACTAAAATAGCCAATCATTAGCCAAGTAGTGATTCCAAATTCCAATATTAAAATAGTTAAAAAAAGAAATGTTTACTGAAATATTATCAGTTTTATATTAGATTCTGAGCGGAGCGATGAATGTATTGGTTTTACAATGATGTGTGTTTTTATATTTTTATATTTTTATATTTTTTTTTGTGTCTGTCATCACGTTTTGGGACAGTAAAAGTGCTTAGATTTTCTTCAATAGTACCTTTTCTGATAGGAAAGTGAATCTAGTTGGTACTTTGGGGGGTCAAAAGTATAAATTTCCCAGTAGTTTTCACAAGCGCCGGGAAAAACAACATAAAAATTAAGGAAAAACGGGAATTTTTACGCAAAATTGGTTTTCCAAAAAATCGATTTTGGTTATTGGTGTAACTCTAAAACAAATGAACGTATATACATGAAATTTTCACTGGTTGTTTATATTTGCATTTTCTATACACGATAACATTTTCAAAATATTTTGATTTATTTTGAACTGTTTAGGGACATTTTCATTTTCCATTTTTTTTTAGTTTTTTTCTAAAAATATCAATAAAATTTTATTTGTTGGTTGCGAAAGCTTGAAAATTTAATAGAAGGCTCCTAATATGTTGTTTCAAAGGCAGATGAAAAATATTAAAAATCCTTAATCACAATTTTTTTTTATAAGCATTTAAAGTTCAAAAATTGACAAAATATGGAAAAATCACGAAAATTAGCAAATTATTTTGAGTTAAGAATTCGTAAAAATTTTTCTTTTTAAATCTAAGATTTGAAAATGAAACACAAGATTCCTTATAAGATTATCTACCTTTATCAATAAAAAAATCTCTACCGGACAGTCAAAATAAATTTTTATGAGCGTTTGAAATTCAAATTTTTACAACATTGGATTTTCACTCGATTACTCATGTAGCGATTTCCTTATTTTGTTGCAATTCAAAAACGAACAACTGTAGATACATGAAAATTTCACTGAATGTTTAAATTAGCATTTTCTATACACCATACAATTTTTAAAATATTTTGACTCTTTTTGAGCTGTTTATGGACATTTACAGCTCTCAATTTTTTTTAGTTTTTTTTCTATAAATATCAATAAAGTTTTATCTGTTGGGCCAAAAAGTGTAAAAATTTAATACAAGGCTCCTGATATATTGTTACAATATCAGTTGAAAAATATTAAAAATACATAGGCACAATTTTTTTTATAAGCATTTAAAGTTGGAATTTTGACAAAATTTATCAAAATCTCGAAAACTATCAATCGTTGGAATTAAAAAATTATAAAATGTTCAGTTTTTATAACTAAGAGTTGAAAATTTAAAACAAAGGTTCTCTTAAATAATTCATACTGTAACCAAAAAATCTAAAAAATATATAAACACACTTATTTTTTACAGACATTTTAATTTCAAATTCAGACAAAATTTCATATTTAAACCAATAATTACGATTTTAGTTATTTTGTTGTGATTGAATAATATTATTCGTGGGTACTTGAAACTTCTAAAGTGTACTATTATATATCTATGATAGTATCACGGTTTTTGTTGATGTATAACGCGTTATAAGTATCTAATGGATATTGTGATATGATTAGTTTGGAATTTATTATAGGTACTTATTATAGGTCAATTTTTTTTTTTAATACCATTGATATGTATATAATTTGTCTTAAACCTAGAATGACATACCGTCTTCGCTCAGAATCGTTTTTCTTATACAATGATATTATATCATTGAATTCAAATTTAATACCATCCATTATACAGTGACCCACTTGTAACCTACTGTACAGCAGAGCGACACCCACTTGCCCACCTTTTTTTATTTTATTTTTATTCAAGTTGTATTAAAAATTAAAATTGTAAATTACTTTAGTTGAGAAATGACATTGAGGATTTATTAACTAATAATAATTACCTAATTAGTAATTGCTAATAAATTACATTATTTATAATATAATTTAAAAACAAATTATCAATTTTTTTATCCAGATAAATCTATGTGCATTTTTATCTTTATCTATCTAGATACATTTTTAATGAATTATCTGTTATCCTATCCAGATGATTCTTTGGTTATCTTTTCCCAACACTGAATATAAAACAATATTGATACTGTTAAACGGACTAGAATGGACAAGCTTGTCGTTAATTCGGTATCACGGTTATTCTATATTGTTTCAAGTGATCTAATATTATATACTTGAATATTAAAAAAAAAATCATACAGTATTGTAATAAGAACCGTCGAATTATTATGTTATAGTTAAGTTATATACTTATATTATTTATTTATTAGTGTACTATCATGTCAATATAATTAAATTAATACTTAATAAATATGAAGTACTTTATAAAATAAATGTCCCTTAATAATAGTTTCATTGACATTTTTTTAGAATTTTAGAATTTTTTTTATATGTATTTTGTTTATTTTATTAATTTGTATATTCTTTAACATTTTGTTTCTTCTACACAATACCCATAACTATTAATTTGATATTCACATGTATTTTATGTAATAATATAATGCATATTGTAACTTACAAGATGCTATAATTCACAACAAAATTACAAAATCAAACGTTTAAATAAGTTGGTCTAATATAAAATTGAACATAAGCTGAACATTTATCAACTTGTTGATTACTATTTTTAGTAGCTTATATTATTAATATAATACTTACGTCATAGTTTGTATGACTATTGTTTAACTTTTAACATACACCTGTTCCATCTAATACGAAAATATACAGTTAATAAATTCATAATATTATGATCTGTGAATTTGTGGCTGTACTAAAATATTTCATACTAGTACTTACCAAGAGTTGATTCGGTGCTGTATTTTGTACAAAACTCTGATTCTGATCTAAAATACACTTTAAAAAAATAAAAAAATTAAAGCTTAATAAAATTTATTGCATTTTTTTTATTACTTGTTGAATATAATTCTAGCACTGAATCGTAATTTTAGAGTGAATAATTTATAATTATTTTTTGACGTGTGCGATTTATGCTTTGTTGTATTGTAACCAGTTTAAAAATAACATACCTTCAATATTATTAGGCGAGTAATTACGAGTAAATGTACACAGTGGAACTGCAATGAAATGAATTAGAGTCAAGTAAGGGTTTATTGTCACTTTATAAATGCTGAATTTTATATTTGCATAGATACATGATTATAGGCAGTAACAAATATTCACGAATTATAATGGCATTAAACGTTTAGCTATAATTATAATATATCACAGACAACATCAACTTACAATCATCAAGTTTTATTTTTTTCAGTTTCTTATCTAAGATAAAGTATAATATAAGAATTTATCATGCGCTGCAGCATTGGTTCACATTAATACATTACTATAAAAGAGTATGTATACAGCATAATAAAACAGCAGGAAGGAATATGAAAGGCTAGCGATGCTTGTAATATTATTATTATGATGGTGTGTAATATTTTAATAATTATTTGGAGAGATGCATCAAATATCAGCTATATATCGTACTAATCAAATTACGTGGAAGAAAACGGCACACGGACATTGACTAGATAGTATAGGTACATATTTGAGGTGTACAAATATATTTACAACTACCTTCTATTCAGTGTTGTGCTTGGATAAAAAAAAAAAAATGATATACATATAAATATATACTATAGAAATTTTATTTATAGATTTAGATAAAATCACTTAGTTTTGTAAAATATTATTAATTAATACATTTCCATTTCTTTTTTTATCTATTTTGTTATTTGAATTGCTTATTTTTAGTGCATATTTAAGGTAATACCATTAATTATGCAATTTTAAGTGCTATAAACTCCTAACCCTGGACTTATTAATTATTAGTTACGGATTTTGTGAATTATCTAGATAAATTCACCTAGATGGTTATAATTTTTATCTAGACAAGATAACGATAATATGAAGTTCATCTCTAGATAATTTGAGCTAAAGCACAAAACTGCTGCTAACTATATTATCATTTCTCCTTCTACAATGTTACCGTTATATAACTAAGAAATTATTGTATTGTTCCATTTTCCCTGTTGCAGAATCATAATAATATATATAAAGACATTTTCAAAAAAATCAAATGCAATAATATAACCATATTATGACAGCTGGTAAGTATCAACTTTCAACTTGCATTGTAATAATCTTAAATCACTATATGTATAAATCATCAATAATGAATATTTGATTATTCGATTAATGTGTGTTTGTATTTGTATTAGGTAAGTATCTATTGTAATAAGTTTGTCATTTAATCATCTACAATGAGTAGTAAGCACGGTATAATACAAAAAATAAAAATTTTAATATACAAATATTTTTAACTAGTACTGTAATGTAAGCTTACTTATTATATTTATTTTATTTTGAAAGCTTTTTGTGTCCTTGCGAATAAAATCTCCAACTATATAAATATAATTTTTGAAATTGTTTTACATTTCAATATAATCAACTAGATAAACATACTCACACACTACGTAATTACTACATCGAAGTCTTATAGTTATATTTTAAGTATTATTTTTAAGCCTGTTGCAATGAAGTATAACCCTCAATTCTCCATCATCAAAATCAAACTATAAACTATTTCTGTCCAGCATCTTATTATACACTAAAACCAATAAATAGTATCAAGAACAGTGGATTCAGATCAGCTATGTGAACCTTCTGTAGTAGTAGCCAAATTTGTATCGTATAAACGTAGCTGGTGAACACATACTTTATATCAAAATGACTGAAATAAGTATATCCTAAATACATGGCTAGAACAATCAAATCCAACACAACAATAACCCATACACAAAAGCAGGGTTCGAAACAGAAAATATTTTTTTTCTACTTCGATTTCATGTTATCGGTATTTATTTTTTCTGATTTGGTTTGTGGTTATGAATATCGGTTTTATTTTTTACTAGCTGATCCCGTGCACTTCGTTTTCCATTAAAAATGCCAACACTATATGTAAAATATGTTTTGTTTTATAATATAACGGTTAAAACATACTGAGTCCTATTGTTACCACAATATTCACTTTATTTTAGATCATATTAATGTATTTTTATTGTTCACTTATAAGTGTGCAACCATTTTAAACCAATGACAACCAATAATAATTATTATTATAGCTTTAAAACCCATGGCAACCATTTATAAACAATAAAAGTCTCAAAATCCCTGTTTGAGCACCTGCCGATGTTAGTCCTCTCCCTTTTTGAACTAACGTATCTTCTGTCCAGAGGCCTAATCTATCTCTGTACCAAATTTCATCAACATCTTTCCAGCCGTTTGGGATTGCATAAAATACATACACACACACACACACACAGACGTACAAACATACATTTTAATATATATGGATTTATTTCGTTATTGATTACCGTTATTGGTTTTTTTTGATTTCGCTTTCTGTTTCGTCATCGATTTTAGTTTTTAACGGTTTTAAGCGGTATTCGAAATCGGTATCCAATATCGGTTTCAAGCCCTGCACTAAAGAAAATACAGAAGTGCACAAATAAAACTTAAAAGTATAATAGAACAACAGGGTGGATTGTGAAAACATTATAGTACTTGTAATATTATTTCACCGGTGTATAACTCTTTAATAGAAATATGTACCAATACTGAATATCTGTATTGTATAAATCAAGCCACGTATTAGATAACGACTCGACACATTAACATTAACTTTGGCACAGCCACACACGATTGCAGTCTAAAATGTTTTTTACAACTACTTCCCACCCAAATCCTTTATTCTTTCACGATTGTAAGTACCTATGTGTGATCGTTATATTACTAAGGAATAAAACAAAAATATACAGTTGATTGTATATTTTTGCATGGTATACGTATTATCATTTGTACATAATATTTAATAATAATATGAATTAGGTTAAAAGTGTATTTGTATACTTGGATAAAATATTTAAATCATAGACTTATAGAAATATAGAAATATATGGAACATTAGGTAGGTACCTCCATTTCCCTCACTCTTGTGATAAAAGTCTAGTGTTAGGACTTATCTGGATAAATTTATCTAGATAAATAATCCAGATAATATTTTTTTTATTTTTTATCTTATCTAGATAAATAAATATAAGTTATCTAAGTATTTATTTGAGATAAAAATGTAACTTATCTAGATAAATTTACAAGATAAATTTTTTGGTGAAAATTAGCTAGATCTGTTCCAAAATGTTTCATTTTTATTCTCATTATCTAAGGCCCAACTTGTACTTAAAATTTAATTAAATTTAATTTTCTCAATAATGTTTATATTTAATTTTAACCTGTAGTAAATATTATTTCTAAAAATATAATTAACTAGGTGTATATTGTTTTTGGTCTACTCGACAACTACTTTACAGCAGCGTGACTTCTCCCATTTTTATTTATACTTTGTTACTTCCTTCAGTCCCTTGGATCTTATTGGTTCCTTATATAATATGTGTTGAAGTTGATACACAACATGATATAATAAATTAAGTCGAAAATTAACATATTATATAGGCATGTACTTACATGACGGTACCTATATATGTTTTTTTTTTAAATTAGTTGTTTTAATTTTTATAATTATCTGTTATTTATCTAGATAAAATATTTTTATCTTTTATCTTTTTGTTAGATGAATTTAAATTGTTTATCTTTTATCTATATCTTAGATAAAATTTAGTGTTGTTATCTTTATCTTTATCCAGATGATTTTTTTATTATCTGTTCCTAACACCGCTATATTATGTCTCTTAATTCATTTGGCACGACCACGCCACCAAGTCCTCGCGACTAATGTTTCGTGTATATCTATAAGTCTATGATTGTAATATAATCATCTATAATTAATACAGTATACGTTTTAAAATATTTAGATAATATAACGCTATAAAAATATAAATATGTATACTTACAAAATTCATTTATTACGACGTTAAGGTTTTTATCGTTGTTGAAATATTCATCTATAAAAACATAAATAATTATATTATATTTACATCTCGGTTTGTTATTGTTTTTATATATTTAAATCTAATTCACTAAAAACGCCTATGCTACTACTTGTGTACGTAATTACAACGTATCAGTGTATAATAATATTTAAATTCCTAAGTTAAATTGATACAAGTGTTAACTCTATTTTCCCTAACGGGCCGAATATCTATCCGAAATAATTCACTTGATTTATGAAGTGTAAAAACCACAATGGTTGCCAGTTGACTTGATAAGTCAATGGTATCCCACTCGAATTCTAAACTATAATATAAGTTAATTTAAAATTAAAATGTATTTATGGATCATAACTCAATAGATTTTATAGCGAAAGAAAATTTTAAGAAAATCCAAAGTAGGAAATCCGGATATCAAAAATACGAAAGTGGCGAAAACCTGCCCATTACAAAAAAAACTAAAACATAAAAAAATGTAGTTTATTGTTGCAGATTTATATAATATAACCTAGTGAATATTATATATTGGTCACTAATTGCTATTGGATAATTGGGTATGTTTGTTGATTTGTATTATAATTTTGTTTTATTTTTATTATAATTATTAGTTTTACAGTGAGTTAATTGATAAATGATAATCATTAGTTTAAAGAATTTTGGTAAAGTTGTTTTAAAAATTCCAGCAACTAGACTTACAAACTTAAGTCGCAGAACCCGCAATGCTGCAAGTCAAATTTTTCCATTGTTTTCTTTTCCTATTTTTAATTTTTTTTTTAATGTTTGGTTTATTTTGTTCATCTAATTTTAGTACAGTTAGGTTAGGTTAGGATTTTTATTAATTAAATATATTAATTCGCTGTATGTTTAATTAAGAAAAACGACAAAGTTAATATACATATTGACACTGAGTTAAATTATACACTTACGTACAAATCTACCATAGATAGATTTCCTAGGTACCTGTTAATATACTGTTGTGAAGCTAACGGACATAGCTATACATTAAACTATAATGTCCTTTACACTTAAAAGTACATTGCTTCCACATTCAATTCAAATCTACGTGGCACTCAACATGTCAATGGGCAAAGAAGTGCACAAGATCAGCTAGTATATATATATATTTATATCAATATATTAACCATCCATAAATATTCTATATGAACTTTGTAAAAATTAAATATCACACAAAAAGTGACTTAGTATGTATTCTTACAGCGATCTTTTATTATTTTTAACGAATTGTCCGTTTCGATGTCGTTATAAACATCTATAAAAGAATACATTATATTGCACACTAAATGAATTTAGGTAAATTAACAGTCAATATATCTATAGTAAAATATATAAATTACTATAAGTAATTAGTAATGTATACTTACAACATTTTTTCAATTGGTTTAAAAAATCGTCATTTGGAGGTGGACCTATGAAAAAATAAATTAAAATAAACAATACACGTACCTACGTCAATATCAGTTTGTTTCTGTTTTATATGTCCTTCTAAACAATTACACATACATGCGTACATAATTAAAACATAACAATGTATAGTAGTTATATTCACATTATTATTTTAGCCTAATGCAATGAAGTATGACACTGAATTTTACCTAATAGATCGAATATATCTAGCCAAAATATTACACTCGAATTATGAAGTGTTAAGATCACAACTGCTGACAGATTTGTCGATAAATCAATGACTTGTTTCATCGTGCCAACTTCCTCAAAAAGAAATATTGATGGTCACAGGACAATATACATGAAATTGAGAAAAATTCAAGATTAAGTACTATTGGTTTTGAAAAACGTACAAATGTTTAGACGTAACTGTTTATTATATAAGTGTACGTTTGTATGTTTGGACTGATCGTTAAGGGGGTTCGAGGCTGTGATTTAATAAGGGGTCGTGTATAGGCAATTCGATGTATTATAGTCGTTACGCAGTGTGTTTGTGTGCGAAGTAAATGATCATTAGTGTGCGTAGATATATATGTACGTTCGGAATCAGTGGTTCGCACCCGCATGCACATGTCATATAATACAATATTTGTTCCAACGAGAAACTAATTTCAATCAATTGAGACCTAAAAGCCTGACAAAAATACGATAACTTAGAATGATCGGAATTTAGTTCTGTAAACATATTTGAATTCATCGTTATTTTTTCTAGGTTATTGTGGGAGTCGATTATTGAATAACTGTTTAACTTTTTAAAGAAAGACACAAACAATTTTCAAAAAATTGAGAAATCGAAATATGATTTAACGTGAATTCTAAAAAAATATCGAAAATTGATTCCCACAATAACCTAGGAAAATTGTCAATGAACTTGAATCTTTTTACAGAATTGAAATCTGATAATTCTAAGTAGGCGTATTTTTGTCAGGCTTTTAGGTCTAAATCATGAAATAAATACGTTGCATCAATTGCCCCTTAAGAGTGTGCAATTGTAAAAGTGTTACGTATACAACGCTAAAGAGATGGGGTTGTACGCCGTATCGCCAACGTCGAGGCTGGGCGTAACCACGCCCATTGTCTCCGTGGCGAGACCTACGCGGCGTACTCGCAGGAGAGGCACATTATTATTTCACGAACAGTCTAGTTGAACGGGTCCATACAATATTGTGTAAACGGAAAACTGGTACGGTCTTTATAAACGCGGAATACTGGTACGGTCCACAATAGTCAAGGTTTCCCAAACTTTTATGAAAAAAAAATAATGAAATATAAACGATTATTTTTAATTTTATTTTACCGACGATCGGTGGGAAACCACGAGTGACTGCGAGTAAAAATAATGCGATAACGATAAGATACAGTAAATATCTATTAATCAATAAATGTTATGAACTACAATATACAGCAAGTTCTCACCAGTACATCATTCGCAAATAGTGGATTGAGTGCGTTCTATTTTCCACTTAAAAATTATACCTGATACGTATAATAATATAAAGGAATAATCTGTAAGAACACCAGAAACCCCAAGTCAAATATTGTCGACTATATAGTGCACAACATTCCAAGTTGAACAATAATTATTTTATTATTTAAAAATCTATTTAATATCGTTGTAATTTTATGATTGTATGTGTACAGAGGATACAGCTGTTTTATAAATTTCAATAAAAATTAAATTATTTTATTTGTTGGGGTCAAAAATTGAATGCAAGGCTCCTGATATATTGTAACAATAGCAGTTGAAAAATATTAAAAATACGTAGGCACAATTTTTTTTTTATAAGCATTTAAAGTTCAAATTTTGACAAAATTTATCATATTTAAAATTTAATAATTATTTTGTAGTTAAAAATTTATAAAATGTTTAACTTTTATAGCTAAGGATTAAAAATTTAAAACAAGGGTCTACGTAAATAGGTAATTATATAAATTACTTTATTCACAATAATATCATCAAATATACTTAGTAATATCATAGGCTGACTGACCGTTTTTGCTCAGAATCGTTTTTCTTATACAATGATATTATATCATTGAATTCAAATTTAACACCATCCATTACAGTGACCCACTTGTAACCTACTGTACAGCAGCGCGACATCCACTCGCCCACCTTTTTTTAATCGTAAGTGTTATTTAAATTTAACTTGTTGACGATGGTGATTTATCAAAATTATATTATAAAAATTTTAAATATTTTAGGACCCCTGAAAATTAAATTTTGAATAGTACCAGTTTTCCGCGTTTTTTATTCCTTTTGTTATAAATTGTATGGACCGTACCAATATTCCGATCATCACAATATTGACATTGACCATTGTGTAAATTGTCACCCCTGTATTTATAATGCAAGTACGATTAGGCCGGGTGCTCGATCCTCGTTAGACTTACTTTTTAATGAAGACACCTGTTAACTTAAATATGTGTATCAATTTGCTCCCGAAATATTTTTGATAAAAATTCGTTAAAACCATGCAACGTTGCCAAACTGTATTCTGGATAAAATGCAATACGACTTATTACCTTGTACCTAACTAGTAACTATTATTCATATTATTTACCAGTTTTAACTATTTTTAATTTTTAAGTTGCACTCTTATCGATATTATAGAATATCGATCCATTTTATCTTCATTTCACTTCATGACGACTCTCGCTTTTCTCTGTTCATACGTTGTGCTTACCAATCCTTAACCAGAGTATTATACTTGAGTTGCGAGTGTATAAAAGGTATTAATCGAGGGTCCCGATTTTTCTCTCCTAACTATATTACTATTATTTAGTATACCTATATGACTACATGGGTACTACATGGGTACACAGGTGCACAGTATTATAATATAACATTATTATTCAAAGAGCATAAAAATATTTCATCGTTTTAAAAAAATCAGTAGTTTTTTATTATTTTGAGTTCATATATATTATACTTTAATACCTATGGTAAGTTGGATTCCTTACACAATTAGCAATTACCAATTTTATTGAGGCTAGAATAAGGAATATTCATAATTCCTATCTACAACGTATTATATAATTTCGTAATATTATAACTTTAAATTTCTCTAAAAATTTCAAATTTATAATAATAATATGGAATAGAGTAAGTATCTTATAATATATTTTATTCAAGCCTATTAAAAATCAACGAAAATCTTGTAGCTATAGATTGTAATAGTACGGTTGTACTATAATAATGTTTTATTGTCCGTCAATTCAATATTTCTTATTTATCAGCTAACCAAATTAATACATCGTGCCTATTGTATTATAATATAATATAAGTTGCCGTGTTTGACTTATAGCTATATAATATTATATTCTCGTACGGACATGATGAATTACGCAGAAAACCAATCCGTTAACTTGCAGTCGACCGAGACGGAAGTGATGCAAAGCGTATTTGCCGAATTGCGAGAGGCAAGTTCCAACGTTCCTGAATGGACGCTGTTGCAGTTTAGTCGGTACGTCACCGGACCATCCTCGATTAGCTGCCGATACCGGTCCTTGGAAAACGTCACCGGACCAGCCGCGATTAGCCACCTGCAGTCCACGCCTGCAAACGTCACCGTACTTTGCCGAGGTCCAAAATATGGTGAAGCAGACGACACCGCCACAGCAGAACAGCCGCAGGCAGAGAGCAGCCGTAAGATGGGCATCGATCTGGTCGACCGTCACCTTGTGCTCATCCCAGGCAACGTTGTCGAGGCTCCAAAAGTCCCGCCGTCATCAGATGACCGGATAAGAAGAGACGATACCGTGCCAGAACTGCAAACCGTTCCAGCGGCTCGTTTCGGCCAGGCAGAACTACAACAGAACTAACTCGATACCGACGACAGCGGCCGCAGTTACAGCCACACAAGCCGGGCGGTGGCAGCCGTGCACGACCCGTCGGCCAAATCTAAAAAACGCACCACACTTTGGAGACGGACGAAGCGAATCGGTGGTGGTGGTATAAACATTTAGTATCGAGCGCTGTCGCTGTCTATAACGGGCGCAGCACATGACGAGCTTAATTAAACGTTTTTTTTTTACCGAAAAACATGGTTTCGTAATTCCAAGAATACGGTTTGTTAAAGCATTTTACAGTATAAATACCTATTACAAAAATTTTAGAGGAGAATTTTTCCTAGAAACGTAAGACTCCTGATTTTTTATATCTTGTTCCAATCGTCCAATATCGCATGGTAATTTAACACGTTTCTTCTATATTTGTATCAAATAATTATTTAACTAATTAATAAAAATTTCTAAAACTGGTTTCTTACGTTTCTAGGAAAAATTCTCCTCTACAATTTTTGTAATAGGTATTTTTACTGTAAAACTCTTCAATAAGCCGTATTCCTGCCGTAGCGCCTTATTGCACTAATCAGTTAGCCATGTTATGACTGTACTTTTATACCACTCACTGTGGTCAGACACTCAGACATTGCCAGCACTTACCAAAGAGACACTAATTATCTTTTTGACAAAGTTAGTCACAGTAAAATTAGTGGTTTTTGTCAGTTTAAAAAAATTAACTTACCCCGAGTTCCAACTATTAGTCCATTTTCAAACATTTGCCCTATAAAAGCATCAATTATAAATAACAGAAAATAGATCTATATCATGTAATTCGTCTATAAGTATATACTTATTAGAATTTCTCCTAAACGATTGGATTAAATTTATATGATGATATATATATATAAAATGTTCATGAAGGAACGAACAAATCTATTGATGTCAGAGAAACAATTCTACTATACTAATCTGTTGAATGTATATTTTCATAAGGGTCTGTTAAGGTGATGCTGCTAATTTTTTGAGGGTCTACTACAAACGACAGGTATGCATCTAATGGTTACTATGATTACTGAAAATGTAGAATTTCAAACATACCAATTATATCATAATATTATATAACGAGATCCGGTGGAGATATGGTCATGATCACTTAATGGTGATATGGTTGTGATTACCATATGTTGATATGATGATGATCACTTGATGGTGATATGGCGATGATCACCCTATTGTGATATGATTACCCGATTGTGATATTATGATGATCACCTGATGGTGATATAAGTATGATGATCACCTGGTGGTGATATGGCGATGATCATCAGATATTGATATGAGACTGGTGGGGTGGTATATAATTAATTTACCTATATTTTGCTAATTTTTAAGTACCTACGTATAATATGTTGCTAAATTTTAATCATTCTTTTCTATATTTGTTGATTAAAATGTTTATGCTCTTCCAAAAAACTTAAAAAGTTAATACAAGGTTCCTTATGGATAAATTAAAAAAAGTAGAAAGACGGAGAGTAAATCTACAGTATTTTTTTTTCAGTACTTGAAGTTAGAATTTTAACAAAAGTCATCAAAATTTAAGTTTGTTTAGGTCAACACATTTTTATATTTAAGCCAACAACACAATATGTATTTATATAATATTTTGCTATTTTATTCATTAATAAGACAACATTTGTGGGTACGAAGTCCAATTAAGTAAAACCTAATAAATTGACATTTTGAATTATATACTTGATTGTTATATAATAATTTATTTTTCATATCATTCTAAAATTAAAATTAATAAAAAACTTTTATAATAAATTACAACTCTCTTACAGAAGGCGTTGTGCGAAACTTAATATATTTATAGGAACAATATGTTTTGATAAAAATACTTACGATAGCATTTGACTGCTTTATAAAATTCTAAAAAAGGTAATAGTTAGTAAAAATATGTTAAGTATATTATGAACAAGGAGAGTGCAAGATAGTTAACCTAATTTTTTTTAATCAGAAATTGTTTTTTTTATTTTTAACAAAGTTATTAATTAGCCTAATTACTTGCTTTAAAGTTTATATATCAGTTTGGGATTGGAGGTTGATATTCTTACTTTAAGATTGATCATCATGAGTCAATTATACGACATTGGTTCTGCGGAACATAAACTTGCTATTTTAAGTTATCTTCGTTTGTAAGGCAAGGGAATCACATTCGGCTATGCGGTTATTAATTAATATGTCATTTGTAATTTTTACAAGCGAGAAACTATTAGATAACTATGTAATACTTTATTTACTTGTAACATAATAAATTAAATATTTAAACAAATAAACAAATGTAATACGATTTATCTACAATAGTGCATAATTGTCATAAGTCATAGGTAATAACTGCCAATGTAAATCTTAATGTTGCTATGGAAAAAAAAATAGCATAATATTTAGCATGTTGATAGATTGTGTTGTTTTTTCTGTTAGAAATATAATGTGATAAGAAATCTCATTCTATTTCATAATATGTTTCGATTAGCATTTTATTAAAAAAACACTTTTCTATGAATTCAAATTGTAATTATCTGTTTTAAGATTGTCCATTAGTATTAATAAGCGATTTGTCATAGGATTGGTCTTTTTATGTAATAAAAATAAATAAATATATAGGTGCTCACTTTCTTTACGTTGATTTGCGTGTAATGTATCTGTATTTTCAATAATATAAACAATAAAACATAAATTTAATTTAATAATATGTTTAACCTACAATCCACTATTATACCTATATTTAAGCTAACAACACACCCTAATTTGGAACTGATGGACGTACGCAATTTTGCAATTGTATGTATTAATAAGACAAAACTTGCGGGTATGAAGTCCCTTTAAATAATAACCGGTGTTGGGAAAAGATAACTAAAAAATCATCTGGATAACATAACAGATAATTTAGTCAAAATATATCTGATAAGATAAAATATAATTTCATTTTTTTTTCTAGATAAAGATAAAAATACAGATACATTTATCTAGGTAAAAAAATATATAATTTGTTTTTAAATTATATTATAAATAATGTAATTTATTAGTTATTACTAAAATTAGGTAATTTTTATTAATTATTAAATCCTTAATATCATTTCTAAACTAAAATATTATACAATTTTAATTTTTAATATACAACTTGAATAAAAATAAAACTGACAATATTTCAGTAAACATTTATTTTTTTAACTATAATAATATTGGAATTTGGAATCACTACTCAGTTCTCATAAATTATTGGCTATTTCAGTATTTAAAAATATTCTCATTATCATATTATTTATCTAGATAAATGACCACAGATTACCATTACATTTATCTAGATGAGATAATTAGATGATTTAATTATTTTTATCTAGATAAGATAATTAAAGAAATAATTCCCAATACTGATAATAACTAATAAATTTATATGTTAAACTATGTACATGGTCGTTATGTACAAATGTATTCTTCATATTATTATAAAATTAAAATTACTAATAAACTTGTATAATAAATGACAATTATCTGATAGTATAAATGTGATCACATTGAGCGAAACTCAATGTATTTATAAGATCAATGTGTTGTGTACTATGTTGTATAGTAAAATAAAATTACTTACTACAGCATTTTACTGCTTTAAAAAAATCTATAAAATTAGTAGTTAGTAAAACGTGTAAGGTTTATCACGAACAAGAAAATGAAAAGATAGTTAACACAATTTGTTTTTAACATGACAATTTTTTTTATTATATACATAATTATAAATTAGCCTAATTACTCGCTTTAAAGTTCATTTATCAATATAGGCATTTATTTAAGGATAATATTCTTACTTTGGGATCGATTTTAAGTCAATTAAAATTAAGAATACAAAATTGGTTCTGCATAACATAAACTTGCTATTATACTGTATCTATGTTTGTAAGACAATAAGGCATCGCATGTGGTTATGGCATACTCTTAATAATTAATATGACATTTGTAATCTTCATAATTTAAATTATAAGATAACTATGTAAAACTTGATTTACTCATAATTTACATATGTAATCAAATTGAATACAATTTGTCTACTACAATGGATAATGACCATAAGTCGTAGGTACCTAATAACTACCAATGTAAAACTTAATTTTGTTATAGAAAACAAAATATATAACAACCATAATATTCAGTATGTTTATTATATAATATATAGATTTTAAAGTTTTTTTCTTTTACAAATATAACATGAAATCTCATTTTATTTCTTAATATGTGTTGATTACTATTTCATTAAAAGAACACTAATTTTAAGACTTCAAATCGTAATTATTTATTTTAAGATCGTCCATAAATAGGAATACCTAAGCGATTTGTCATAGAATTTGTCTTAATAATATGCAATGAATAAAACATAACATATACTCGCCATCTTCATGCTGAGCTGCTGCAGTTACTTCATCTATATTTCCAATAATATAAACCATGAAACATAAATTTAACATAATAATATGTTTGACCATTTTTGTAGGTACCAACAAAAAATAATAATAACAGAAGTGTTAAATAACACAAAGTAAGAATAATATTATTAGTTATTCGACAGCGATATCTAAAAGGTTATTACTCAAATATGAAACAAAAAATGTGTATTTATAGTAGGCAACAGAGTAAAACATTTGGGGAAATAGTAGTAGGTAAATAATATTTTGTTGTTTACATAATATGTGTAGTGGTATACAATACAGTAACAGTATAGTGATGTTATTATTAGCGATTAATAATCGATATTATTGAGAAGTATCAAATTGAAATATAACTTAACACATATATTAGATTGACCCACTCGACACCTAATTTAGAGCAAGGCTTTGTCCCATTTTCGATTCTGAGCAGAGTGAGGGATCTAGTGGTTTTAGAATGGTGTTTATTTATTTATATTTTTTTTTTATCTTGTATACAACATTTCTACCAGAAACAATGCTTGGATTTTAACATATAGTATCATATCTTTTATTAAATTGGATCAAGATGCCGGTACTCTAAAAAGGTAATTTTTCGATTTTCTCAATTAATTTATTTAATCCCACCGGTAAAACCTCTAACAAATTACAAAAAAACGCTAAAAAAGGTTTATTAATTTCTAACGCTTTGTTTATCATAATAGAAACGAATAAAAATAAAAATAAAAAGACTATTTTAGTTATTTTGTTGTAATTTATAATGTTAATTCAACTTACGGTCTATATTAAAATATCTTGACTGAAAAACCGTCTCCGCTCAGAATCATTTTTCGTTTACATTGAACTCAAATTTAATACAATCTATTATACAGTTACCCACTTGTGACCTACCATACAGCAGAGCGATATCCACTTACCCACTTTTTGGTTTTGTTTTTACCAATTATTATGAAATCATTTTACATTTTTAACTTTAACCTCTCAAAATGTCTATTTGGATTCTACATTCTTACAAAAAAATATGCTAAACTTGAAAACCAAAACATTTCTCTATCAACTGACCTGTGATAATATTATTTGATTTACTTAGTTATTATTTATATTGGTATTCAGTTATTTTCAGCTATACACTACAATATAATTAAATAAGTGGATGAATTATTGAAAAATAGTGTAGGATCAGACATGAAAAAAATAATAGATTTTTGATATTTTTTGTTTCATTAAGACGCATATTACAATAAAAGGAAAAATTATATTATTGTATAGCAATATAAACAGCTAAACAAACATGTGATTAGGTTAGATGCTCTATGTGTATAATGCAAATTAGTATTAAGCTCATTGTTCGAAATTAATTTTTATTTTTTGAATACAATAGGTATAAAAGGTTATCATATTAATATTATTAAACAAATAATTTATTCCAAAACCCAACTAACCAAATAAAATACATACAAAATGAAATATGATACCTGGTCGTTGCGACCATGGGTGGGTGACGAGAGGGGATGCGCGAACGAACCGATTTTCGACGGGCCGTGGGGAGTTCTCTCGCCGAACAGAGTATAATATTATGTTACTCTAACCTTGTTACCTCAACAGTAAAACGATATTACTTTAGCGGTGAAACTCGAAAGCGCAAATCGACCTTTTTTTTCGATAACAATTTGTTACTGTAAGACTTAAACCATCAATGAATGGGTGGCGATGTGTACCATATACCTGTATAACAGGCGAGTAACATCTTAGTAGCGCTCGATGGAAGTGGGGGTGGGCCCTATGGTCCGCCGGTTATCGTCTGACTGGCTAAAGCATCTATTGGGATCACGATGCCGTTGGGTTCGGATCGCCTTCCAACCCATGAAAGCTAACCGCTACAATCACCACACAGCCACCTGAAGGAGGCAGAGCAGTGATCGGACTGTGCCACCTGGTGCCACTGAGCCAGTGTACCCTCGCCCGCGAGGGAGAAGCGGCAGTTGGACCTAGGTGACCTCTTGTGCTCTTGGGCCAGTCAGGCCTTGGTCGCTAAACGACCATCGAGGTAACCGTGAGAAGGCATATTTTAAAGCCATTCCGACCGGCCCGCACGCAACCAGACTCAAGAAGACCACCTGACAGTGCGCTGAGCAACAGGGCATACTGCTATAGGTCCCTATAGATTGCAGAGCATCTGCCAAGTGAATGCCTATTTGTTAACCATGAAAGAAAAATCCGCACCCATGGATCAAACAATCGGAGCTGACCAATCGTGTGGTGCGGACTCATGACAAATATAAAGTCATGTGACTGGCGTTTCAAGATTGAAACGTACTGAGGAAGGGTAATCTTGTTAGACATGTCAAAAGACTTTGGCATGGGTCCCTGCCTGGCCGGGACTGAGGTGATGAAGTTCACCTCTCTATTCTACACAAGAACAACCTACACGAGTGGGAGCATTGTGCCGCCCTGCGACACGCCGGTAGGACTTGGTGAAACACACAGTGCGTTTCGGAAAACGCAACCGAATACCTCCGATCACGGCTCAACCAACCTGTGGATGAACATTGACAACAGAAGATTGACTGGGGGTTCGAAAGGGCACTCAAACCCGATCAAATCGGTGCGGACATCGGCTATCCGTCTCAAAAAACCGTACCACTCCACATGTTGCTTTTATATGAAAATAGAAAATAATTTTTGTATCAAATACAATACGTTTGTCACTCCAATCTTTTTAACTAAACTATATACGAATAAAAATATACTATTTAAGTCAATCCAGAAAATTACGACATTGTCTTATATATTTGAGTACATTTAAAAAAAAAAAAATCCGTTTTACATTATACTACCTATTATATATTTATTATCATAATAAGTTAATTTAGATAATTCTTGAATAGTTAAGTTACATAATTATAGTATTTAATTATTAGTGTAACATGTCAATATAATTAAATTAGTACAATATTCATATGGAGTTGTATGTTTATCTGAAAAATAAAATAAAATAACACTTTATTTAATTTAGTTTTTCAATTATGGACTAAATACATTATTATATTAAAGTAGCAATTAATAGTTTATTTTCGTATGTACGCAAGGTGTCTACGAGTATTTACCCATTGTGATATCTTTCAAGATAATAAATACATCATAAAACTATTTTTTTTATAACTCACAACTTTTTTGGTTAAATAGAAAGTTATAACAATTATTTTTTTTTATTTTTGAAACAATTGAATAAATCCATTTTATAGAATTTATTTTTGTGAAAATTTTGACTTTTCAACATTTTATTTTCATAATTCTCATGATTTTTAATATTTTTTTTAGTTTATAGGTAAAAAGGCAAAAACTAGTTTTTGTCCTTGCAGCTCTACAGTTAATGGGTAAAGTTACAATAAGTATAGTTAACACTGTATATAACTATATAAGCATATTGGTACCTAGTTTACTATGTGTGAGTTGTATGTATTATAATCGGTTTACAAATTATTAATTTTTTTATCGATTAAAGAAAATGCGCAATTAAATTTAAAAGATTTGATTTGATAGCTATTTAAGATTTGAGAATTTTTTATACTATTAAAATGGTTTTTTAGTAAAAATATGAAATTTTTAAACAATTAAATGAACCCATAATATTTTCATTATTATTTTTTGAGAATTTGAGAATAAATTTATATTTTGTTTAATATATTGGCTATTCTATGAATTTGAATAAACTTTACAAGTATTTACATGTATTTTATGTAATAATATATTTTAAATATTGTAACTTACAAGGTGCTATAAATCACAACAAAAATGAAATTAGTCTAATTGAAATACATGGGTCTAATCATAGAAACTTTGAATCAAAACTGTTCAAACATCATTAAACTAGTTTGAAAAATCTTTCATCTGTACACAAACAATAAAAATACAAGGTGTAACAGGAAGGTCTGATACAATTAATTTATTTAAAAAAAAATATTGATATTTAAAAAAATTCCGAAAAATAAACTAGATACCTACTTGACTTATAGAGATATGTATTTCAAATTTTTTTCTATAATAAGATTAATAAATTGGCTATTTTTAATTTTTCTAAAAACTTTAAATCAAATTTTTGTAAAATCCGTGTAACAAAAGTGACTATAAATTATATAATATGGATATACCTAAACAAATAAGAATAAAAATATTGATTGGAACAAAAGTTATTTTATCTTTCAGATCTTCATGTTACCTCCTGTATATTATATTATGGAGGTAATCAAATTGAGCTTAAGCTAAATATTAATCATCTTTATTAATATTTGGTAGGTATTTTATATTATTAATGTAATATTTACCAACTTTGCACTACTATTTTTTTAAACTTTAACATCCATCTGGTCCATCTAATACAAAAATACAGAATTAATTATTATGATCTAAAACTAAAATATTTCTTACTATACTCGGGCCACTCTAAGAGCGCTTCTGGGCGGAAACCAAAATTCGTTCGTTCTCGCGCATTCCCACCACTAAACTCTTCAAAACACTAGCCGCTGTTAACGCGAGCCTCCGACACCGTCGCTGCCAGCGTTGCCGTCGCTGCTCCCACTCACCTACGCCACCGCCGACCGGGAAACGGTGACAGTGCTTGTATACAGAGCGTACTAAAGTGTTCTGATTCTTTTTTACGTTCTTGAATACACAAACAACATTTTGGTTTTTTGCGCTCTAAGTTTGTTTACATACTTTTTGCGTGTCTTAACACACCGTTATTTTTTCATTTTTTACGGTTTTTTTTAAAAAAAAATACAACATGGACTTCGCAGATGCGTATAATGCGTTTGTATTATTATTTTTCTAATGCAAAATTTTAATTTTAAAATATCGATTTTTTTCTTTAGTATATTGGCTCTGGTCAAAGGAAAGTGGTCGTTAATCTGTACAACGCTTTAGTTAAAAGAGAGCTTGAAAATCCAGACAGCCCCCGGTTGACCTTCAGACAAACGATCGTCGACATTTCAAAATCAACGGGTCTCGGACAACGCACAGTGCAAACAACGTTGTCGGAATATAAAAATCAAGGTACAGTTTCGTCACCTAACAAGCAGAGAAAAACACCTGCAGTAGTTGATAAAATTGACGAATTTGATAAAAATGCAATTCGGCTATTAATACACAATTTTTGGAGGAGACGTGAAGTGCCAACAATTAACACATATACTCAATAATATTGGCCCAGCCCAAAACTAAGTTATATTAGTTATTTAGTGTCTTAACATGTTGTATTTGATATGCAAAGAGGAAATTAATTTTGTTTCAAAAACTATACCTATGTTACCCTAACCTTATTACCGCACCAGGAAAACGATATTATTTAAGTCAATCCTGAAACTTATGACATTGTCTTATTTATTTTGGTATATTTTTTTCGACAAAAAAAAACCCCATATTAAATTATATTACCTATTTTATATTTATTATCATTATAAGTAAATTTAGACAATTCTTATATAGTTAAATTATATAATAATATTATTTATTTATTAGTGTAACATGTCAATATAATTAAATGAGTACAATATTCATATGAAGTTGTATGTTTACCTAAAAAATAAAATAACAATTGATTTAATTAAAATTAATTTACTAAAAAAAAATATTGGTCCATAAAAAAATTCTAAAAATAAACTAGGTGCTTGAGTTAGGGATATGTTATATATCATCAAAATTTGTTTTTATAATAAGATGCAAATTTTTATACCATACGTGTAACGCATGTGACTATAAATTAATTAATATATACATATAAAAATAAAAATAAAAATATTGATTACAACAAAAGTTATTTTATCTGTTAGGTCTTCCTGTTACATCCTGTATATTATAAAGTAGATAATCATATTGGATCTAAGAGGACGCGATATCCGCATGTATTGTCACCGTCTTACAAGTGCGTAACATAGCAAATTCTACGCAAAGCAGAACACGTGTAGCTCCTTTAGTTTAAAAATTAGAGTGAATTGACCTCTTATAAAATCTAAAGGTAAGATTATTATCTAGACAACTAATTATATTTAAATTTTTAAGCGAGCTATGCATATTTTAAAAATTGTAAATTGTTTATAGATCTTAAAGTACTCATAACTAGCCTAAAAATAAAAATATTATAAGAGCCCATGATGTTGTTTTGATAGTAATATTACTTTTAGATTTTATAAGAGGTTAATTTACTCTAATTAGTAGTGATTTTTAAATTACCGGAGTTATTATACGTGTATTGCTGAGCCTAAAATTTGCTATGTTATGCACTTGTGAGACGGAGACAACCATGCGGGTATCACGTCCACTTAAGCTAAATATTTATCAACTTCTTTTTTAATATTTGGTAGGTAGTTTATAGTATTAATTTAATATTTACATACATTGCACTACTATCGTTTTAATTTCGACATCAATCTGGTCTATATAATACGAAAATACACAATTAATTATTATGATCTAATACTAAAATATTATTTTCTAGTACTTACCAAACTATAAGGGCCTATGCTGAACTTTGTACAAAATGCTGATGTTGTTTTAAAGAAGTCTTTGAAAAAAATAAAAATAACAGTTTAATTAAATTACATTTTTTAAATTTTAGTTGCATATAATTTATAGTACTTAAAGGATCATAGTTTTAGAGTATATATATTATAATTTATAATATTATAATAATAATACATATTTTTAAACGTGTGACCGTTACGTTATATTGTTTTGAAATCAGTTTAATAATTACCTCCTTCTTTACTCGTAGGCGAATAATGAAGAACAAACATTAGCAGTGGATCTGAAATAATTTTAATTATGTTCAAGTAAGTGTTTATTTTACCTTATTTATAAATGTCAAATTTTATATTTGCATAGATAACTGTATTATATGCAGTAAACTAATGTACATGCATTATAATGACATTAAACATCCAGTTATAATTATTATATATCATTGACAAAAACAACTTACATTTATCATGTTCATCTTTCTTCAGTTTCTCATCTAATAAAACATATAACATAAGATATAATCCTACACTGCTTAATTCATTTTATTAAAGTGTATGTAAGTAATAAAACAACGGGAAGGAATATAACAGACGAGTGGTGCTTGGTACATTAATATCATGATGTGTAATATTATTTTAATAATAATATGGTGAGATGTATCGAATATCTATGTATCGAACTAATTACACCACGGACGAAGAAAAGTGTACACTAACATTAACTATAATCTGTTCAGCGAGAGACCGTACTGCTAACCGATGAAAACTGGTTCCCCCACGTAATACCCTGCCATAGGGGAACTTGTTCCGATAGCATGGTGACTTGGATAGATGCTCAGAATTGGTGTGCAGATATTAGGTACAGCCGCAGATAATAATTTTATACTTTTTGTCAGTTTTTGAATGATTGGTAATTCACATTTATCAATTAATAATTAAAAATACATCGTAATCATAAGTTATTTGATTAAGCTATATACCACAAATGATACGGAAAATAAGAGCCATACGGGATACAACACGTTGGTGTTTATAAAAATAATCATATAATCGGACAATATTATATTTAGTTCAAAGAATAAAATTAATGTTCATGATTTATAATATGTCTTGTCACAAATTTAAAACTATTTTTCTAAATTTTTTTGGATGGATATAAAATACAAATAATACGTATTTGAATACTTTTAAAAAAAAGTATTTAAAATAGTATTCAAATACAAAAAAAAGTATTCAAATACTTTTATTTGAAGACTTTGCAAGACTGCACAAAAGTGTACGTAGGTATAAAATAAAACAACTGGGAGGAACATGAAAGGTTAGCTGTGATTGTAATATTATTATTATGATGATTTGTAATATTTTAATAATAATATGGAGAGATGTATTGAAAATCTATGTATCGTACTAATCACAGCACGTAGAAAAAAACAGTACACTAACATTAACTACCTACATATTAGGTACAGCCACGGATAATTATTTTGGGGTAAAAAGAGTTTTTTACAACTACTTGTAAACTACATCATTTCTACTTCTATACTATTGTTAGTACGTGTGATCGTTATATTACTAATAAAGTATACAACAAGACTATAATTTATTATATACCATCTCATACTGAATTAATTCCCTCTTCCCTGATGCAGAATTATAATAATAAAGTATATTAATTTATTATCAAATAATATAATGCAATACGTACTACATTTTTATAACTATTTAATAGCCGGTAAGTAGTCATGTAAACTTACTCAATACATCTATTTGGGCTTGAAACTCGTCTTGGTTCCCCTTCTGAAGGAAATCATTTACTATAAAAGTATATATTTTTATAAATTTCAGTTTGTTACTGTTTTTATATTTTGTTATAATCAACTATACACAAATGTAATAATTACGACATAAAAATCATACAATAATATTTTAAATACAAATTTAACATAATGTAATGTAGTATGACCATAATAGTTTTCTAATCGAAATTAAATTCTAATACAAATTACAAAATACAAATTATATTCTGTCTGTACAAGCAATTTTTTACTCTACACTAAAACCTATAAATAGTATCAGCAATAAAGTGGATTTAGATCAGCTATGGGAGACTTCGTAGTAGTCAAATATATACGTTATATGAACATATTATAATTTATATAAAAGTGACTGAAACATATCTTAATTAAATAGGTATATCGCTAGAACCATTATATTCAATCCAAAAATAACTCACACCAAAGAATATACAGAAATTCAAGAAAAACCAAAAGTATTATATACTACGACATATTATATGTTTATATTAATGCATATCATACTAGGTTAGGCATATAATAGAACAACCAAGAGAAATGTGAAAATATCGTAGTACTTGTAATATTATTACACTTTTAATAACTATAGGGAGATCGGTATAATATTCTGAATATCTGCATTGTACAAACACACCACATATGAACGTCCGGTTAGTGTGTGTGTCGTGCCACATCTCGTTCCCATGAGGTATAGACCAACGCATTTAAATATTATATTTTTGTTGTGATTTTGGGTGCCTTGTAAGTTATGGTATTTATTATACTATTAATTAAAATTCATGTACATCAAAAATTAATATTCATGAAGAATAAACAATAAATTTAAAAAAGAAACGTATTCATTTACTAACATTAACTCGGGTACAGCCGCACATAATTGCAGTCTAAAGAGATTTTAATAACTACCTACCTCATACTGCATAGGTATATCTTTTTACAATTATTATAACATGTGATCTTTAGATAACAAAGAAATGCAACGAGAATACAATTTAATATATATTATTTCTTGCTTTAATATTTATTTTTAATACAGATTTTATTGTATAAAGAATGTGTGTTTGGATATTTGGATTAACCATTGTAATATAATTAATCATACTACTAAGTATTCATTATACCGAATTTTAATTTGTATAACCATAGTATATGTTATAAAATATTTAATTGTAACACGATATGTGCATGCATACTTACAGAAGTCTTTTCTAAAATTCGCAAGTGCTTCATCAGTTTCAAACTGAGTATCTATAAAAAAGATAAATTAAAATATATGTATATAAATCACAGTTTATTATTGTTTGTATAATTTAATAATATAATCTACTACTAATACTTTTGTACGTACATACAACATATAAATATAAAATCATATTAAAATTATTAATTTAGCATAATGAATGTATGACACTCTATTTTCCCTATTTACTAATAATGTTTCAAATATATATCACTTAATTCACTTGATGTATGGAGTGTAAAAATCACAATAACTGCTCGATGTGGCGGATAATAAGTCAATGATATTCCACTAGGAATCAAAGTTAATCGAGAATCAAATTGCCCATAGGTTGAAACGGTTTACGACGTAAAATCGTGCCACTGTTCCTTAAAAATATGAACGTGTTGGTTTTAAAAGCCCGAAAGTGGTGTCTGTTCACAAGGTCCGTTCGGGTTAGTATGGCTTAAGCAAGTGCGCTATGGGGGAGTTAATTTGTACCCTAGTCCTGAAAATAATGGTTTTTAATTATTCAGTTATACCCGGATTAGGTAGTCCAAATTTTTATCTTTTGAACGAGGAAGTGTCTGAATGACATTGTCTATGGTGCTTGTAATTGGTTATCCGCTTCTCAGGATTGATTAACCTTGAACGCTTTTTAATGCTGTCGGAAGCGACAGATACTTTTCTATACTCCAGTGATCGGTGGCTATCTGCGGCTGATCGTCGTTCAGCCAGTTTCCTCTTGATTCAAATCCTTCTGTCCTTCTGTCATGCCTTTTACTTTTGAATGAGTCTTGCTATGATGGATTTATAAGACTTTAAATAATCGATGACAGCGTAATTTGATTAAAGGGGTGGAGATCTTCGTATCTTTCTTATGTGGGCGAAATATTGAGCATTTCTATAAAAGATCTTTGTCACCATCCCAGCTTCCTTGTGTAGTGGAATTATGGATAGACTTAGAATTTCGTTCTTATTGGAAGTGGGCACTTGTGACGATTAGGACAGTCACGTTTTGTACAGCCTCGATGTTGCTAAAGTTCAACTCGCTAATTACTTTGCCCCAAGCTGTGTCATATGGAAGGAAAGGTTTTATGTAGATTTTGAATATAAAGAGTTTAGTTTGCATCGGGATGTGTGATTTCCTATTCATAATCGGGTAAAATGCTGCTCTGGCCCTCTTATCTCTTAGGACACAAGTCTCGGCATGTTGATATAGATGAAGTGCTTCATCGATTGATACGACGAGGAAAGTATTTTTAGTTTTCCATGCCATTGGAGTTTATTGTAATCGAACTTAACGACTGGGTGCTTTGCGACCGTGTTCCCAAAGAGTACTAATACTGTTTTCTGGGTGTTTAGTTTTAGGCACAATTTTGAGTTCTAGTCAGATTAGAATAGACTTGACTGCCGAAACCCTTGTATGTAGCCAGAATTTCCTTATTTACCGTTTGGTAGTAATCTCTAGTAAAATCTAAGTTAGAATTGGCTTGGTGCTATGGGTTTTATTGGAAGAATATAAGCGTTCATAACTGATTGGATGGCTGAGGTAGTTTATAATCAATTTCCGTTATAATTTAGGAGATTTTTTTTTTTTAAACTTCCCCTTTTTCTCTATTTCTCAGGAGCTGGAGGGTTAACTGTTACATGGGAGTTGCATGTGGTTATTACTACCCAATTGTGGTCTGATGTCAATTAATTATCATTAGTAAGGCTGACTTCGCTGTGGGGAAGGTTTACTAGCTCAATATCTAAAACTTCGGGGAGGTTAAGTGGGCTGTATGACTGAACTGTTAGAGAGTCTAAGTGACAAATGCGTAACTGGGCAGAAACTCCATACAGAACGTCTATTATTTTATTGAGACTCTCGAACAATTTTGTATTTCATGAACATCTAATTCATATGGCAGTGATTAAATTAATATTTAAAAAAATAAATAAGCATTAATACTATTATCCAACTTCGTGTTACTAACATTATTTCACTTATCATATAAAGGGTTATTACTATTAATAAAATTGCATAACGGAACAATTACAATACTAATTTTGTGGTAGGAGATAGATATGAACTTACATTGTAACAATTTAGGGATCTTTCTGCGTATTATGTATTATTAATACATATTTGATTGTATGATTAGTTCGTATTTTTATATGTACTTATAACCTATTGTAATATATTTAATCATCTATATGCAAGCGCACTATACATTATAAAAAATAAAAATATAACACTAAGTGAAAGTAACTTTTAATGTATTCTTACTGTTAACAGTTGGTACAATTTCGCCGTTTTCATTATTTACGGTTTCGATCTTATATGATTGATCTATTAAAGAATAAATTATATTACATATAAATATCAGTTTGTTATTGATTTTCTTTATGATACTCAACAATGTTTCCAAATTCATTATGAGGCAATAAAAATGAAACATTTTTTTATGAATCATAACTCGATAGCCCCTATCGGTGATATAAACATTTTAAGTCAATGGCCAAGTCAGTTGCAACACAAAACTGCTTATAATTATTGATACTATTTTGAATAGTCGACTCGCATGAGTCATACTTATAATACAATATATCAAATCCTCATTGAACAATCCACTTATTATAGATACTAAAAATATTATTTTACATATCATATTCAGGACCCTCAAACATACTAATTAAAATTCATAAATAAATTACAAAATAGAAATTAAACTATGAACCAATTTTGTACAAACTAGCTTCTTATTGTAGAATAAAAATAAATAAATATAGCCAACAAAAGTGAATTAATATCAGCTAAAGGATCCTACCGAATTGTTATTATATAAACGTGGCCAATGAACAAATACCTGATATATAATGGACTTAAATATACCTTAAATACATGATTAAAACAATTAGATTAAACAATACCCCTACAAGAAAAGGAAATACATAAATTCACGTAAAACTAAAAGTGTTATATAGACTCATAATAAAACATATTATTAGAAAATAGAAGGTAATAAAACTACAGGAAGCTTTATGAAATACTTGTAGTCCTTGTAATATTATTGCAATTTTTTTAAATGTGGCAATAATAATATGGAGAGGTATGATACTGAATATCTGTATTGTACAATTCCTACAACGTATCAAAAAATAGTGTACTATCGTTAACTATATAGGGTAACTTGTATAGTTATTGGCACAAAGTAATTTTGTTTTACGTATATAAAATGTTTGATTATGAATTTTAGAGATATTTTTTTTTGATTATACGGTCATATTGATACTGTTTTATTATCAATCTTAATGTTATCATAATATTAATTTGATAATTTGCTATTTGATTTCGTAATGGAGCAGGTTAGGAGACAATAGCTATCAAAAACGAAGTCTTAAGGTGCCAATAACTATACATGTTACCCTAGTAGGTTTAGTCGCTCTAAAAATATTTTAAAATCTATCGTTTATCGTTCTAAGATTGATAGTACGTTATATTACTGAGAAATACTACAGTAATGCAGTTTATCATATGGTTTTTTCATAAAGAATTTTTCCCCTCTACCCTGATAATAATACATGTACTAAATGTAAAGTTTTATTCAAATAACCAAATGTAATAATATAACAGTCCTTATAGTTACTATGTGTTAGCCTATATGTATGCATTTACATTAGAACAACCTGAGTATTGCTTTACGTATTATCATTAATACCAACATAATATTTGATTATATCACTAATACGTATTTGTATTACCTTATTTTAATATATTTAATCATCAACAATCAATATAATATACATTATAAAATATTTAAATAAACCATTATAAATAACTACCGACTAATTATATACTTACAGAATCGATTAATTATATTTTGAAATGTATCGTCTTCCTCTATGAAAATATAAATTATATAACACAATAAACATAGGTGAATCTCAGATTATTACTGTTTTTATATTTCATTCTAATCAACTACACAAACTTGTGAACGCAATGACAACATAAAAATATATATAATTTAGCCTGATGCAATGAAGATTGACACTCAATTGATGGATCGTATATGTAACTAAAATATTATTCTCAAATTATTAAGTACACACATCACAATGGCTATCATATGTCTAGACAAGTTAATAACATGTTTTATGGTGTCAAACATCAAAAAAGCTATGTATACGTTTTGAAAAGACAAAGTTGGTTTTGATATAGTTTTAACATTGGCAATAGTACTTTTTGGCAAAAAACTGGAAAAAGTACGTTTGAATTTTTTAAATATCATTTTTATGTATGGAAATGTTTCGTTTGAATTAACTAGCCATTTTGAATCACAAATGTGACCAGGAAGTAACACGTTTTGATCTATTTTGACGACACCAATCGATATACCGATATTTTTTTCATAAGCATCGATACCTAACTCGGTTTTGTAAATTTTGGCAATAGTACGTTTTGGAAAACCTCTCATTATGGACTGTTTGTTAAATACAAAAAACAAGTTGCAAACTTCCAGGATAATTGTATACTACTTCTCTTTTGAACAAACTCTTTATATCTTTTATATTATTAATTTTGTGCATCATCTCTGTATAGGGTACAATAAGTGCAATCAGTTGGCCGAGTGATGTCTGTACCATACCGTCATGGTTGACAGACACAGCCAGCACTTACTGTTTTGTAACAAAGTTAGTCATAATAAATTAGTGCTTTTTTATTCGTCTAAAAAATGAACTTACCAGATTTTCCTTTTATAAGTCCATTTTCAAACATTTGCTCTATAAAAGTTTAAATTATAAATAACATCAAATTAATCTATATATAAACAATTCATCCTGTACCTGTTGACTAATTTTATGTTTTTCATTGTAATGAACACAAAATATCTCACACGTAAAATATTGCTCACGACGCGCCGTCAGGCAACACCATCAACACCAATGCAGCGCGAACTGCACATGGCGGTCGCAAGAGCGCGTCGGTCCGTACTCACAAATTCCATATAAATGTTTAAGCCATTGACGCCAGTTTAAAATACCAACTACTCTACACGCACGCTAACGTATCATTAAAGTTCATACCACCAAACTATTCAATTTTCTCTAAAAGTCTTCAAATCCACAAGACAACTAACCCCCTTTTCAACCCCTAGCAGTTCATAAATTATTCGTTAGTAAAAATAACCATATGACAGCTAACATTATCCAATGGTATGTAAACGGGTTTTACAGCAAACTAGAAGAACTCCAACTAATAATCAAAGAACCCAACCCTAATTGTTCGCGCCAAGCAATTAACGCTTATCGCGGGACGCAAATCTGCTACGGCGACATCGTCTCTCTTCTTCCGTCCACTCATCCTCTCTCCTACATGCCGTTATTAATGAAAAAACGATTAGGTATTATGAATTGTATTATTGTTATATGTTTTGATTTATATTCTCTTTGTGTTTGTCTTAACAATTATCTGTCGGCCTTCTGCCTCAGATAGTACTACACTATTATCAATATTATTATATCTTTTGTTTTTGTTTACAATCTGCGGCCAACGCCCTACATTTTATTGTTCGTGCTGTGTTTTTTTGATCCGCTAGTACAGCGTCCATATATATATTTTTTCTATGATCCGCTCATATAGCGATCAAAATATTATTATTAAAATAAACATATTATACTATTGCGAATTGCTAGTACAGCGATCCGCGATTTGTATGTTTGGGTCCGCTATTAAAGCGAGCACCACCAATATTCATTTGTTATTGTATATCTTCAAGTGCACACGGTTGCCAAATTATTATTATTTATATATATATTGTGCGAATGATCGGAGCTGCAAATAAAGATACGCTGATCAAACAAAATCGTAAGTCTTTATTTATTCTATTCTCATCGTCATCCTTGGGAGTTCGTTGGTGTCAACGTCGGTGCCGTCCGGTTCTCCGCGTAAGTCCGCCAGCAACGTAGGTACATACGTTGTGTGAGAGGCCGCCCCAGGTCGTCCAGGTCGACGTACACCAACATCGTCGGTGCCGTCCGGTTCCGCGCGTAAGTCCGCCAGCAACGTAGGTACATACGTTGTGTGAGAGGCCGCCCCAGGTCGTCCAGGTCGACGTACACCAACATCGTCAGTCAGTGGGTCGTCTCAAGACTACAATAGGGTTAAGTTAGTTTTTAAGGATTATCCCTATTGTTGTGAGCTCTGTGGTCATTGCACCAAACCGAATCGGCCACAGAGACCCCCTCCCCATAACTAGCCTGCACCTTCCTCACTCCTTCGTTGGGTAGTTCTTTTCCGTCGTCGTCGGTGTCGTCGTGGTGCGTAGAATTGCCTACCCACCAAACATTAGGCGAAAGCACAAATGGTTGCCTACCTACGAAATAGTAGGCGGCAGGTGTGACATAGGCCAAACTTCTTAATCACCTCAAAAACAAATTGTTTCTCGGGCATCACCGAGTGGTCCTTCGGGTGTTACGGCCGAATTCTCGGGCGTAAACACTAATATTATATGTATAAAGAAAACCAATTTTAATACCAATAGTATCCCAATTCTACAGAATTACAACGTTTTCCAAAATCCCGTAGTTCCTGTATAAGATCCAGGGAGGGAGTAGAAACTTTGGTTTATCATAATTACCACACCGAAAAATCACACTTCTTACTGATCTTGAAGATTTCGCTCTTTCAATCACACTCCCCCATGTAACCTTAATAGTTTTTAACATTTATATACCTAACCAAAAAGAATTCACACTCCAATATATAGAACATATTATTAAGCAATTCCCCAACACGTCCATCATCGTTGGAGATTTCAATAGTCATAGCGAATCTTGGGGTTCACACAAGACTGATTCTACAGGCAAAATAATTGAAGAGCTGCTTCCAAACACAAATCTCAAATTATTAAACAATGGAAAGCATACCAGAATAAATCCCTCTAACGGACACCCGTCAACTATAGACCTCACCAACGCTTCAATATCCCATAAACTGGAATGGAACACTCTTCCCGATATTTATAGCAGCGATCATATTCCTTTAAAAGTATCGATGACCCTCCCTCTCGACAGATCAGATTTAAATTACTCTCCCATGTGGAAAACTAAAAAAGCTAACTGGGATCTATTCTAGGTGATTATGGAAAAAAATAATTCCAATTTGTAAGCCCCTCCAGAATAAACTTTAACACAGACGAACCAAATTTTACCTCCCTCATACAAGAAATCGCTAAAATTTCCATTGGTGTCTCTCTAAGTAAAAAACATAAACCCAGAGTTTCCTGGTGGAATGACCATATAAAAAAATCCATCAGAGAAAATAATAGCTCATAAGACATTTGAAACTACAAACACTCAAGAAGATTGTATTATCCTAAAAATATGTAAAACAAGATTCCTCGTAAAAAGCAACAAGACTTCCAGCTGGAAACATATTTTCGTGTCCAGCATACATAATCAAACAGACTCCTCCATTGCCAGGAAAAAAATTAAATCAATAAAAGGAACTAAGAGAACCAAGACCATACATTTACTTATAGACTCGAAATTCCCCTCTTCTCCCAAAGGGGTAACCACTTCTCTCAAACTTATTTTCAATCATAACTCCAGTTATGCTAATTATGACCACGATTTCTTAGCACACTCAAAACGTTTCATCAACTCAGTCAATATGGTAGACCTTCTCGACCTACATCAGACAATACTCAATTCCAAACTGAAGATAGAAGAACTAGAAGATGCTCTTCAAAACTATAAAATTAAAGCCCCTGACCCTGACGTTATTCGTTACTCTTTCATCAAAAACTTCCCAAAAAGCAGCACAAATCACCTCTTAGCCATTTACAATACGATATGGGACACCAACATTTTTCCCAACTCCTGGATACATGGATATGTCATTCCCATTCTCAAGCCAACAAAAATAAATTTTTTTCGGAAAGCTATCGACCTATTTGTCTCCTCAATACCTTATGAAAATTACTAGAAAAAATATTCTTTTGCTAACTCATATGGTTTCTTGAAAATTCAAATCTCCTTTCAACACATCAAAATGGATTCCAATGAAACCAAAGAACCATGAATAACCTTCTGACCATAAAAAATGATGTACGCACCTAAATACTTAACAAGCAATGCCTAGGTATGATAAGCTTTGATATTGCTAAAGCAAATGACACGGTGTTTAGAAACAGAATAATAGACAAACTCAACAAAATTATTGCCAAAGGAAACATACTTGATTTCGTATGTAACCTAACCGTTCCTTCCAAGTAAAAACTCCCAGCACACTCTCAGAGACCTTCCTAAAATGAGGCAGAGTCCCAAAAGAATCCACCATCTTCGTAAGGCTTTTTCTGATAGCTTTCAACAATATTTCTGAAGAAATAACATTCCCTAACATACCTCTGCTCTATGCAGAAGAATTTACTATTCTCTGCCGCAGTACAAACATTAATTCTATTCAACGGACACTACAAGATTAAAGAAACATACTCATGTCTAGGTCAAAGCCATCTAGCTTGTTCCTTTAAATGTTGGTATTATTTAATGTATGAATATTGTAAAATGTATTGTAACGTTCAATGGCCATAGTGGCCGCGGATTTTATGTTAAAAAAAAAAAAAAAAATGTATTTTTCATATTATTTTAAAATCAAATTAACAGACTTACAAACTTTTATAATAAACACTGTATAAATGTGATTACATTGAGCGAAACTCAATGCATTTATAAGAGCAATATGTTGTGTATATTATAAAGTAAAATAAAATTACTTACTGTAGCATCTGACTGCAAGTGCAAATTCTAAATAAGTAAATAGTATGTAAAAAATGTATTAGGTATTTTACAACCAAAATGAGTCCAAAATAGTTGACATCTAAGAGATCTTCACAACCACTGACAAACGCACATGGGTTGTAATACACTCTAGACATCCCTAATGTATTTTTACCATAGCAATTCTTTTCATTATTTTCATAGTTATAAATTACCCTAATTACTCGCTTTAAAGTTAAAATATCAAGACATAGGCATATGTTTAAGAATAATATTATTAACGTGAAGTTTGTTTTTGTATAAATTAAAATTAAAAATTAAAATTTTGTTCTGTAGAACATACATTTTCTATTATAATGTATCTACGTTTGGAAGACAAGGTCATCACATATGGTTATGGCAAAGGGACTTCTAATATTTAATATGACATTGCTAATATTGTTCTAAGCGAGAAATAATCATAATACTATGTAATAGGGTACCTACTTTTACATACGAGTAACAAAATAAATTACATATTTAAAGAACATGAATACAATATGTCTACTACAATGCCTGATGGGTATAAGCCATGAGCTCATAGCTTATAACTGCTAATGTAAATCTTAATTTAGGTGAAGAAAAAAAAATTAGCATAATATTGATATATTTATATGTTTATAGATTTTTAACTATTTCTGTTATAAATATAACGTAATTAGAAATCTCGTATATTATTTGTCTTAATAGTATGTAATAAAAAAAAAAAATAATAATGTACTCACTTCCTTTACGTTCAGGTGCTTTTAATGCATCTATATATCCAATAATATATTATGCCATAAAACATACAGTTAACATAATAATATGTTTGGGCAAGTATGTAAGTACCAACAATGGTGTTGCGATATTTTGTTCCGCGGGTTAATTTCTTCCCTTTTGAAATATTTTGTTCCGTTTTGGGATTTTTTGTTAATTTTTTTGATCCTCTTTAATATTTAAAAAAATATTAGGAATGATTTTTTGTTCCTTTAATTAAAAATCAAAAACAGAACAAAAAATCATAAAACGAAACAAAATTACCCAGTGCAACATTTTGTTCAGCGTGGATATTTTAATCGCATCTTAGGACATTTTATTCAGTTTCATGAATTATTTAAACCTTTTATAAAATTTAATAGCGGAACAAAATATAACTAAAGGACATTTTGTTCCGTTTGAAGATTTTTGTTCTCCGATTGTTTATTTTGAAAAACTAACAAAACGTCCCCAAAAAGGAACGAAATGTCCGAGGAACAAAATATCAAATTACAACCAACAATAATTTAATAATAAATTTAGCGGTAAATAACACAAAGTACGATTGATATTAAAAATGTCCGACAAGGTTAGTTACTATGAGGCCTGAGTGTTTCGCTGGGTGTCACGGAGCTGACAAACCAAGGCGCTCGTCGACGGCAGTTGCGTCCTCGACGCGACAGATAGATACTGGCTTTGAAGTTATGCTAACACCTTGCCAATGTCTCGTATACGATTGATTGCGGTAAGTGAGAATCGCAGATTGCCGACGTTAGCTCTCTCGTGCTTAAGACACTGCGTCGGATGATTACATCTCCACAAACCTCTCAGGAATACCTTCACCAATAGATGAGCCAAATTAGCTGACTGCAAGGACGTGGTTCTGGCAAGAGAGATAACACCGAGGCTGTAAGGCGCACTAAAGAATCGAGTCCTGTTACTCGGTAATCTGGATTCAGCCAACCGCTTTCAAAATACCTTGCTTTTGCAGGGTGGTCCGGCATTGTGAACCGGACCAACCTCGACTGCATCGTGCCTTCAACTGCAGAACTTCGAACGCATCAGTCCGATGGAACCGGTTAACTCAGTTAGCCGTCAAAAAGACCAATTTGTTACCGTAAGACCTAAACTATCAACGAATGGGTGGTGCTGGGTACCACATACCTGTGTAACATCGTAGTAGCGCTGGATGGAAGCTAGGTGTTGGGTGCTATGATCCGACGGTTGTCGTCGGTTGTCGATGGCTTTCGTTGATCGTAGCCTACTGGCATCCAATTGGTATATGGTTAGGTTAGGTTAGGTTAGGCCTAACATAACCTTACCTAACCTGGTGGGGTATATGGAGGGGATTCCCATGCACAGTGACCAATGAGTTTTTAATATCGTTTTCTCGTGCTTACGAGTATTTTTAATAGAAAGGACTTTCAAAGAACATATCTAATATAGTAAGCTGATACTGTGCAGTGGCGTACCATAGAATGAGGATGTATGTCAGTTGAAATAAATATAGACTTTTATGAAAATGTTAAAATCTTATTTATTATTGTTGATTCTTCAGTGAAAATTCTTCTAAATCTAAATTGACATATTTCCCATATTTAGTTAAATGATTGGTGTGAAGGTGCTTGTGTAAGCTCGGAGAAACACCTATGATTAAGTAAGAATTATTATAAGGAACTCGTTCATTTTCTAAAGGAACGAATTTTATTTTTTTTAAGGAACAAGGATTGGAACGAATTAATTTTTATAATCAACTTTAAAAACACTGAACATCAGTCTGGTCTGTATGACTGTATAATACGAAAATACACAATTAATCCTTATGAACTAAAATTAAAATATTTCTTACTGGTACTTACCTTCAAAAGTAGGACATGCGCTGTACTTATAACAAAACGCTGATGTTGTTCTTAAGAATACTTTGAAAAAATAAAAAAATAACAGTTTAATTAGATACAAATTTTTATTATAAGATAGTTTAAGAGTATACGAGTATATTATAATTTAAAATATAATAATAATATATTATTTTGTAATTTGTGTAATTTGTGAGATTTATGTTTTATTGGTGTGGAATCAGTATAATAATTATCTACCTGTATCATTGTCAGGCTCATAATTAAAAACAAACGTTTTTAGTGGATCTGAAATGATTTGAATTATGTTCAAGTAAGTGTTTATTATTAGTTTGTAAATGCTATATTTTATATTTGCATTGTGATACGCAGTAATAAATATACATGGATTACAAAAGCATTAAAAATTCAATAATTATTATTATAAATTATTGACAAAAACCACTTACACTCATCAAGTAAGCCTCTTCTGAATTTATTATCTAATATATCATATAATATAAGATTTTAGTATACAATAGGTCATATAAATATATATTATTAAATCAGTCTTGTAGAGAATACTTTTATTTTGTATTCGCAATACATATTCTAATAAATGAGAAAGTATTAAGGTTTTCAGAATACATGTTTCAAAATATTAAATACGTAGTTCTTAAAAAAGTATATTCAGAATACATATTCGAATACTTTAAAAAATATATGAATACAGTTAGAATACTTTTTTTCACAACTAGTTTTTGTCAGTTTTTGAATGATTGGTAATTAACATCTATTAATTAATAATTACAAATTCATCGAAATCATAAGTTATCTATAAATGTTGACCACATATGATACGGCTAATACGGAATACAACACGTTGGTGTTTATAAAAATAATCATATAATTTAACAATATTAAATTTAGTTCAAAGAATAAAATTAATGTTCATGATTTATAATATGTCTTGTCACAAATTTAAAACTAATTTTCTAAATTTTTCTGGATGGGTATAAATTACAAATAATACGTATTTGAATACTTTACAAGACTGCACAAAAGTGTATGTAGGTATAAAATAAAACAACTGGGAGGAACATGAAAGGTTAGCGGTGCTTGTAATAATATTATTATGATGATTTGTAATATTTTAGTAATAATTATTTGGAGAGATGTATTGAAAATCTGTGTATCGTACTAATCACACCACGTAGAAAAAAACACTACACAAACATTAACTAGATATCTACATATAATTTACAGCCTCCGATAATAATTTTGGTGTAAAAAGAGTTTTTTACAACCACTTGTTAACTACATATATTTCTTCTTCTACTATTGTTAGTACTTTTTGATCGTTATATTACTAAGAAAGTATCAACAAGACTATAATTTATTATATACCATCTCATACTGAATTAATTCCCTCTTCCCTGATGCTGAATTATAATAATAAAGTATATACATTTATTATCAAATAATATAATGTAATACGTACTACATTTTTATAACTATGTGTTAGCCGGTAAGTAGTCATGAAAACTTACGCAATACATCTATTTGTGATTGAAACTCGTCTTGGTTCCCCTTCTGAAGGAAATCATTTACTATAAAATTGTATATTTTTATAAATTTCACTTTGTTACTGTTTTTATATTTTGTTATAATCAACTATACACAAGTGTAATAATTACGACATAAAAATAATACAATAATATTTTAAATACAAATTTAACATAATGTAATGTAGTATGACCATAATACTTTTTTAATCGAAATTAAACTACGTATTCTGTCTGTACAAGCAACTTTTTTACTCTACACTAAAACCTATAAATAGTATCAGCAATAAAAGTGGATTTAGATCAGCTATGGGAGACTTCGTAGTAGTCAAATATATACGTTATATGAACATATTATCTTCTATATATATAAAAATGAATGTATGTCAGTGTGTCAGTGTGTCTGTGTGTCTGTGTGTCCATGTTACCATGGTTACCAAGGTGGCCATGGTTACTAAGGTTACTAAAGATAGACTAGCTGATCCCGTGCACTATATTGATTAACCGGCTGTGTGACGGGGGAAAGCGACGCCAGTACACGGCGGTCTCTCAAACCTTTAGCCATCTTTACCGCGCCCGACTCGTCCGCGCCTTAACGGCGCAATCGTCATCCCTCGCTAAGAGGTGCGTCTGGGCGCCCGAGCGCCAGGCAGACGGCTCAGAGCATGCCTAATTCAAGGCATATTATGGGTATCGCCGAATGCGCCAGCGGCGGCAGGTTTTTAATCTACTCAAGCAAACCCCCTTCTACTGAAAGCGCTACTTCCACAACCTCCGAGGTTCCATCCACATAAGCCACGGACGCGCGACAGTCGCGCGTGCGAATGAGCAATCACTCGCTCGCCCGGCTGTCGGACGCGCGTGTCCTAGCTACCGGAGTGCTGTTTTTACGAGCAGGGCTCTCTCCGGTACCCGCGGAATAAGATTTCGGGCTCCATATCCCAGGTACTCACAACGACCTATTTCCCACAAGCACGATATCGGGGCGGGGATCCGCAGGATTTTCCGCCGCGATCCGCCTTTCTGTGCGGTACGGTTTACTGCGCGGGTGGCCGTTCCCGCACCGGGTAATTTCGCCCGGATTTTCGGTGACTGATAGTAGACGACTGGTTTCTGCCCACTACTAGCACCCGTTCGCTCGCATCTCCTGGATGCGGGCTCTCGATCGAGTTTTCAGTGAGAATGAACCGGCGTGTGATCGGAGGTCCGCGGACGGGTCGTGTATGAGGTACCCGCCCGCGGTTGCTTTTGCCCAATCCTTCCGTCTCATTCCCACTTTAACGTATTCATCGGTATGTCGCAAGGTTAATGGATCACTACCTTTTTATTCTCGTTGCGTCCCCATTTATCCTCACTCGGGTTTATTTATCTCGTGCGGACTAGAAGGGTTATCCCTCTTTCCCTCGGCCGCTGTACGTGGTACAGGGCCCCGAATTGGATTATTACTTCCAATTACGACTACCGAGCTAACCCTGCATCAGTGCGCCAGTGTATTCTTAGCGAATTCACTAACCGCCCGGAACATGGCCTCGGAGCTCGTCATGAACTCTTACTCACCCGGCCAGTCCGCACCGGCCGCTCGCACGGCGAGTTTGAGTTTTTCCTCCTTCCAGACTGCAAGTGGGCAATCCATAAGCAGATGCTCCGCAGTTCCGCTGTGGAAACCGCATGCGCAAGCTGCATCACCTACAAGGTTAAAGTCGTGGATTTTTGCTTCCGAGATCCTCGTGGCCGGACAGCAGCCGGGACGTGTAATGATCCATTCGGCACCACCCACGACCCACCCGGCGTCCGGCCCCGGGGAACCATCGCGCGGTCCACCTATCCTTGGGCTCGCGACCCACTTGCTCTGTCAGAGGAGTCCACTTTTTCGTCCGGGGTCCGAGTGGCCCGAGCCATCGCTGGTAATCGGTGGCGACACGGTGTCCCCTGCCGAAGCGGGGACAGCGTTCCGCCCAGGACGACACTCGGTCGTCGGGCCACTCAGCTCCGTCCGAGTTCTCATGAGCTCATCAAGCGGCGAGGCCCCGAAATCCGAGTCCCCACCTTCCAGACCGCAGTCTGTCGGGGTGCGTTCCTTACCTTGATTTAAGCTCATGAGTAGTCTCTTTTTAAAACCGGGTTCAACCAGTCCCCAGAGTCCACTTTTAACCGGATGGACGGCCCTCAGATACGCCCTTCGGAAGGCGCCGAGGTTGTAGCGGGATCAAGAGTTGATCCAGCGGCGGGCGGATGTGTCTATGTTCCGCCCGCCACCCACTCCGCCTACCAGCGGGGTGCACCGGCCGGGTTCTCAGAGCGCCCGGCCTGTTTGCTCGCCTGATGCCGTACCATCAGGCGGGCGGAATGTGGGCGCCCATGCATACGGACATATGCGGACACGCTTATTCCCCATTCTGATTTCGGGGTTAGGAATTCTGGTATTTCGCCAGGTTCGCTTACCCCGCGCCAGTGTAATTCGGGGGTAAAGGGCATATCCGTGCATGACTTGACGTCTGGACATGTAACGAGTGTCCCGTGTCTTTTGCCGGGAATTATTTAGCCCATAATTACCTCCCCCGAATTGCTTAGCCGATATTCTCAGTCCTAAAGACTGGGAGCTTTCAGAGTTATGCTCCGTCAGGGACTTATTTCCCGGTACATTCCATGCCGCTGCGCTGTCAGGTCAGCGGTTTGACTACTTAAGGCCTCATAAAGACTTTCGCGGGCGGTCCTACCCGGTCAATCGCAGTGTGGTTTTTGCATACGCTGATTACACTCTGGGTTCTTACATCAGAGTTTGTAGTGCGCATATGCTACTCGGCTGGTAATCGCGGCTTGTACCTAGCCGCGATAATTGCGATTTCCCTTCTGCGGTACCGCCTTTCCGCATCGGGGTATGGAGTGCATAGAATTACGCACCCTCCCCATCTCGGTTTTCCGGTCGGCCGGCGAGCGCCTGCGGGGAGGCCTGGTGGAACGGTGACAGTCGTTACCTTTTGCCCCTCGCAGACGGTCGCCAGTCCACCCGGCTTCACCATCGGGTTTGACTCTTTTTGTCGAACAATGGCCTCGGGGAGCCCAGCGGCCCGGCTTACGGCGTCCTCGCTTATTCATTTACTTTGGCTTCCACGATTAGACGCTATTCGGACCGCCTTTTTCCGCGAGGTCTTATCTCGCTGCTAGATGTAACCGTACGCGAGGCCGCCGATGTGTTTCGCCGGCCTCGTTACCAATAAATATTGGTATTTAAGGCTTATCGGTTTACAAATTGTATCTGACACCGCACGTTACTGCGGCGGTCCAATTTGGACTAATGCTTTCAAATAGAACTCTTTTCTCGGGCGACCACTCGGTCTTTTCGCCTCGGGTTGCAAGTAACTTACCGTACCGTTCTAAAGTCGTTCGAACGATATCGGCTTCATTTTTATGGCCGCCCTCGAACTCGAGCTCCTTCGTTCCTCGTTTGAGGGCGATTTTACAATTTCGCCCCCCACGGAGGACCTTGTTATATGCGCTCAAGGCACTCACTGCCGTCCGCAGTCGGAGGCCGCCGCCCACCGTTTGCCGCTCGAAAGCGGTTCGGTGTGCAAAATATTGGTATTAGGCCGCCCGATGCGAAATTGTCGGTTGGTCGGCGGAAACCGCCGCCATCTGACCCCTCCTCGACAATTTCCGGGGGCTTTAACGAATAAACTTCATATTTACGAGAACATGAGACCCGCAGACTCTCGGCAAGACGGGGGACGGTCGGACCCCAATCACGCGGCACTGCCGCGAGCCAGTCTCCCGGCCCGATACCAGTCTTCCGGCCGGCATCATGCCCTCAGCGCGTTGCGGTTACAGAAAATCCGTACTCCACAGAAGCAGTCTCGTCGAGATTTTATGATTTCGCATGTGTTCGACCGGTGGCCCTCGGGCCGGACTCCGTCCGCGGCAGGTCCATCCCGGACGGTGACGGGATATTCCTGGTACGCGCGGACTGGGCTGTCCACTCCGCGCGGGCCCGGTCTTATTTTACAGTGCTGTGCCGAGTCCCTCCGTCCTTGGGCCTGGACCGAGGGTACAGTTTCCCGGGAGCGCCTTCAAGCCCGTGCACTATATATAAAAATGAATGTATGTCAGTGTGTGTGTGTGTGTCCATATTACCATGGCAACCATAAATATATTTTTTTGAGATTTCCGTCCATATTATCATGGCAACCAATTATATATTATTTTGAATTTTCCGATGGAATGTTTTGTATAGAAACGGTTGCCATGGTGATATGTAAAACATATTATTCATATAGAGTTGACAATTTTAATGGGCAATTTAGTGCAAGGGATCAAATATTTTTATACATATAGATAGATTAAGACCTCTGGGCAGAAGATCGGCTGATTTAAAAAGGGAGAGGACCAACACCGGGACGTGCTCAAACAGGAATTTTGAGATTTCTGATGGAAATTTTTGTTTATTTATATGGTTGCAGTGGGTTTCAAAGCTATAATATTAATAATAATTTGTTTAAAATTGTTGTTATGGTAACCGTTATATTATAAAAAAAAACATATTATTCATATAGCGTTGGTATTTTTAATGGGCAACGAAGTGCACGGGATCAGCTAGTAATTGATATAAAAGTGACTGAAACATATCTTTTTGAAATACTTTTTTACTGTTTTTATATTTTGTTATAATTAACTATACACTAGTGTAATAATTACGACATAAAAATCATACAATAATATTTTAAGTATGAATGAAGCATGGAGCAATGTAGTAGAACCATCAGTTTTCTCCTCGCAATTAAACTATTAATCATTTCTGTACAAGACGCTTAATATTCTACACTAAAACCAATAAATGATATTAACAATACAGTGGATTCAGAGCAGTTATGGGAGCACAAAAATACACAAAAATGTTGTAAGAACTGAAATTTATAAATATTATTATAATGTCGAAGGCATCCAATTAAAGTTCCAATCGATCTCTTGAGAAGATGATCAGAAACGTTATTATTTTTACAGCGTTAAAATCAAACCATCTAAAGTATCACAATCTTCTTTCAGCATAGGGTCTAAAAACGATTTTTTTATTGACCGACTGGAAACCACCTTATTCATCTGTTTTACTTCATAATATTACAGATTAAATAGCCACAGTACACGTTATTAAATATTAAAATATAACACTCTAAATAACTAGACATTTATACTTACTGAATTCTCTTCTAAAACTATCAAGTGATTTATCGTGTCGAAACTGTCTATCTATAAATATATAAATCTCAGTTTATTATTTTTATTTTGTATTTTGGATGAGAATAGGTGACTTAGGCCCTCTTAACAACCACTACATCTCTCCATTATTCTCTATCATTAGCTAGCTCTTGGTCAATTATTACTCCTACACTTTTTAGGTCACTCTTAACTCTGTCTATACATCTTTGTCTCGGCTTTAATAATAGCCTCTTTCCATTGGATATCCATTTTGTTACCCCTCGAGTTATCTGATCTTGTGCCCCTTCATATGTTTTCTGCCCAGCTAATACGCTTACTTTTCAGTGTAACTACTAAGTATTTTCTGATATTGTAACAACAATCTTGAGATTCACGGTGGAAAAAGAAACTTTTTTTTTTGTTTTATAAATGGCTGCAATTTTATAATAAAAGTAATAGTTGAAATTAGCATTATTTTTTGTGTATTTAACTGTTTGCGATTGGTTACTCGTAGGATCATGTAAAAGTTTAATTAGAAATCTCATAGTTTAAAATGAAGAAACTATATCATAAAACCAAAGTATGTGTGTGGATTAACACTCAAAAACTAATCAATTGAATTACATGAAAATAACAGAGCTAAATCCAATCCCCGACTTTATGTTGCCCATCTAGGTAAAATTTTACCTGGTACAATGCCGCATATTAAGTGAACGAAAGGGCTGGGTGAGCATATTCTGAGGGATCCAAGTGAACCGTGGGTACGGGACCCACAAGGAGTCTATAATTGAACTAAGTCCATCGAGTAAGGTACAAGGAGTAAATGCGAGTGGTTGGGCAGAAACTCCATCATTGTATTTTAGACTCTCGAACAATTTTGTATTTATCACGCATGTAACTTATAAGTGATTAAATTAATATTCTAACAAATAAATAAGAATTAATACGATTATCCGGGTCCTGTGAGTACATTATTTCACGTATCATGCCAATGTCGATTTCAGTACGGTGATTTAACACACTTTCCCACTAATCAAATGACATAATATATCAACTACAATAATAACTATGTAACAGGAGATAGGTATGATTTTACATTGTAACCATTTATTGATCGCTCAACCTATCATTAATACATATTTCATAATACTATTAGAGCGTTTTTTTATTTGTACCTATTACCTATTGTAATATATTTTATCATCTATATGTAAGCGCATTATACATTATATAAATTTAAATATAACACTAGATACAAGTAACTGTTAATGTATACCTACTGTCAACAGTTGGTACAATTTCATCTTTTTTATTCTTTACGGTATCGATCGAATATGATTGATCTATAAAAGGATAAATTATATTTCAAGTAAATATATCTCAGTTTAACTCAATATCTCCTAGTAGTGATATATACATATTGACAGGTGGACTACCACTTATTTTTTGAAGTTACTCAAAATCAATTTTGAGAATATATTTGTGTTCTCAAAAATATTACTAATATTGAAAATTGAGATCCCATCCGGATCTCGTTTAGAGCCACATTTATCAGTATTTTCTATTTGGATTTAAAATATACAGCTTTTCCACTTTCTGATCGTATAACATGCTTGCAGATATCATTATTAGTTTTTTTTTTTTAAATTTTTATTCAAATCGTCAAAAATGTTTCCAAGTAAATATATGAAAAAAAAAGTGGCTTACGCGGGAGTAAACTAGTGAGAGGCAAAAAAGGGCTCATGGTGGTCAACCTGTTAAGTCAGTGGCAACACAAAACTGCTTATAATTATTGATGTTATTTTGAATAGTCGACTCCCATGAGTAATACATATTATACAATATTCTATCAAATCCGCATTGAACGATTCACTTATTGTAGATACTAAAAATATTATCATACACATCATGTTCAAATATACTAATAAAGGTTCATAAAATAATTACAAAATAGAAATTAAACAATAGGAATAAATTTTGTACAAACCAGCTTTCTATTGTAGACTAATATATGTATATTTAACAATTCTAATAGTTACAATATCTTGGCTTATAAGTATTCATTTACATTAGAACAAACTAATAATCGCTTTACGTATTATCATTAATATCAACATAATACGTAAATGAATACATATAAATCGGTATTTGTACTACATATTTCAATTTTCAATACATTTAACCATCAACAATCAATATATGCATAATACAATATTTTGATATAACATTATAAATACTTACTACACCTATTGTATACTTACAGAATTTGGTCAATACCTTTTGAAATGGATCAGTGTTAAGTTCGTACAAATCTATGAATAAATAATTTATATTATACAATACACAGATGTCAATCTAAGATTGTTACTGTTTTTTTATTTCATTCTAATCAACTTCATACACTTTTGAACGCAATTACAACATAAAGATATATAAAATTTAACCTGGTGCAATGGAGATTACCACTCAGTTTTCCGTACTTAATGGATCAAATATCTAACCAAAATATTATGCTCTAATTATGAAGTGTAAATATCACAATGGCTTTCATATTTCTAGATAAGTCAATGACATGTTTTATCATGTCGAATCTCAAAAAAGAGTTTTGAAAATTATATGGACGGTCAGTCAAAGGACAATAGACAAGAATTTGAAAAAAAATCCAAGAATAGGTACTATTAGTTTCTTAAAAAAGTACAGAATATGTTTGCGTACCTTTATATGTTATAATTGTTTGTATAGACTATTTATGAAATACAAAAAACAAGTAGCAAACGTCCAGGATAATTGTATACTATTCTTCTTTTGAACCAACTCTTCATATCTTTTATGTTATTAAGTTTGTTCATTGTCTTTGTATCGAGGGCAATAAGTGCAATCAGTTGGACGAGAGTGATATCTGTAAAATACCTTCACGGTGGACAGACAGACACAGCTAGCACTTACAGTTTTCTAATAAAGTTAGTCATAATAAATTATTGCTTTTTTATTATTTAAAAAAATGAACGTACCTGGTATTGCTCTTATAAGTCCATTTTCAAACATTTGCCCTATAAAGTTTTCGATTATAAATAACAGCAAAATAAATCTTTATAAAAACAATCCATCTGTACATCTGTGTCATGTACTAAGATATACAGTACTGGAAAGCATTATCAATGAAACCAGTGTACAACCATAGAACAATATAGAAACGAAACTCGATCAGCTGATTTCGGTCATGGTTACCTATCTATGATCTGAAATCTAAACATACGGAAAACACGAAAACGGTTCCACGCACCAACATGATGTTAGACCCAAGGTTATCAATATTATGAAAACGGTTCCAAGAATATGGCTTGTTTACCATGTCATATTTCACGTATGCCACGCTGCCCTGATAACCGTGTTCAATGCCGCAAACGTATGATTCGGTCAACGCACATAGTTTCGTACCCCTGGTACAATTCTAGTTGGTACAACTTCGATATAAACGCCATCTAGGTACATAATTGCATTACATAATAATACTTGTTATTCTATGACCGTGCTTGTAATGGTAATAATATATTATTTAATAGTTAAATTATTAAATTTTAATTATTATTTATTGTACCTACTAATATATTATACAAATTCAAGAAACGAAATTAGATACAAGATGTGTTTGCTCCGCAAACAATTCAAGTATTTTCATTTTTCGAGGTGGGAGCAATAGCAGTAATCAGCTTTCTGTTCGGTATGTGTGTGTGTGTGTGTGTGTCTTAAACGTGACGACCAGTCGGGGAACGCGTGCGTTGTCTCACCGTCAGCTTGTGATAGCGATGCGCCGTTAACTAACTGATAGTGGGCAATGTGCGTATTCAAGGGACTACGTAGTACGATATAATAGAATGGAAACGACAAGATGGGCGATTGACGGGGGACGGCCCGCAAAAGGTTCCTCTGTGGCTCGGTTATCATCAACACTCATAATCGAATGTTTTCAGCGCTACCTATAATAACTATATTAACTATAACTATATTATAACATTCCTATAATAACTATATTCGTATACTTAAAACAAGTAAAAATTGTCCAATTTGTTTAGTTCTCCGAATAATAATTTTAAAATATCAGACATAAATACAGTTATGTTCATAGAATAACGAATATATGGTATATTTTATTTTGTTGAATGCAGTTACGGATCTTCATTATAACTCACTGAATCGATTGAATTTGAAATTGACAATCAATTATAACTATATACATTGTATACATTTATATTCATCATTATATCATAAATGCACCATAAATAATGGCATCTAATAAGCACTGATGGCTCTGACATAATATAATTTTGTCTCCGTCTTAGGTATACACGCATAGGTAATTTACTAAAATATATGACCAGAAGTTACAAATTTATACTGTCATCTTAAATATTATAGAGAATTGATCTATAGTCAAACATAACCTAAAAACATTATGTGTTGGTTATTATCTCGTTGGTTTTTTACGATATTTTAATTTTCAAGTGAATTATATATGAACATTTACAAATATAATATTTTACATTATACTCATCACTCACTTAAAAAATTTGATTATAGTAAAAAACCAACAAGTGAACACAGTAAATATTTTTACATTTAAGTTTGATAATAGGTCAAATCACTCTTATCAAATATATAGTCACACGCACTAATTTGAACTGCTGGACGTAAGTTTTGATGTATTATTATGCATTAGTAAGACTTAGAAATCACAAGCCAGTACGAAGTCCTCTCAAGTAATACCTGATCAATTAACATATTCAACTATATACTTGAATTTTATGTAATAATGTATTTTTCATATTATTTTAAAATCAAAATTATAGACTAACACACTTTTATAATAAATACTGTAAAAATGTGATTACTTTGAGTGAAACTCAAGGTATTTATAAAAGAAATATGTTGTTAAGTCAAATCAAATTACTTACTATAGCAGGTGACTGCAAGTTCAAATTCTAAAAAATGTAAATAGTATGTAAAAATGTATAAGGTATTTTACGAACAAAACGACGGCAAGATAGTTGACATCGAAGAGAAAGTCACAATCGCTTACAAACCTACATGTGTTGTAGTACACTATACCTCATGTGTTTTTATCATAACAATTCTTTTCATTATTTATATAGTTATTAATTAGCCTAATTACTCACTTTAAAGTTAAAATATCAATATAATATAGGCATTTGTTGAAGAATAATATTCTTTATAATTAAAAACAGAAAAATTGTTCTGTAGAACATAAATTTTCTAGTAAAATATATCTACGTTTGTAACAAAAGGGGGTCTCATGTGGCTATGGCAAAGGTACTTGTGATAAGATAATAGTCTTACTAAAACTAACCTACAAAGTTAATCATATATACTCTTATGTAATATACTGTAGCTCTGTACTTCCATATACTATAACATGTGTACACTAATAATTATGTTTATTAAAGCCTACTTTACTAAGGTTCTCTCGTCTAATTATTATACAACAATTTAATAAACATAATTATTCTTTCAATGGAAAAGTTACTGCGCCCTGATCGTTTCGAGACTGATCCTAATTCCCCAACATCAGCAAAAGAATGCGCTCACTGGATCACAACATTCAATAATTTTGTCGAAGTAGCAAAAGTAAAGGAGGAAGACAAACTCAAGGTACTCACTAACTTTTTAGGACACTCAGTATATGACAGTGTCAGCGAATGTACAACGTACGGAGCAGCTATCAAAATATTGACTGATATCTACATCAAACAAAAAAATGAGATCTTTGCTCGGCATTTGTTAGCCACAAGAAAACAGCAAATGAATGAATCTATTGATCCATACCTTGGATTTTTAAAAATCTTATCTAAGGAATGTGCTTTTAAATCCGTTTCGGCCATCGAATACAGAGATGAATATATTCGAGATTCTTTTATCAATGGTCTTTTGTCTAACAATATTCGTCAACGCTTATTGGAGAACAACACATTGAAATTAGAGGAAGCTGTAACTCGGTCTCGGGCATTGGAAATGGCTCAAAAGCAATCTGAAGTGTATAGCATGCCTCTGACTCAAGGATCTGTGAACGCTCTAACCAAGGATACTACTTCAATGATCAAACCTGATAATAATCATCCAACAGTATCAGCGATACAACAAAAATGTTACTTTTGTGGCTATGACAAACATCCTCGCAGCTCTTGCCCAGCCAGAGATGCTGTATGTAAAAAATGTGACAAGAAGGGACACTTTTTGAAGGTATGTAGATCAAAAACAAAATCCGATAGCGCATTTGTGTCCATGGCTACTCTAGCTTGTGTAACTGCAACTGTACCAGGTCTCTTGTCTAAAGCTATTATGAGAGTAAAAGTAAACAACATTGATGCAAATACTCTTATTGATACTGGTAGCTCTAATAGTTTTATTAATGAAGAATTTGTCCAAATTCACAAAATAAAATCATATCCAGAAAACGGACAGGTACTTCTGGCGACAACTACCTATTCATCAAACCTAAAAGGTTATGTTCTTGTTGACTTACTGTTACAAGAACACACTTACAAAAATCTCAAACTATCTATACTCCCTAAATTATGCTCAGATATTTTAATAGGTCATGATGTACTAAGAACTCACTCTAGTATTGACCTTACATTCGGGGGACCAAAACCACCATTATCAATTTGTAATATGACTTTTGTAAATATAGAGCCACCTCGACTCTTCAATAATGTTGTTAAAGACTGTAAGCCAGTAGCAGTTAAGTCACGTCGCTATTCGGATGAAGATGCTAAATTTATAAGGGAGGAGGTCACTAAATTATTGTACGATAATATAATTGAAGAAAGTACTTCACCCTGGCGAGCTCAGGTTTTAATCACTAAAAGTGAAAATCATAAAAGGCGCATGGTTATAGATTACTCACAGACAATAAACAAATTCACTCTAATGGACGCTTTTCCCTTACCCAATATCGATGAACTAGTCTCTAAGGTCGCGCAGCATACCATCTACAGTACCATAGACCTGCGCAGTGCTTACCACCAGATCCCCATACACGAAGATGAACGTCAATATACAGCATTTGAAGCAGGAGGTCGATTGTACCAATTCAGAAAAATTCCATTTGGTGTAACTAATGGAGTGGCCTGTTTTCAGAGAGTAATAGATACTATAATATCCCAAGAAAATCTTGATGGAGTCTATGCGTACCTCGATGACATAACTATTTGTGGAAATAATCAAACTGAACATGATTTAAACTTAAACAAGTTTCTTACTATAATAAAGAAATATGGACTCATATTGAATGAGGACAAATGTCAGTTCTCGAAGTGTGAAATCTCACTACTTGGTCACCACATTAGCAACAAGCGTATAAGTCCAGACCCTGAAAGATTAAAACCACTGTTGAATCTACCACAACCTAAGGATGCCTCATCATTGAAACGAGTACTAGGTATGTTCTCCCATTACTCTAAATGGATTCAAGGTTTCTCTGACAAAATCCGCAGTTTGGTAGACTGCAAATCATTCCCTATGTCACCTATAGCAGCAGCTGATTTTGAACGCATAAAACAGGATATTGCTAAATCAGTGGTAAATTCAATTAATAGTGAAGAATTGCTGGTAGTGGAGAGTGCATCTGATTTTGCTCTAGCCGCAACTCTAAGTCAGAGTGGTCGGCCTGTGGCATTTTTCTCAAGGAGTCTCACTGAAGGTGAAAAAAGACACCCATCTGTAGAAAAGGAAGCATATGCAATCGTAGAGGCTGTGAGAAAGTGGAGGCACTTTCTTATTGGAAGACATTTCAAGCTAATAACAGATCAGGAAGCGGTCTCGTTTATGTTCAATCTAAAACATTCCAGCAAGATAAAAAGTGACAAGATAAGAAGATGGCGACTTGAGCTCTCATCTTTCAGTTACGACATAGTATACCGCCCTGGTAAGGAAAATACGGTAGCGGATGCTTTCTCAAGAGTCTGTGCAAACATTAATAATCCAAGTAAGCTTTTTGACCTTCACAAAGCATTATGTCACCCTGGTATGACTAGAATGTACCATTGGACTAGAAGTAAGAATCTACCATTTACTCTTGTTGATATTAAAAGGGTAACCACAACTTGTCCTATATGCGCTGAAGTTAAACCCAAATTCTTTAAACAGAAGGGAAACCATCTTATCAAAGCTACTTTGCCTTTTGAACGGTTGAATATAGATTTTAAAGGCCCACTACCCTCTAATACAAGCAATCATTATATCCTTACAATAGTAGATGAATATTCTCGCTTCCAATTTGCAGTTCCATGCCGGGACATTAGTTCAACTACTGTGATAAATAGTTTGTGGCAGTTATTCTCCATATTTGGTATGCCGGCTTACATTCATTCTGATCGCGGTTCATCTTTTATGTCACAAGAACTCAAAACTTTTTTGCACAACCATGGAATAGCCACCAGTCGTACGACACCTTACAATCCGGAGGGAAACGGACAAGCAGAACGATATAATGGGATTATTTGGAAAGCCGTCCAATTGGCCCAGCAAACACAAAGACTTAAAATAACTCAGTGGGAAGAAGTGCTAACAGATGCCCTACATTCTATAAGATCTCTGCTTTGTGCCTTTGTACAGCTATAAACTGTACTCCACATGAACGCTTCTTCCATTATCCTCGTCGTTCTTCAAATGGGAAAACTCTCCCTTCATGGCTTAACTGCCCTGGTCCAGTACTCATCAGAAAACATGTAAAATCATCAAAGTACGATCCACTGGTGGAAGAAGCTGAATTGATAGAGGCTAATCCCGAGTATGCTTTGGTGCGTTATAACAATGGACGTGAATCTACAGTGTCTCTGAAAGACCTGGCACCTCCAGGGGATAGAGGTCTGTTGGGAGAAAAGAGAGACAGAGAACATAGTATTAAACCATCAAGCGTAGAAGCTCCTGCATACGATTGTGGTCAAGAGAATAAAGATATTGTTATTGAAGAACCTACCCAGATGAATGAAGGGCTAAGCAAGACATTAAGTGATGTTGAAGAACCTAGAAGGTCTACAAGAACCAAAAATAAACCAAAGTATTTAGAAGATTATAAAACTAATTAATTAATTATTTATTTGTATTTGTAATTATTTATTTTATTGTTATTTGTTACCTAATAGTTAATTATTATTTGTAGGGGAGAATGTGATAAGATAATAGTCTTACTAAAACTAACCTACAAAGTTAATCATATATACTCTTATGTAATATACTGTAGCTCTGTACTTCCATAGACTATAACATGTGTACACTAATAATTATGTTTATTAAAGCCTACTTTACTAAGGTTCTCTCGTCTAATTATTATACAACAGTACTACTAATAATTAAAATGATATTGATAATTGTTCTAAACGAGATATATCACAATACTATGTAATAGGTACTTTTATATATTAGTAAGATAATAAATTACATATTTAAACAAATTGAAAACAATATGTCTACTATAATGCCTAATGGTCAAAAGCGATTAGCCATGAACTCATAGCTTCTAGCTGCCAATTTTAATTTTAATTTGAGAGTAGAAAAAAAAATAAGCATAATATTGGGCAAATTTATAGATTCTAAAATTTTTTTCTGTTGGAAATATAACGTAATAAGAAATATCGATATATTTCATAATATGTATTGATTACTCTTTTATTAAAGTAACACTAAATCAATGAATTCAAATTGTAATTATCTGTTTTCAGATTCTTCGTATATATGAATAAAAGAATTTCAAAGGATTCGTCTTGGTATGTAATAATTATAAAAAAAAAAAAATATATACAATATACTCACGTAGCTTACGATTAATATCGTCTAATGAATCTATATTATATTTTCAATATTTCATACTTTTAATAATTAATATAACATTTCTAATTTTTATAAGTGAGAAAATATTAGATAACTATGTAATAATTTATTTACTATTAAGATAATAAAGTACATATTTCAACCTAATGAATAAAATTAGTCTACTTTAATGCCTAATGGTCATAAGACAGAATTCATAGTTAATAGCTGGCGCCGTGAAATGTAAATCTTTATCTACTTATAGAGCACTGGTGGTGAACCTTTTTTGGGTCAAGTGAGAAATTTTTCTAATCAAGGTTTGAAAATTGTTCACGTGTCCAAAGGAAATTATATTTCCTATAAGCATAAAAATAAAGTTAAGGATTTTTGTCAAATTTTTTCCGTCGTCCGTCGGTTTAAACGTGTCACGTATGTATGGCTGTTATCATACATATCATATTATAACGAAAATGTTATCCATATATTATAAATAGCATAATTGTTTATAATTTTAATTTTTCACGCGCTATTGAAATTTGATCAACGTGGCATCTTTGACACGTGTTATTTATTTATTTATTTATTAATACGGACGAAAGTTCAATTCACAATATATTTGTATAGATAACAATAATATAATATAATTAAAAATAATAAAATATAACATAATAAAAGATGAAACGTTTAATATATAGAATAATAGTAATAATAATTAATAATAATAATAATAATAATAATAATAATAATAATAATAATAATAATAATGGTTATAATAATAACAATAATAATAATAATAATAATAATAATAAAAATGATTATAATAGTAATAATATTTCTTAGTAATACTATTTCCGGAAGACATTAAAATATTTATGGGGTCGTATGACGTATACTTTTTAGATGAATGAGGAATATAAAATAAATGATTGTTGAGAGTGTAGATAGTGGTTTTTGACTTTGAAATTTAATTTCCTTAATAAAAATGAATCATCAGTCTTGTTATTTAGCAATTTGGTGAGAAAAGTGTTGTATGATAAGTGTCTACGTAAATTTAAAGGTTCTAAGTTTAACAATTTTAAAATATTTTCTTAACCAAAGTAAGCAGTTCTTTGAATATTACATTTATGAGTTATGACCTATAAACCTGAGAGATTTATTTTGAACTTTTTCAAGTTGATCATTATGTCCTACATTGTTGTGGTCAAAAATTAATGGAGCGTATTCTAATAAACTAGTAAGGTTATAGAGAATAAAATAAGCATAATATTCTGCAGGTTTATAGATTTTGAAGTTTTTCTGTTAGAAATCTAATGTAATAAGAAATCTTTTTATTTTTTTCATAATGTGTGCCGATTATTATTTTATTAAAATAACAATAATTATTACATTTTTCTCCGGGCAATTCACGGTGTCCGGAAAACAAGTGCCGCCATCCCCCACTCCGGGCATGGCAGAAACCTACGGGTGTCCCATTCGAAATTCTGCCAAAAATACACCCACGTGTAACACTCACCTACCGTTAAAAACCTACAGTACCAACCCCCCTCCCAATGGCCTAAGTTGCCGCGGGATAATTAATAAAAAAAAAAAAAAAATTATTATTAATAAGTGATCTGTCATACTACTTACCTTCAAGAGTAGGACATACGCTGTATTTATAACAAAACCTTTTTGTTGTTCTTAAGAATACTTTGAAAAAAAAAAAATTACAGTTTAATTTAATATAATTTTTTATTTTTTGATGAAGATAATTATAGTACCTACCGTATCAAAGTTTAATAGTAGGTATACGAGTATATTATAATTTAAAATATAATAATAATAAATTATTTTATAACGTGTGAGATTTATGTTTTATTGGTTTGTAACAAATTTAATAATTATATACCTGTATCACTGTCAGGATCATAACGAAGAACAAACGTTATCAGTGGATCTGAAATTTTTTGAATTATGTTCACGTAAGTGTTTAATGTTAGTTTATAAATGCTACATTTTATATTTCCATAGACACCTGCACAATAACGCAGTAATAAATATACATGGATTATAATTTCACTAAACATTCAATAATTATTATTATATATCATTGACAAAAACCACTTACTATCATTAAGTTCACCTCTTTGGAATTTAAAAACTAATATATCATATAATATAAGATTTTAGTATACACTAGGTCATATAAATATAATATATTATTAAATCAGTCTTTTAAAGAATACTTTTATTTTTTATTTGGAATACATATTCTAATAAATGAGAACGAATCAAGGTATTCAGAATATGTATTCGAATAGTGCTTAAAAAATATATCCAGAAAACATATTCAAGTACTTTAGAAAGTATATAGATATTCAGTTAGAAGACTTTTTTTAACAACTTGTTTTCGTCAGTTTTTTAATGGTTGTTAATTACCAATTAATCAATAACTGATTAATTAATAATTAAAACTTCATCGTAATCATAAGTTATCTATAAATGTTGACCACACATGGTACGACCAATACGGCTCGAGCCGTACGAGATACGTTGGTGCTTATAAAAATAATCATATAATTGGCCAATATTATAGTTCGTTTAAAGAATAAAGTTAATGTTCGTGTTTATATTATGTCTTGTCACAAATTTAAAACTACTTTTTCTGGATTTTTCTGGATGAATAAAAAATACAAGTAATACTTATTTGAATACTTTAAAAAAAAAAAGGATTTAAAATAGTATTCGAATACAAAAAAAAAGTATTCAAATACTTTTTTTCCAATACTTTACAAGACTGCACAAAAGTATACTTTAAAACAGGTATAAAATAAAACAACTGGGAGGAACATGAAAGGTTAGCGGTGCTCGTAATAATATTATTAAGATGATTTGTAATATTTTAGTAATAATTTGGAGAGATGTATTAAAAATCTGTGTATCGTACTAATCACACCACATATGAAGAAAATGGCACAATATTTACAATTATTATCAAATAATAAAATGTAATACTATATTATTATAACTATGTGATAGACGTGTAAGTCATGCAAACTTACTCAACGTAGATATTTGGGCTTGAAACTGCTCCCTGTCCCCCTTCTGAAGGAAATCATTGACTATAAAAGTACATATTTTTTATATATTTCACTTTGTTACTGTTTTTATATTTCAAAATAATCATCTGCACACAATTGTAATAATTACCACATAAAAATCATAAAAGAATATTTTAACTATTAATTAAGCATGGAGCAATGTAGTAGGACAATCAGTTTTCTCCATGAAATTGAACTATAAATCATTTCTGTACAAGACGCTTAATATTCTACACTAAAACCAATAAATGGTATTAACAATACAGTGGATTCAGAGCAGCTATGGGAGCACAGAAATAAACAAAAATGTTGTAAAAACTGAAATTTATAAATATTATTATATTGTCAAAAGCTTAAACTTTAAGAAATACTCCGACCGTTCTCTTGAGGAGAATTATTTATTCGTATGGCTTAACAAATCATCATTTACAGCAATATTAAACAATAAAATAAAATATAACATAAATATAAAAACATAATTAAATTAAATTTAGATTCAATGATTAAGGTTTTATAAATATATAATGTAATATAATGATGCGTAACAGTTTTTTGAGATGTTCATAAACGTTATTATTTTTCCAGCGTTAAAATCATACAATCTAAAGTCTTACAATTTTTTCTCAGCATAGGGTCTAAAAACGATTTTTTATTGACCGACTGGAAACCACCTTAATCATCTATATAACTTTATAATATTACAGATTCAATAGCCACAGTACACGTTATTAAATATTAAAATATAACACTATTAATAACTAGACATGTATACTTACGGAATTCTCTTCTAAAACTATCAAGTACTTTATCGCTTTGAAACTGTCTATCTATGAAAATATAAATTATATTAAATATAAATCTTAGTTTATTATTTTTTTATTTTTTATTTTGGCTGAGTATAGGCGATTTAGGCCCTTCGCCGCAACCACTAAATCTCTCCATTCGTCCCTATCATTAGCTACCTCTTGGTCAGTTATTGCTCCTAGAATTTTTAGGTCACTCTTAACTCTGTCTATTCATCTTTTTCTTGGCCTTAATAATAGCCTCTTTCCATTGGATATCCATTTTGTTACCACTCAAGTTATCTGGTCTTGTGCTCCTCATATGTGTTCTGCCCAGATAATATGATTGCTTTTCAGTGTAACTACTAAATGGGCGTATCATTACTCTGTACAATATAGTTTTGTTTTAAAGGAAACAAACTTAGAATTTAAAACAGATTTTAGGGCGAAGAAACATCTGTTAGCTGAATTAATTCTTTGTTGGATTTCTCTATGGTTATCTCAATCAGTTCTCAATTCCACTCCAAGATATTTGTATTCCGTTCACCGTTAGACTTTGTTGCAGGTTATAGGCGATAATATCATTATATAGTCTTTCTTTCATTTACCATTTATTCCATTGGTTTGCTTCTCTTTATAAGTAATTCTGCTAAAGTCTTAATTTTATTATCTGTATTTTAATTAACACTATATCGTCTGCATATGCTAATAAGTTAATTACATCAATTAGTTACCTAATCCCTACGTCAGTGTGGTACAGTGATATAAAAGTGTTTTCATACTACAAACACTTGCGTACCTACGTAATTACAACATATAAAATATATATAATCATTTTTAAATTATTAATTTAGCACAATGCAAGTGTTAGTGTACCTAGCCTTCTGAAATAAAACAACAGAATGTCACGGATTTAGCAATAAATTAGTATTTTTTTTTTATGTGGTTTAAGCAAATTAGTCTCTAAATCTTTCTCAAATCTCTATATATCATCTCTGATTTTTTCGCCTAATTCAATAGAGTTGTTTTTGAGTACATAAACTATACACATACATAATATATTCTCAAGGTTAAGTATATTTATTTGGGGGCGTAAGCTGGATAATTCTGAATGTAAAAAATCTACACGATTAACCAATGACTACCAGTTATATATAAAAAGAAATGATACACATTTTTAGCTTGACTTTTATAATATACAACCAATTGCAAAAATTTGAACTAAAAAAAGTTTCAATTTCCACAGTGAATCACAAGATCATTGTTGGAAAACCTATTTAATATAAGAATATAGGCAGATTCTTATCGCACATCTAGATCATTAGATTAACCACTGTTCCAAAATTAAGTGTATGAGCCTCATACTACTTAAAAGTTCATACCATAGTATTTTTTAAGGTGTAGCGATGAGTGAGGATGGTATTTGGATTATATATATAAATAAGAAAAATACCATGCACTCCCTCACTCATTTATCGCTGCATTTCAAAAATTAAAAAACTTAAAAATTGAAATTTGAAATAGTGCTTCCTCTAATGATCCAAATGTGCAATACGAAATTATTTTCTGATATTGTAGCAATAATTTTGAGATTCACGGTTGGAACTGAAACTTTTTTTTGTTTTATAAAAAGCTGCAATTTTTTACATATTATAAAAGTAATAGTATAATTATAGCATTATTTTCTTTTTCTTGTATTTAACTGTATGTTATTGGTTATTAAGTCAAAATGTACAATTATAAATAGAAATGTCACGCTTATACTCTCAAATAAAGAAACTTTATCTTAAAACCAAAGAATGTGTGTGGCTTAATACCCAAAAACTAATCAATTGAATTACATGAAAATAACAGAGCTAAATCCAATCCGCGACTTGATGTTGCCCATATAGGTAAAATGGTTCCTGGTACAATGCCGCATATTAAGTGACCGAAATAGCTAGGTGAGCACCATAATCTGAGGGATCCAAGTGGACCGTTGGTACGGGACTCACCAGGAGTCTATAATTGAACTAAGTCCATCGAGTAAGTTACAAGGAGTAAATGCGAGTGCTTGGGCAGAAACTCCATCATTGTATTTTAAACTCTCGAACAATTTTGTATTTATCACGCATGTAACTTATAAGTGATTAAATTAATATTCTAACAAATAAATAAGAATTAATACGATTATCCGGGTCCTGTGAGTACATTATTTCACGTATCATGCCAATGTCGATTTCAGTACGGTGATTTACCACACTTCCCAACTAATCAAATGTCATTATATATCAATTACAATAGTTACTAATTACTATGTGATAGGAGATAGGTATGAATTTACATTGTAACAATTTAGGGATCGCTCTACGTATCATTAATACATATTACATAATATGATTAGTGAGTATTTTTTTTTTGTACCTTTTACCTATTGTAATATACTTTATCGTCTATATGTAAGCACGTTATACATTATAAAAATTTTAATATAACACTAGGTGCAAGAAACTTGTTATGTATACTTACTATTAACAGTTGGTACAATTTCATCATTTGTATCCTTTTCGGTATCGATCGAATATAATTTATCTATAAAAGTATAAATTATATTTCAAGTAAATATAACTCAGTTTGTTATTGACTTTTTTTTACGATATTCAACAACGTTTCCAAATTATTAATTAGTCAATCTAAATAAAACATTTTTTTGTGAATCATAACTCAATAACCCCTAGCGGTCCACTTTCTGATAGTATAACAAGCTTGCAGATACCATTATTAGTTTTTTTTTTCTTAAAGTTTTGTTTAAATCTTCAATAATGTTCCCAAGTAAACCTATGAAAAAACCAAGTGGCTTACGGGAGTAAGCTAGTGAGAGCCCGAAAATTGGCTCATGGTGGTCAACCTGTTAAGTCGGAGGCAACACAAAACTGCTTATAATTATTGATTTTATTTTGAATAGTCGACTCCCATGAGTAATACATATTATACAATCTTATATAAAATCCTCATTGAACGATTCACTTATTGTAGATACTAAATATATTATCATACATATCATGTTCAAACATACTAATAAAGGTTCATAAAATAATTACAAAATAGAAATTAAACAGTACGAATAAATTTTGTACAAATCAGTTTTCTATTGTAGACTAATATATATAGATAACAATTTTAATAGTTACAATATGTTGGACTATAAGTATTCATTTACATTAGAACAACCTAAGATTCGCTTTACGTATTATCATTAATATCTACATAATATGTAAATGAATACTTATAAATCGTACATCAAATATAGTATGTGATTGTATGATTAATACGTATTTTTACTACCTCTTTCAATTTTCAATACAATTAATCATCAACAATCAATATATGCATTATAACATTTTTTTATATAACATTATAAATAAATACTATTATAATTGTATACTTACAGAATTCTTCCAATACTTTTTGAAATGGATCAGTGTTAAATTCGTACAAATCTATGAAGAAATAATTTATATTATACAATACAATGTCAATCTAAGAACGTTACTGTTTTTTATTTCATTCTAATCAACTACATAAACTTTTGAACGAAATTACAACATAAAGATACATACAATTTAGACTGGTGCAATAGAGATTACCACTCAGTTTTCCGTACTTAATGGATCAAATATTTAACCAAAATATTATGCTCTAATTATGAAGTGTAAATATCACAATATCTTTCACATTTCTAGAAAAGTCAATGACATGTTTTATCTTGTAATATCTCAAAAAGAGTTTTAAAAATTATATGGAAGGTCAAAATACAATGGACAAGAATTTAAAACAAGAAACCAAGAATAGGTACTATTAGTTTTTTAAAAAGTACAGAATATGTTAGCGTACCTTTATATGTTATAAGTGTATGTATAGACTATTTATTAAATACAAAAAACAAGTAGCAAACGTCCAGGATAATTTTATACTATTCATCTTTTGAACAAACTCTTCATATATTATATATTATTGATTGTGTTCATTGTCTTTGTATCGAGGGCAATAAGTGCAATCAGTTGGACGAGAGTGATATCTGTAAAATACCTTCACGGTGGACAGACAGACACATCCAGCACTTACAGTTTTCTAATAAAGTTAGTCATAATGAATTATTGCTTTTTTATTATTTAAAAAAATTAACGTACCAGGTATTGCTTTTATAAGTCCATTTTCAAACATTTGCCCTATAAAGTTTTCGATTATTAATAAACGAAAATAAATCTTTATAAAAACAATTCGTCCGTACGCCTGTGCCAATTGACTAGTTTTATGTTTTTCATTTTAAACCGGCCAAATCAGGTGGAGAATAGATGTTGGTCCATCCGAAGTTAAAAAAGTTATATATATATATAGGTTTCTTCTAGCTGGAATTGTTTTTATACATTTACATTAGTACATCTTACGTGACTTACATCATACACTTTGTAAGGTTACCTTACGGTCGGACACTAAAAGGGTACCGACCACCACGGATCCGAGACTGGTTAGGTCGGAGAAACGTGGATTTTTGAACATATACACATTATGATTTGAAATATAGATTTTTAAATTTATTTACACATCTTCTTAAAGAACATAGACAGCACCCGAAATTTGTGCATTGGTAGTACATGTAAAGTGCCCGACACCTGTAGGGTCACCACCACGTTGGCCTGGTCCCAGCCGCTTGTTTTTTTTATCAAATTTTGTTGTTGTTGCAATATGATTTGTCCACCCTCGGACCTCCGGGCGACAGTCCTGGCCGATCCAACTGTCCTACTGTATGGCTGGGGACATTGCACTTGGTCGGAAACTGCGTTGCGCCGATGACCACTGTCGGGAATTGTTACGGCGAATGACGACTTTTCGGGTGTATATCGATATAATATTGATATACGATATAAAACTTGTTTCTATTTTGTTGTATGTGTGTGCGGTAAGGCTTGGGTTTGCCTTATCTCCCCGGACTTTATCCCGATATTGTGGCATATTTGTATATATACCACACATAAACCTGTAGCGACTTCGGTTAGTACCACTTGGATAATTTAATCACGTTACAACTTTTGGAGATCAAGCATTTTTTTTTCATTTTAAGAAAAAAGAAAATTTTTTTGTTAAATTTTTTGTTGCCAAAGGTCACATATTATATTAATAATATGATTGAAAGAAATATACAAGTATATTTATTGAAAGTTTAAATCTCAAGCTGGAGGAAGGTCGGTCGGGACAGATAGTATTAATAAAGATATTGTGTATTGTGTGGATAGGGCGTGATGTGAGGTGTTTTAAACATGGATAACGATTGCTAAACAATCCGAAGGAGCTGATGGCTAAACAATTTTCTATTTGTTCTTACTCTAAAGGATTAAAAATCAGGAATTGAAATCTATTGAATTTAGGTTTCGTTTTCGATTTTGTATGCTAGTTTCCAATATTTTTCCGTTTTGGATTTAATACCTGTTTTAAATTATAATACTGGTTTTCAATTTTTCATTTTTTAGTTTATTAATTTATTTGAATCGCTAGAAAAAGAAAGCGCCTTTTGTATACAGTAAAGTTTTCAAAATGTTCAAGATACAAATATTTTCAAAAAAATACTGTTTTTTAAATCATATTTTCGGTTTCGGTTTGGAAGTTAATACTGTTATCTAATTTTTTCAGGTTTCGGTTTTATAACAATTTATATTGGTTTTTGAAATCGGTTTTGAAACCGGTTTCAAGCCCTGCTTTTAATACCCCCGAATACGCCCCTATCTTGTATATTACACCTAATTATATGCTAAATTACATGGCAATTCTAAATTAACTTTTAATCTCTCCGATCGCCGTTCTTGGTATCTAACTTTCTAAACTATGAACAGTGCATACATATTGTTGAAGCCGGGTAACGAAACAATATTATACAGTCGGCCGATATCACACACACATTGATACGGAGCAGCAGAACTGCCCGTGTCGCAAAATAAAATCAATACAATTGTGTATCAGTATTACGTTTCCTTTATTATATAATCAGTAATAAATATGAGTACATATGCCAAAGGCATAGTTTTCATTGGCGGGTGCTGGGTCACTGTTGGATTCGATTGGACTCCTCGTGTTGACCCTGTGTCACTTCTCCTTCCGATGTTGGTTTTGCGCCGTCGGTGGATTCACTGCGTCATGGTGGGTTCCCAAGTCGTCCGTGGATCGTTCTCTAGGCTTCGGTAATTATTATGGGCCGGTTGAACTAAGTAGGCATCCAGTCCTCCGGTCCCCGCGTCTGAGTGCTGTTAGGCTTCGTCGCGTCAGATGCGTGGTGAGTTGACACTGGTGGTCGTTGTATCGAAAGTAGCATTGGATCGCTGAATACTGACTCTGTCGATCGAGGTCAATAATGCTTATGACCAGTCGCACTGCGAGTTCTTCACTCCGTTCTGGTCGTGGCTCGTGTGGTTGAACTCCGGGTGCTCCGGATGATGTGATTGGCTGGGCTGTCTCCATCGCTCTACTCCGAGGTTAGAAAATTGCTTGGCGATCGGAATCGATGGCTGTCTCTTCTTCGGTGACGGTCACGGCTATAATCTGGTTTTGGATAGTCTTCGTTTTTCGGTTCTTCGGTACAAGTTGAAATGTTGACTGTTTGAGAAGATATTGAAGACTGATGATTGTTCGCTTTGCTTTGCTTTGTAGGACGGCCTTTGGGCCTATTTGCCAGTGTCAGGCGTGAGCCTATGACTGGCGGGATTGTTTTGGTTTATTGATATATGTTACTGGAAATGTGCCCAATCAAGATGGCGAGTTTTGTTTATCGATAGGATTGGGTTTGCTCTTGTGCGACCTAGATCACGGATGTGTGGGTGGGGAGATGTAAGATTTTTGTGGAACATTATTTTGCTGTTTATCTTGATTTTGTCTTCGATGGTGACTGTTCAGGTGGACTTGCGAAGGGTGATATTGTTTACGAACCAAGGTGAAGCGGTAATGGTCCGTAAACCGATGTTTTGGACCGATTCAACCTTCCTCCAGTTCGAACGCAACAGTAATGGCACCCAGGCGGGGCCAGCATATGTTAAAACTGAGCCTATGTATGATTGGAGGCAGGTGATTTTAGTTTTGATAGGTATCGGACTGCGGTGATTTAGCACCGGGTATAGTAAACCTCTAATTGCTGTTGCTCTCTTTGTGATGATATTGATATGTTTTTTAAATTTTAGGTCTAGATCTATATTTAACCCTAGGTATTTGCTACTAGTAGACCATTCTATAGTTTGTCCGTTTATTTGGGGTTTGAAATCATTAAAGCCTCTAGGGCGGTTGAACATGACTGCCACTGATTTTTGAGCGTTGACTTTCAGTTTCAACTTTTGGAACCAGGCCATCGCTAAGTCAATCTGTTTTTGGAGCTGAATGGCTGCTCTTGAAGGGTTTCGGTTAGTGGTTGTTAACAGGGTATCGTCAGCAAAAAGCGAGAGAGAGGCGTTACTGTTCAGTGGTATGTAATTTGTGTATGCGGAGTAAATAATCGGAGAGAGGCAGGAGCCTTATGGGACGCCTGCTCGTATAGGTTTTGCGCTAGATATTTCATTCTCTACCCGTACAATGAAGCTCCGGTCTTCTATGAAAGATTTTACGAGTGCTAACAGGTAAGCCGGAGTGTTTAGTTGGTGGAGTTTGTATAACAGACCCGAGTGCCATACTCGATCGAACGCTTTTTCTATATCTAAGAAGATGGCTGCTGTGCGTTGTTTGTTGCTTTTGTTTACTGATAGACGGTCGATTAGGCCTACCATTTGATGGGTTGTCGAGTGATGGCTACGGAAGGCGAACTGTTCTTGTCTTATTTTGGGGCCTATGACTGCATTGAGTTTGGTGATTATGACCTTTTCAAATACTTTTGACAGCGATGATAAGAGTGAGATCGGGCGTTAGTTTGCAGGATGGCGAAGGTCTTTGCCATTGGGATTGTGATTATGACTGCATGTTTCCAAGATTTTGGAAAGTATCCAATACGCATGCATCCGTTGAATATTCTCGTTAATAAGAGAACCGCGGATTTGGGTAAAAACTGTATAGCCGTGTTTGAGATATGATCGATGCCTGGAGCCTTGCGTTTAGGTAAATTTTTTATTGATTTTTTATTTGATTATTCTTTGCTTTGCTTTGCTTTGGGGGGATGGCTAAGCCGTGAAAACTATACCAGGCTTTTGCCTCTACTAGTAGATGGATGTTTAGGAAGGTGGTTTTAAATTTGTTGGTTAACCCATGTCAAAGGGTAGGGTTTGATTCTACACTTTGTGGTTGGTGGGGTGTGAGATTTCCCTAAGGGTCGGATGTGGGCATGAGTAGAGAAAGAGTTTTTGTAGAACATCGATTTAGATTGGCTATGAATAGAATTTTTGATTGACTTGAAATTTTCTGATTTTAGAAGGACCGAATTTTTAACGATAGTGGGCATACACGTTATCGTGCGAATGCCGATGTTTTGAACAGATTCGATACGTCTCCAATGTGAGGGACCGATGAAAGGAACCCAAGAGGGGCCAGCATAAGAAAGAATTGGAGAGACGTAGAGTTTTAGAATATTGAGCTTTGAAGATTTTGGTACAGGGCTAGAACGGTTGAGAATGGGGTAAAGAATTCCGCGAACGCGAGTGGCTTTTTTTTTGATGTCTTGAACGTGTTTATCGAAGGTGAGTTTCCGCCCTATTGTAAAGCCGAGGTATTTGGCATGATTGGACCAAGTCACTGGATGGTTGTCGAGTAGTAGTGGTGGGATGTGAGTAGTATTGGAACGTCCGAAAAGAATACCTATTGTTTTGGTAGGGTTTATTTTGATTTTCCAGCGATGAAACCATGTGGTAGCTAGGTTGAGTTGGTGTTGTAATTGTATGGCTGCACGTTTCGGGTTTTTGTCGAAAGTAAAGAACATAGTGTCGTCAGCGAATAGTGAGAGGTGAGCTTTAGGAGTTGTTGGTATGTAGTTAATGTAAGTCAAGTAGAGAGTAGTTGAAAGGCAGGATCCTTGAGGGACGCCTGCGAGTATGTGTCTGGTGGACGAGAACGAGTCTTCGATTTTTGTGACAAAAGTGCGGTCAGTGAGAAAGGATTCGATGATTTTAACGATTTCAGTCGAGATGTTGAGTTGGGACAGTTTGTAGAGGAGACCGACGTGCCAGACCCGGTCGAAGGCTTTTTCCACGTCAAGGAAAATGGAGGCGGTGTTAACGTTGTCGTTAAAGTTCTGACTAAGTTGGTGATTAAGTTTGGTCAGTTGTAGAGTGGTAGAGTGTTCAGGTCTGAAGGCAAATTGTTTTGGGCGGATTTTGTCTCGAAGATTGGTTTGAAGGTGAGAGAGGATGATTCGTTCGTAAATTTTTGATATTGAGGAGAGTAGAGAGATAGGTCGGTAATTTTCGGGAAGTTTGTGATCTTTACCCGGCTTGGGGATGGAAATTATTACTGCTTTTTTCCAAGCACGTGGAAAGTAGCAAATTCTGAGGGAGCAATTTATAATTTGTGTTAAGGAAAGTAGAATGTTATTCGGTAGAAATTTAAGAGCAGTGTTGGTGATGAGATCGTCACCAGGGGCTTTCTTTTTGCGGAGGTTCTTTATGATTTTTTGGATTGTGCCAGGAGTGGTGAACAAATTAGATTTGGTGATACTTATGTTTCGAAGTGAGTTGGAGTGGGCAGAAACTTCTGGGACCAGGGTTTGGTTGGAATTGGAGTTCGAGAGAGTCAGCTATCAACTCGGCTCGATCGATGGCCGGAAAAACTAGACCGTTGGGGCTGGTAAGAGGGTGGGATGCAGGACGTTTTTGGAGGAGACATTTGTTTAGTTTGTATATGGAACCGTCCTGATGGTCAAGAGAATTAAGAAAAATGTCCCACTGGTCAGTTTTGTGAGTTTCGAGTAAAGTTCTGATTAGTGAGATTTTGGCGTTAAGTTGACGTTTGGTAGTCGGGTCACGGTTTCTTTGCCATTGACGGCGTAATTGGTTTTTTTCAGTTATTTCAAGTTTTATGTAGTCAGGTAGTAAAAAGGAAGAGTTTTTGTGTTTAGGAGTAAATACGCTAGCTTCGATCGCGTGTTGTATGTTTTTGGTGAGAGTATCAATTGCCAAATCGATTGACTCACTGTTGATGGTCGGTCGTTCAGTTGGGTTTGGTAAGTTGGATAGAATTGTCTTGTATTTTGTCCAGTTAATGAAGCGGTTAGTCGTTGGAGGGGACGATGATACCGGAGTACACAAGGTCTCCAGAAGGATAGGGTTGTGGTCAGAAGATAGCTCGTTGAGGTTGTCGATTTTAGTAGGATAAGGTAGTCGAACGAGTGCGATGTCAAGTATGTCAGGTCTGTATCTAGCGTTTGTCGGGAAGTGTGTGGGGGATGAGGGAGCAGTAATGGTATAGTCCGATTGTTGAACGTGGTCGAAAAGTACACGACCGGCAGCGTTTGTCGAGTGGCTATACCAGAGAGGGTGTTTGGCGTTGAAGTCACCTGCCGAGATTTGCAATTCAGCACTTTGGGTCAACAAGTCCAAGTCGTGAGACGTGAGTGTTGCACCTGGTGGTTTGTATGCCGCTGATACAAGGACTTTGTGGCCGTTTAGTTGGATGAGGACAGAAGAGGTTTGAATGAGTGTGTTAAGAGTTATAGGTTGGTGAATGATGCGTCAGTGGATTAGAACAGCCGTGCCGCCGTGATCAGGCGAGCCGCGGACGGGCGGCAGGTCATTCCTGTATGTGAAGAAATTTGGAATGTGAAATTGGGTAGAAGGAGATAGACGGGTTTCATTTAGTAAGATTATGTCAGTTTTTAGTAGGAGAGCGAGGGAGCGTAGTTCGTTGAGTTTGTTTTTGATACCGTTGGAGTTCCAAAATAGGATTTTTAAGTTATTCATTTTGGGGCGAGAGTATGGACAGGAATGTTTTGATCGTTGATTCTATGAGAGTTTTCGGATCATGATTATTGGATATTGCAGTCAGTAGGTTGGTGAGCAGGTTTAGTATCAGCGACAAGTTTAGTTATGGGACTGGAGAATTTGAAGAAGTGTGCGCTGATTTCGATGTTGCTGCGGAGTATGTCAATGTAGTGTTTTGTTTAGGGTGAGGTGGTGGAGGAGGGGGGTTGAGATTTTGTGTGAGGATTTATTTTGAACGAAGTCTTGGGTTGGAGTTGGAGATACCTGCTTTTTCTGAGCCATGAATTGGGGGCAGCTACGAAAATTTGCCGTGTGTTGGCCGCCACAGTTGCAGCATGTCGGAGGTTGCTCGAGAGTTTTTTTACAGGCGTTTGCATTGTGGTTACCGGCGCATTTTACACACCGAGGTGGGTGACCGCAGTTACGAGAGCCATGGCCAAAGCGTTGACAGGAAAAGCATTGAGCGGGTCCAGAAGGTTTAAGTGGTTCAACTGAGATTTGCAAGTAAAACAAGTTTGTGAGAAGAAATATGTCCTTAGCAGTTGGATTATCAGCGATGTGCACTACACATATTGGCATAGGTTTTTCGGGGGTGCCAAAGCGGCGGACGTAGTTCACGGAGTAACCTAGAGTAACTAACTCGTCTTTTAGTTCATCAGTAGATATATCGGTTGGAATGCCCTTTAGAACGATTTTTACAGAGCGTTCCTCGGGGATAACCGCACCGTTTCCTGGTGGTGGCCGTTGGTTTGGTGCGGTTTTCCCTCATTATACTGGTGAAATATTCTTCTATAAAATCCACCTCCTGTTATGGCACCGCGTGTAGTTATGTGGTTATGTCTGTTGGTAGTGGTCCTGAAAAGGACCATTTTATGTTTTACTCCGTTACAACACACACACATAACACACAATATTATTGTATTGGTATTTTATTACGCTATGTCAATTGTGTCTTCCGTGCATTATTATATAAGTAATATATAAATGTGATAAATGTAGATTAGAGAATTATTTAATACGGCCGCCGCAGTCCAGTTTCGAGCACCAGTGTAAACGAACCACAAATTATTGTTTTGGTGTGAGGGGTTGACGTTTATATTATATTATATTGTTTTGCAATTCGCGACTCGCCATATTTGTACCATAGTGAAAGCCACGAATCGCCAAATATTTATTATTGTTTTTATACGTTTTGAGACGCGAATCGCCATACATATTATTATTACATATTCTGTAAGGGCGCGAGTCACTATATATTATATATTATTATATTTGTTTTTGATTCAAATTATTTATGAAGGTGCAGGTAGCAAGCTGACCAGTCGTGCACCGACATACTTGTGAGTTCTTATACATATTATTATTATTGTTTTACGAGCTTACTGCTAAAACGACAGTAGCTATACATGGACGCTCGCTGGGGGGTGTCAGAGGGGCAATTGCCATCCTCGGAATTTTTAACTGCATGTTCTTTAATATCAATTTCGCTATAACTAATACTAGATTAAAATAATCTTTATCTTGCTCCTGGTGGGCGCACTTGTAGCTATACCTATATTTTATTCTGTTGAGTGCCACATATTATTATACGTATTGTACTATTTTGGCTGTGCTTAATTAATATTGTTGTCTGTTGCTGTGCATCATTATTATAATTCTATTGTCTTTTTACTGTAATACAGCAATTTAAATAAAGTTATGTTTTAGTTATATTTTTCTGAGTTACCTTTCTGTTGTTAGTTTTAAGCACACACCCACACACATATACAAACACTTACACACACTAGAATTCGATAGTTTTGCTCAGCAAACCCATCCACTTTGATCGAATTGCTAATACATATTGTATACATATATACACAGGTCGGTCGGTGTGTCAGTGTGATACTCACCGGGTTCGTTCCCGGCCCATACACATATTATATAAATTACCCGACCCCATCAATCAGTTATTATATGATATGTTAGACAAAACGCATATGGTTATTTGTATTTGTATTAATAATTTAATTTGGATAATCATTTTTCCGAACTCTGCATAGCTGGATCTCCAGTTAACCACTGACATTTCATATCAAGTTTGTACTTGACATAAATAATAGAATCTAATAAGAGGACATTGCAAACACATAACATAATGTTGTCTCCGTCTTAGGTATACGTATGGGTAATATACTAATATGTAAAGTAGTTACAAATTTATACTGTCATCTTAAATATTATAGAGAATTGACCTATAGTCAAACAAAAGTTGTAACGTTCGAAATTATACATCAATACAGTGCTGGCCAAGTTATAATGTTCCCTCCTCTAGATCAGTGTCATGACGATAACACCGCCGCACTACATCGGTAACCTCCCTCCGCCGCATCGCCGATGAACAATACCCGACGCGAGAGCAAAGGTTGCATAAGAAACCTCGCAATTAAAAGTAGTGAATATTGGCCAATGTTTTCTTTTTCTCGTCACTTTTTCGTGTCACCGTTCCCAACACGCACGCACGCGGAATCAGCTCCGCGTGATTTTTTTGTCCATATTATTGAACACCAACAATATGGAGTAAACTACCGCAGATCATTTCCGGTGCGCCCGTGGCGGGTATAGCCAAGATGGGCCGGAGTACGTGAGTACAAAAAAAAAAAAATTAAAAATATAAAAAACAAAAAGATATTATCACACCTTGGCCGGTATTCACTATTTTCATTGCATGTAAAATATTTAAATGTCAGACTATATTCTATTATCTTATTCTTTATCACTATCATTGTAATATATATATATGTGTGGTAGCCCGAGGCGTACCGCAGCCGTAGGATACGGTATATAAGTAAAAAAAAAAAAAAAAATAAAAAAAATAAAAATAAAAATATAGAAATAAGTAATTGATAATAGTCAATTACTTATACTTATGCCGTGGTCGGACGCCCGTGGTATGGCCGATACACTTTATTATTTTTATTATTTTGCATGATGTGTCAAGTCATATTCGATGACATTACTTATATTATTTTACTACATTTTATTACTTAACTTTATTTTTTTTTGAACAAAGTTTTTATGCCGCAAGGCTTTTCTTTGTTTATAACTTCGCATTATCATTTGATTCTCAAAAATATACATAACGATTATAATAAAGCAGAATTGTGTTATATATATATTACTTTATTATAAAAGAAAAATCCAGAGTACCCTGACTTCGGTCTCGGGCTCTGGTTGGCGACCCTATCTATACAACTGGTTGTCACATAACACCACATAGAACTGATCATTCAAATCTATAAATATGTGAGGTGTTATAGATGGCGACCCTGCCAGGATCGTAGCGTTACCGTTACATGCGTTATGAATACCTATTATTATTATATATTGCATACATGTACGGAAATGTGGCAAATGTGGTAGACAGCGGCACAATGCATTATTTTGTCATAGATCAGCTATTCCGTATACTTATAATATTATATACCACCATGACAGTGATTTTTGCCTGTCTGACCGTAGTGAAAATATCGGCCAAGAATAAGGTGTAGATAATATGTATATTGTAGGGAAAACTCCCAAAGAACCGGTACTGTCTGCGTGTATTTTCAGAAATTCTACGGTGACACGAAAAATGTCTATGTTGAACCTTGGTCGTCGTCATTTGCTGTTCGTCGGCGGTGCGGTGAAGGGAGGTGCCGTGTAGCTGTGCCGCGGAGCCGATTGTCATCGTCGTCGTACCGTCTGCCGTTGGGTCAAAGTGCGTCGCCGTCGTCCGTCGTCGCTGCAGGTGTTATCGTCCCACTGACCAGAGTTCCCCGGCGAATAGTACATAGGTTAATTTTAAGCACTGTATAGTATGTAAGCGTCGGTGTGTGTGCCTGTAAATGAATATATCTAATGCTCTTTATCAGGTACGTGTTTGGTGACCTACATTAAATTTATTTTCTACCACCGATTCGACAATCAATATTGTAATCTTTTACGTCAACACCTCGGTGCGATCATTCCGGCCCAGCCGTGTGACCGTTCCCTTTGTGTAGTCAATAAACCTAACAATCTATAGATTTGTGGATACGTGTTTTGGTGATTGTTTTCTTCTCTGGTTTTGTCCGTGCTCACCATTAGGATATCTGTATCACAAATCTATATATATATATATATTATTATTAATTTTTGTTTTTTCTGTCGAATTCGTTGGTAGAATAAAGTTATTTAGCCAGTTAGACCCGCGCACACATTGACGTATAGTTCGTAAGTTGGATATATATATATTGTAAACCATGGATACGTATAGTCACGCATCGACTATATATTAGGTTTTCGCACGCCTGTGCTACCGTTACATCCGTTCCGTACACGTAGAATAGGTAGGTATCCTCGTTGCTACGAGTGTTGTGCCCAGTTTCTGGGAGAGTATTGTTATTACTTATTATTATTGTTGGTTAATGGTCTAACGAAATATTATTATCCTCGTTGCTACGAGCGTTGTTTCGTTATTCTCTTTCTTTTCTAATTTTATTTCATTATAATTCCGTAAACGATTATGCATTTAATTAGTGCATGTTTGTTGCATGTACCTACCCATCTTTTTGATGCCCAAGTTATTGAAATGATTTTCCGTAATTTAGTATTTTTTTTCTTCGCTTAATGAATACCGTGCCATTTTGTTTTAATTATCTGACATTTATATATAATATAAATATACATTTATATTTATAGTCTGTATGTATTTATGACTCCGACTGCAAAATCTTTTATGACACCCGCCCGTCAGTACCGGAAATGAACACATTTCTATTGTCTTATTTATCTCTAAACCTTTGATATCTGAATAAGATTTTATTTAATTTTACTCCCACGTTCTGTCAACTATTTGTTCTTGTATCTTGACCATTATATGGATAGTGCCGGGAAACGTGAAACTCGTCCACCCGATCGACTGCTCGACGCTCTATTGAACTCTAACAAGATCAAAACAGTTCCCGTAACCATGACCACTACGGTCACTACTTCGAACCCACCTACGATAACCACGACAGCTCCGTCAATGCCTGGTAACCCTTCAGCCAATCATCAATCCAAAACAACATCCTCAGAAAAACCTGGATCGGATCCGGGTGTTCAGGCGATGCTCAGGCAGGTGATGACCGACCTTGCCAAAAACCATGCCCAGACTACAGCAAAAATTGAGAAACTACATCTAGGAACCGAAGAAAAATTTACTCAGTGTCTTAATCAATACCACCTAACAGATACTCGACTGGCAAAATTAGAAGACGACAACGTAGAACTCAGAGCTCAAGGTCTCCAACAAGCCACTACCAACAGTAATGTGTCCGGTCGACTTACCACACTCGAAGATGATATTGTACACATGAGAAATGACGTATCCCGGCTAGTTGATCAATATCGAGTATCCAACAATCCGGATTTATCACATATTCTGAAACCGACACCTCTGTCATCCACCTCAGCTGAAAATTGTTCAGTCAATTATAACACATCATCGATACCTCCGGCGTTTCCATCGATAAACCAACCAGCTGGTAATTTGACGATGTTTGATTCAGCGCGATCATCTTTTCTTGGGCCTCAAGAACGTTTTCAAGATGCCGTGGCTGAATTTTCCGGACAAATTAAAGTTCTTCATCCAGAAAAGTTTATCGCGCAAGTTGACGCCTATTTCGAAAGTGTATTCGTATCACCTGCTCAGCAACTCATATCTGCTCAACGTCGCTTAGTCGGAGATGCGCAAGTCTGGTATGAATCACTGATCCCATCGCCCCGAACGTATGCTGAATTCCGTCTATCTTTCCGCCAACATTTTTGGTCTTCAGCCACCCAACGTAAGGCCCGAAATGAAGTCTTCCGCCCCTATCAGTATACCCGATACGATGGTTTAGCCACCCATGCTATGAAATGGATTGCTGGGGCAAAGTATCTATCTCCGCCTATTGAACAAGCTGACCTTGTGTCTACCATCATCCAACATTACCCCACGCCACTAGGAATGGCTATCCGTGGTCGAGGCCCTCGTGATACAAACGAGTTGCTATCGGTGTTAAAAGAATTTGAGGAGTCTGCCTCATTTTGTGAACGACGTCGTGAGGAAAACAATACCCGACCACCCTTTCAACACCAGGCCGATGTAAATCAACAGCCCCGGAACAATTTCCGACGAGACAATAATAACAGGTATCAACCTCGTGCACCGGTTCAGGAAAGTGCCGTACCTCGACCAGTGACCCAGATTAATGTCTCGGGAAACGCCGACGAGGCTCGTGCGTAAGTACGTCACGTCACGAAGCCTCCATATCCAATACTATGCGTACCACTCCAACCCCTGTTGTCGTGGATAGGGATCGGCCAAACGGAAAACGACCTGGACTACCGATCACCATTTTCAATAAACAGTTTAACGCTTTGCTTGACTCAGGTGCCGCCATCTCCGCCATTTCTGAAGAAATATTTGCGAACATCAAACGAAGCATTCCGGAAGGAGAATGTTTATCGACTTTACCAGTCACCGGAGTGACAATATCGACTGCTGTTCGAGGTCGTAGTCGAAAAGTTACAACACAGGTCCTCATACCATTTTCCGTTTCCGGGCATATCACTGATTGCATCTGCCTTGTTGTTCCTCACCTTGCAACCTCGATCATACTAGGAGATGACTGGTTAACCCAGAATAAAGTCTGTCTCGATTACTCCACACGGATGTCATCTTTCCCAAGATGGGGTCTTGATGTACCCTTTTCGGCTACTCAAGAAGAATTAGTGAATCCGATAAATGCGTTCTTCACTATGTCGATATCCCCAGAAGACTATGTTCGGACAGTCTCCGAACATTGTATATCTAGTGTTGAAATGATATATCAACAACTGCACTCACCGAACAGTCACAATGTCGTAGCTAGTCTACAGATTATACCAAACACTGATCTAGAACCATTCGGCAACATAACGGACCATCTCTCATCCGTTATAGCCCCCTCTCCCGAACAATTTGAGAAAATGTTGGACCTTTTTCATGAGTATCATCAAATTTTTCGGACACGACCCGGTTTGAATTCATTATACACCTGTCGTTTCAACACCACAGAAGATGTACCATTCAAAATACGTCCCTATCCAGTGCCTTTCGCTCGTCGTCCAGCCGTTCAAAAAGAACTAGCCCGTATGTTGAACTGGGGGGTGATTGAGAGGTGTTCATCACCCTACAGTAATCCAATTGTATGTGTTGGTAAAGCAGATGGCACAGTCCGGCTCTGTCTCGATGCTCGGAGAGTGAACAAGATTATCTTACCGATGCGTGATTCATCGCCCCCACTCGATGAGCTACTTGCTCGTTTTGGTGGAAAAGCGATGTTTTCCAGTCTCGATTTCACAGCTGGATATTGGCAGGTTTCGTTACATCGCGATGTTAGGAAGTACACTGCTTTTGTGTATGATGGTCGAACGTACCAGTTCTGTGTAGTACCATTTGGCCTCAATATCTCGAATACCGCGTTCCAGCAGGCTTTGGAATCGGTGCTCTCCAATCAAACAGAAGTTGACGTAGATGAAGCGCTCGATGACCTTCACATATACGTCGATGATGTGCTCGTGTCTTCGACGTCATTTAATGACCACCTATGTCGCCTTCGACTTTTATTCAAAAAGATTGCTGTCTCTGGAATGACTTTAAAATTCAGCAAATGTAAATTTTTCCGGGACAAAATCAAGTTCTTGGGCCACATCATCACACCTTCAGGAATGTCCATGGACCCTTCCAAACTCCAAGCTGTTCACGATTTTCCAGTGCCACGCAACAAAAAGGACCTTCAGTCGTTCATAGGGTTCTGCAATTTTTATAGGAAATTCGCCGACCATCACGCGTCGCTTATTGGTCCACTCATTAACCTTTTGAAAAAGGGGGTTCCGTGGCAGTTCACAGAAAACGATCTATCCAATTTTAATTCTGTCAAATCAGCATTTACCGAACGTTTCCTTGCTCACCCTGATTTCAACTCTGACTTTTATCTACAAACTGATGCAAGTAACCTCGGACTCGGAGCTGAATTGTTTCAAATCAATACTTCCTCTGAGAGACAAACGATTGGGTTTGCGAGTCGAACGTTGAACTCCGCAGAAGAAAATTACACTGTAACTGAGCTAGAGCTCTTATCTATAGTTTTTGCGTGTAATAAGTTCCGGGTGTTCATTCTTGGTTACCCCATTCATGTGTTGACTGACCATCAAGCACTTACATTTTTGTTCCGGTGTAGGCTTCGAAATGCACGCCTTACTCGTTGGACGCTTGTGCTTCAAGAATTTGATCTGAGGATTCGACATATCAGCGGTCCTAGTAATATAACCGATGTTCTATCTCGCAATCCTATCGGCCGTGATGCAACCGCTGGGCAGTATCGTTCACCGTACATTTTCATAACCACTCCCAGTAAGTTGTTTTCTGAGCATCAATCCCATATTCAAGCTTTCAATCATATATTGTCCGAACAACGAAGGGACGAAAGGATCCGGAAAGTTATTGACGTTTTATCTGGAAGTTCGTGGGTGTTGACCGCAATCACAGCGCGTTACTGCATGTATAGGGACATCTTATTCTATCGCCGACACCTCTCCTCCGATAAGTGGTTAGTCTGCGTCCCTCTGCATCGAGTTGATGAACTTATTACCAAGTTTCATATACACTTCGGACATGTCGGTCCGAAGAAATGCATTTCAGCAATCCGGGATGTGTGTTTCTTTCGTGGTCTGAGTGGGAACGTCCGCAGGATTGTCAAAAGTTGTGACCTCTGCCAACGTGCGAAGTTTTCGACAGTACGGACAGAGGGCGAAATGCAAAATGTGTTAGCCACCGCACCTCTTCAACGTGTCTGTGTTGATCTCTATGGTCCCTTACCATCTGGGTGGAACCATGTAAAATATATTTTTGTCGTCCTCGATTGTTTCTCACGGTTCGTTAGATTGTTCCCAATAAAACGATCTACCGCCGTTGTCGTGACTAATCGTATGATTAACGATTATGTGGCCATCCACGGTACTCCAAAGACTGTTGTCTCCGACCATGGCGTCCAGTTTGTCAGCCGAGTATGGCAGGCTCGTCTTACAGCCATTGGCGCGTCTGTAACTACTACTAGTGTGTATCATCCCCAAAGTAACCCGGCTGAGAGGGTTATGCGAGAATTAGGTAGACTTTTTCGGACCTATTGTCACCAGAATCATACTGAATGGCCCCGTTATGTCAAATATATTGAGTGGGTTCTGAATCATACTGTGCATGAGGCCACTGGTTTTACCCCTAGTGAGATTTTTCTAAAAGAAGATCGATATAGTCCGATTTATGAAGCCGTAGAGTGCCCCCCAAAACCCGCTGATGACTATACAGTCAAGTTAACCATGGCCGCCGAGGTTCAACGAACCAAAGCTGAAGAACGCCGCATTCGCCATGATCGTCAGGGGAAACCCACAAAATTTTCTATAGGAGATGAAGTCCTAGTTCGTACCCATCACTCCTCCTCAGCTGTTGACCGACAGATTAAAAAATTTTTCATGTTGTATGAAGGTCCATACAATATTATCGAAGTAAAAAACCATAACGCGTATGTGTTAAACGACCCTGTAACGAATCAGGTACGAGGAACATTTAACGTGATCTTCCTCCGAAAGTATGTCCGTCTGAAAACCACAATAGCACAATAATGTTGGTATGAGGGATAAGGTCCACCATACCAATGTACCTCTGCGAAGCCCGGAAAACGACCCCTATACCATGTTAATGTTAATTATTTACAATTTCTCCCTTTTCGTGTGCAGAAGCGTCCCTCGGCAAGCCCGGTACACTTCTACAGGGGGGTTTCTGTAACGTTCGAAATTATACATCAATACAGTGCTGGCCAAGTTATAATGTTCCCTCCTCTAGATCAGTGTCATGACGATAACACCGCCGCACTACATCGGTAACCTCCCTCCGCCGCATCGCCGATGAACAATACCCGACGCGAGAGCAAAGGTTGCATAAGAAACCTCGCAATTAAAAGTAGTGAATATTGGCCAATGTTTTCTTTTTCTCGTCACTTTTTCGTGTCACCGTTCCCAACACGCACGCACGCGGAATCAGCTCCGCGTGATTTTTTTGTCCATATTATTGAACACCAACAATATGGAGTAAACTACCGCAGATCATTTCCGGTGCGCCCGTGGCGGGTATAGCCAAGATGGGCCGGAGTACGTGAGTACAAAAAAAAAAAAATTAAAAATATAAAAAACAAAAAGATATTATCACACCTTGGCCGGTATTCACTATTTTCATTGCATGTAAAATATTTAAATGTCAGACTATATTCTATTATCTTATTCTTTATCACTATCATTGTAATATATATATATGTGTGGTAGCCCGAGGCGTACCGCAGCCGTAGGATACGGTATATAAGTAAAAAAAAAAAAAAAAATAAAAAAAATAAAAATAAAAATATAGAAATAAGTAATTGATAATAGTCAATTACTTATACTTATGCCGTGGTCGGACGCCCGTGGTATGGCCGATACACTTTATTATTTTTATTATTTTGCATGATGTGTCAAGTCATATTCGATGACATTACTTATATTATTTTACTACATTTTATTACTTAACTTTATTTTTTTTTGAACAAAGTTTTTATGCCGCAAGGCTTTTCTTTGTTTATAACTTCGCATTATCATTTGATTCTCAAAAATATACATAACGATTATAATAAAGCAGAATTGTGTTATATATATATTACTTTATTATAAAAGAAAAATCCAGAGTACCCTGACTTCGGTCTCGGGCTCTGGTTGGCGACCCTATCTATACAACTGGTTGTCACATAACACCACATAGAACTGATCATTCAAATCTATAAATATGTGAGGTGTTATAGATGGCGACCCTGCCAGGATCGTAGCGTTACCGTTACATGCGTTATGAATACCTATTATTATTATATATTGCATACATGTACGGAAATGTGGCAAATGTGGTAGACAGCGGCACAATGCATTATTTTGTCATAGATCAGCTATTCCGTATACTTATAATATTATATACCACCATGACAGTGATTTTTGCCTGTCTGACCGTAGTGAAAATATCGGCCAAGAATAAGGTGTAGATAATATGTATATTGTAGGGAAAACTCCCAAAGAACCGGTACTGTCTGCGTGTATTTTCAGAAATTCTACGGTGACACGAAAAATGTCTATGTTGAACCTTGGTCGTCGTCATTTGCTGTTCGTCGGCGGTGCGGTGAAGGGAGGTGCCGTGTAGCTGTGCCGCGGAGCCGATTGTCATCGTCGTCGTACCGTCTGCCGTTGGGTCAAAGTGCGTCGCCGTCGTCCGTCGTCGCTGCAGGTGTTATCGTCCCACTGACCAGAGTTCCCCGGCGAATAGTACATAGGTTAATTTTAAGCACTGTATAGTATGTAAGCGTCGGTGTGTGTGCCTGTAAATGAATATATCTAATGCTCTTTATCAGGTACGTGTTTGGTGACCTACATTAAATTTATTTTCTACCACCGATTCGACAATCAATATTGTAATCTTTTACGTCAACACCTCGGTGCGATCATTCCGGCCCAGCCGTGTGACCGTTCCCTTTGTGTAGTCAATAAACCTAACAATCTATAGATTTGTGGATACGTGTTTTGGTGATTGTTTTCTTCTCTGGTTTTGTCCGTGCTCACCATTAGGATATCTGTATCACAAATCTATATATATATATATATTATTATTAATTTTTGTTTTTTCTGTCGAATTCGTTGGTAGAATAAAGTTATTTAGCCAGTTAGACCCGCGCACACATTGACGTATAGTTCGTAAGTTGGATATATATATATTGTAAACCATGGATACGTATAGTCACGCATCGACTATATATTAGGTTTTCGCACGCCTGTGCTACCGTTACATCCGTTCCGTACACGTAGAATAGGTAGGTATCCTCGTTGCTACGAGTGTTGTGCCCAGTTTCTGGGAGAGTATTGTTATTACTTATTATTATTGTTGGTTAATGGTCTAACGAAATATTATTATCCTCGTTGCTACGAGCGTTGTTTCGTTATTCTCTTTCTTTTCTAATTTTATTTCATTATAATTCCGTAAACGATTATGCATTTAATTAGTGCATGTTTGTTGCATGTACCTACCCATCTTTTTGATGCCCAAGTTATTGAAATGATTTTCCGTAATTTAGTATTTTTTTTCTTCGCTTAATGAATACCGTGCCATTTTGTTTTAATTATCTGACATTTATATATAATATAAATATACATTTATATTTATAGTCTGTATGTATTTATGACTCCGACTGCAAAATCTTTTATGACACCCGCCCGTCAGTACCGGAAATGAACACATTTCTATTGTCTTATTTATCTCTAAACCTTTGATATCTGAATAAGATTTTATTTAATTTTACTCCCACGTTCTGTCAACTATTTGTTCTTGTATCTTGACCATTATATGGATAGTGCCGGGAAACGTGAAACTCGTCCACCCGATCGACTGCTCGACGCTCTATTGAACTCTAACAAGATCAAAACAGTTCCCGTAACCATGACCACTACGGTCACTACTTCGAACCCACCTACGATAACCACGACAGCTCCGTCAATGCCTGGTAACCCTTCAGCCAATCATCAATCCAAAACAACATCCTCAGAAAAACCTGGATCGGATCCGGGTGTTCAGGCGATGCTCAGGCAGGTGATGACCGACCTTGCCAAAAACCATGCCCAGACTACAGCAAAAATTGAGAAACTACATCTAGGAACCGAAGAAAAATTTACTCAGTGTCTTAATCAATACCACCTAACAGATACTCGACTGGCAAAATTAGAAGACGACAACGTAGAACTCAGAGCTCAAGGTCTCCAACAAGCCACTACCAACAGTAATGTGTCCGGTCGACTTACCACACTCGAAGATGATATTGTACACATGAGAAATGACGTATCCCGGCTAGTTGATCAATATCGAGTATCCAACAATCCGGATTTATCACATATTCTGAAACCGACACCTCTGTCATCCACCTCAGCTGAAAATTGTTCAGTCAATTATAACACATCATCGATACCTCCGGCGTTTCCATCGATAAACCAACCAGCTGGTAATTTGACGATGTTTGATTCAGCGCGATCATCTTTTCTTGGGCCTCAAGAACGTTTTCAAGATGCCGTGGCTGAATTTTCCGGACAAATTAAAGTTCTTCATCCAGAAAAGTTTATCGCGCAAGTTGACGCCTATTTCGAAAGTGTATTCGTATCACCTGCTCAGCAACTCATATCTGCTCAACGTCGCTTAGTCGGAGATGCGCAAGTCTGGTATGAATCACTGATCCCATCGCCCCGAACGTATGCTGAATTCCGTCTATCTTTCCGCCAACATTTTTGGTCTTCAGCCACCCAACGTAAGGCCCGAAATGAAGTCTTCCGCCCCTATCAGTATACCCGATACGATGGTTTAGCCACCCATGCTATGAAATGGATTGCTGGGGCAAAGTATCTATCTCCGCCTATTGAACAAGCTGACCTTGTGTCTACCATCATCCAACATTACCCCACGCCACTAGGAATGGCTATCCGTGGTCGAGGCCCTCGTGATACAAACGAGTTGCTATCGGTGTTAAAAGAATTTGAGGAGTCTGCCTCATTTTGTGAACGACGTCGTGAGGAAAACAATACCCGACCACCCTTTCAACACCAGGCCGATGTAAATCAACAGCCCCGGAACAATTTCCGACGAGACAATAATAACAGGTATCAACCTCGTGCACCGGTTCAGGAAAGTGCCGTACCTCGACCAGTGACCCAGATTAATGTCTCGGGAAACGCCGACGAGGCTCGTGCGTAAGTACGTCACGTCACGAAGCCTCCATATCCAATACTATGCGTACCACTCCAACCCCTGTTGTCGTGGATAGGGATCGGCCAAACGGAAAACGACCTGGACTACCGATCACCATTTTCAATAAACAGTTTAACGCTTTGCTTGACTCAGGTGCCGCCATCTCCGCCATTTCTGAAGAAATATTTGCGAACATCAAACGAAGCATTCCGGAAGGAGAATGTTTATCGACTTTACCAGTCACCGGAGTGACAATATCGACTGCTGTTCGAGGTCGTAGTCGAAAAGTTACAACACAGGTCCTCATACCATTTTCCGTTTCCGGGCATATCACTGATTGCATCTGCCTTGTTGTTCCTCACCTTGCAACCTCGATCATACTAGGAGATGACTGGTTAACCCAGAATAAAGTCTGTCTCGATTACTCCACACGGATGTCATCTTTCCCAAGATGGGGTCTTGATGTACCCTTTTCGGCTACTCAAGAAGAATTAGTGAATCCGATAAATGCGTTCTTCACTATGTCGATATCCCCAGAAGACTATGTTCGGACAGTCTCCGAACATTGTATATCTAGTGTTGAAATGATATATCAACAACTGCACTCACCGAACAGTCACAATGTCGTAGCTAGTCTACAGATTATACCAAACACTGATCTAGAACCATTCGGCAACATAACGGACCATCTCTCATCCGTTATAGCCCCCTCTCCCGAACAATTTGAGAAAATGTTGGACCTTTTTCATGAGTATCATCAAATTTTTCGGACACGACCCGGTTTGAATTCATTATACACCTGTCGTTTCAACACCACAGAAGATGTACCATTCAAAATACGTCCCTATCCAGTGCCTTTCGCTCGTCGTCCAGCCGTTCAAAAAGAACTAGCCCGTATGTTGAACTGGGGGGTGATTGAGAGGTGTTCATCACCCTACAGTAATCCAATTGTATGTGTTGGTAAAGCAGATGGCACAGTCCGGCTCTGTCTCGATGCTCGGAGAGTGAACAAGATTATCTTACCGATGCGTGATTCATCGCCCCCACTCGATGAGCTACTTGCTCGTTTTGGTGGAAAAGCGATGTTTTCCAGTCTCGATTTCACAGCTGGATATTGGCAGGTTTCGTTACATCGCGATGTTAGGAAGTACACTGCTTTTGTGTATGATGGTCGAACGTACCAGTTCTGTGTAGTACCATTTGGCCTCAATATCTCGAATACCGCGTTCCAGCAGGCTTTGGAATCGGTGCTCTCCAATCAAACAGAAGTTGACGTAGATGAAGCGCTCGATGACCTTCACATATACGTCGATGATGTGCTCGTGTCTTCGACGTCATTTAATGACCACCTATGTCGCCTTCGACTTTTATTCAAAAAGATTGCTGTCTCTGGAATGACTTTAAAATTCAGCAAATGTAAATTTTTCCGGGACAAAATCAAGTTCTTGGGCCACATCATCACACCTTCAGGAATGTCCATGGACCCTTCCAAACTCCAAGCTGTTCACGATTTTCCAGTGCCACGCAACAAAAAGGACCTTCAGTCGTTCATAGGGTTCTGCAATTTTTATAGGAAATTCGCCGACCATCACGCGTCGCTTATTGGTCCACTCATTAACCTTTTGAAAAAGGGGGTTCCGTGGCAGTTCACAGAAAACGATCTATCCAATTTTAATTCTGTCAAATCAGCATTTACCGAACGTTTCCTTGCTCACCCTGATTTCAACTCTGACTTTTATCTACAAACTGATGCAAGTAACCTCGGACTCGGAGCTGAATTGTTTCAAATCAATACTTCCTCTGAGAGACAAACGATTGGGTTTGCGAGTCGAACGTTGAACTCCGCAGAAGAAAATTACACTGTAACTGAGCTAGAGCTCTTATCTATAGTTTTTGCGTGTAATAAGTTCCGGGTGTTCATTCTTGGTTACCCCATTCATGTGTTGACTGACCATCAAGCACTTACATTTTTGTTCCGGTGTAGGCTTCGAAATGCACGCCTTACTCGTTGGACGCTTGTGCTTCAAGAATTTGATCTGAGGATTCGACATATCAGCGGTCCTAGTAATATAACCGATGTTCTATCTCGCAATCCTATCGGCCGTGATGCAACCGCTGGGCAGTATCGTTCACCGTACATTTTCATAACCACTCCCAGTAAGTTGTTTTCTGAGCATCAATCCCATATTCAAGCTTTCAATCATATATTGTCCGAACAACGAAGGGACGAAAGGATCCGGAAAGTTATTGACGTTTTATCTGGAAGTTCGTGGGTGTTGACCGCAATCACAGCGCGTTACTGCATGTATAGGGACATCTTATTCTATCGCCGACACCTCTCCTCCGATAAGTGGTTAGTCTGCGTCCCTCTGCATCGAGTTGATGAACTTATTACCAAGTTTCATATACACTTCGGACATGTCGGTCCGAAGAAATGCATTTCAGCAATCCGGGATGTGTGTTTCTTTCGTGGTCTGAGTGGGAACGTCCGCAGGATTGTCAAAAGTTGTGACCTCTGCCAACGTGCGAAGTTTTCGACAGTACGGACAGAGGGCGAAATGCAAAATGTGTTAGCCACCGCACCTCTTCAACGTGTCTGTGTTGATCTCTATGGTCCCTTACCATCTGGGTGGAACCATGTAAAATATATTTTTGTCGTCCTCGATTGTTTCTCACGGTTCGTTAGATTGTTCCCAATAAAACGATCTACCGCCGTTGTCGTGACTAATCGTATGATTAACGATTATGTGGCCATCCACGGTACTCCAAAGACTGTTGTCTCCGACCATGGCGTCCAGTTTGTCAGCCGAGTATGGCAGGCTCGTCTTACAGCCATTGGCGCGTCTGTAACTACTACTAGTGTGTATCATCCCCAAAGTAACCCGGCTGAGAGGGTTATGCGAGAATTAGGTAGACTTTTTCGGACCTATTGTCACCAGAATCATACTGAATGGCCCCGTTATGTCAAATATATTGAGTGGGTTCTGAATCATACTGTGCATGAGGCCACTGGTTTTACCCCTAGTGAGATTTTTCTAAAAGAAGATCGATATAGTCCGATTTATGAAGCCGTAGAGTGCCCCCCAAAACCCGCTGATGACTATACAGTCAAGTTAACCATGGCCGCCGAGGTTCAACGAACCAAAGCTGAAGAACGCCGCATTCGCCATGATCGTCAGGGGAAACCCACAAAATTTTCTATAGGAGATGAAGTCCTAGTTCGTACCCATCACTCCTCCTCAGCTGTTGACCGACAGATTAAAAAATTTTTCATGTTGTATGAAGGTCCATACAATATTATCGAAGTAAAAAACCATAACGCGTATGTGTTAAACGACCCTGTAACGAATCAGGTACGAGGAACATTTAACGTGATCTTCCTCCGAAAGTATGTCCGTCTGAAAACCACAATAGCACAATAATGTTGGTATGAGGGATAAGGTCCACCATACCAATGTACCTCTGCGAAGCCCGGAAAACGACCCCTATACCATGTTAATGTTAATTATTTACAATTTCTCCCTTTTCGTGTGCAGAAGCGTCCCTCGGCAAGCCCGGTACACTTCTACAGGGGGGTTTCTGTAACGTTCGAAATTATACATCAATACAGTGCTGGCCAAGTTATAATGTTCCCTCCTCTAGATCAGTGTCATGACGATAACACCGCCGCACTACATCGGTAACCTCCCTCCGCCGCATCGCCGATGAACAATACCCGACGCGAGAGCAAAGGTTGCATAAGAAACCTCGCAATTAAAAGTAGTGAATATTGGCCAATGTTTTCTTTTTCTCGTCACTTTTTCGTGTCACCGTTCCCAACACGCACGCACGCGGAATCAGCTCCGCGTGATTTTTTTGTCCATATTATTGAACACCAACAATATGGAGTAAACTACCGCAGATCATTTCCGGTGCGCCCGTGGCGGGTATAGCCAAGATGGGCCGGAGTACGTGAGTACAAAAAAAAAAAAATTAAAAATATAAAAAACAAAAAGATATTATCACACCTTGGCCGGTATTCACTATTTTCATTGCATGTAAAATATTTAAATGTCAGACTATATTCTATTATCTTATTCTTTATCACTATCATTGTAATATATATATATGTGTGGTAGCCCGAGGCGTACCGCAGCCGTAGGATACGGTATATAAGTAAAAAAAAAAAAAAAAATAAAAAAAATAAAAATAAAAATATAGAAATAAGTAATTGATAATAGTCAATTACTTATACTTATGCCGTGGTCGGACGCCCGTGGTATGGCCGATACACTTTATTATTTTTATTATTTTGCATGATGTGTCAAGTCATATTCGATGACATTACTTATATTATTTTACTACATTTTATTACTTAACTTTATTTTTTTTTGAACAAAGTTTTTATGCCGCAAGGCTTTTCTTTGTTTATAACTTCGCATTATCATTTGATTCTCAAAAATATACATAACGATTATAATAAAGCAGAATTGTGTTATATATATATTACTTTATTATAAAAGAAAAATCCAGAGTACCCTGACTTCGGTCTCGGGCTCTGGTTGGCGACCCTATCTATACAACTGGTTGTCACATAACACCACATAGAACTGATCATTCAAATCTATAAATATGTGAGGTGTTATAAAGTTAAAAAAATTATGTCTTGTCTCGTTGGTTTTTTACAATATTTTAATCTTCAAGTGAATTATGTGAGCATTTTCAAATATAATATTTTACAACATACTCATCACTAACTTAAAAAATTAGTGAAAAACCAGCGAATGAATACACTAAATATTTTTACATTTATGTTTGATAATAGGTCATTACACTCTTATTAAATATATATCCAAACGTACTAATTTGAACTGTTGGACGTAAGTTTTGATATATTATTATGCATTATTAAGACTTAGAAATTACAAGTCAGTACGAAGTCCTCTCAAGTAACACCTGATCAATTAACATATTGAACTATATACTTAAATGTTATGTAATAATTTATTTTTCATATTATTTTAAAATCCAAATTACAGACTAAAACACTTTTATAATAAAAACTGTAGAAATGTGATTACGTTGAGTGAAACTCAATGTATTTATAAAAGAAATATGTGGTTAAGTCAAATCAAATTACTTACTATAGCATGTGACTGCACGTTCAAATTCTAAAAAAGTAAATAGTATGTAAAAATGTATAAGGTATTTTACGAACAAAACGAGGGAAAGATAGTTGACATGTGCTGTAGTACACTATACCTCATGTGTTTTTAACATAACAATTCTTTTCATTATTTACATAGTTATTGATTAGAATAATTACTCACTTTAAAGTTAAAATATCAATTTATAGGCATTTGTTGAAACATAACATTCTTAATAATTAAAAACAAAAAAACTGTTCTGTAGAACATAAATTTGCTAATAAAATATTTCTACGTTTGTAAGACAAGGGGGTCTCATGTGGTGATGGCAAAGGTAGATATTAATAACAATTAAAATGACATTGATAATTGTTCTAAGCGAGAAATTATCACAATACTATGTAATATGTACTTTTATATATTAGTAAGATAATAAATTACATATTTAAACAAATTGAATACAATATGTCTACTATAATGCATAATGGTCAAAATTAGCTATAAACTCAAAGCTTTTAGCTGCCAATTTTAATTTTAATTTAAGAGTAGAAAAAAAATAAGCATAATATTTGGCAAGTTTATAGATTCTAAAGTTTTTTACTGTTGGAAATATAATTGAAATATACTCTTGATATGTTATAATTATAAAAAAAAAAAACATATACAATATACTCACGTTGTTTACGATTAGCATCGTTTAATGCATCTATATTTTCAACATTCCATTCTCTTAGTAATTAATATAACATTTGTAATTTTTATAAGTGAGAAATTATTAGATCACTATGTAATACTTTGTTTACCAGTAACATAATAAATGACATATTTCAACTAAATGAATAAAATTAGTCTACTTTATGCCTAATGGTCATAAGACATAATTCATAGTTAATAGCTGACGCCGTGCAATGTAAATCTTTATCTACTTATAGAGCACTGGTGGTGAACCTTTTTTGGGTCAAGTGAGAAATTTTTCTAATCAAGGTTTGAAAATTGTTCACGTGTCCAAAGGAAATTATATTTTCTTATAAGCATAATAATAAAGGTACGGATTTATCAAATTCGTTTCCGTCATCTGACGGTTTAAACGTGTCACGTATGTATGGCTGTTATCCTACATATTATCATATTATAAAGAAAATGTTATCCATTTATTATACTGAGTGATTATTTTATCAAACAACACTCATTATTTCAAAAAGTGTAAATTTTTTTGAAGATATTTTTTTACATAGTTTCAAGTCGCTTATAAAACAACTTTTTTTATTAAAAAAATTATATTTTTTACCCTTATAATTTTTTAAGTTTTTTACTTTTTTGAATGACAACATAGGGTTTTCATTTTATATCCTAAAGTAGAATATTTTTCTTAGTATTTTGATACGTGAAAATTGAATTTGGGGCGAGTAGTTTATGAGTTATAAGTATTTAAAGTTTAGACGAGCGGTGAAGTGGACAAACATTTCGCGGGGTAACCCCGAACCCTCCACTCCGCTCGTCTAAACTTTAAGTACTTATAACTCATAAACTACTCAATCCAAATTCGATTTTCATAGATCAAAATACTAAGAAAAATATTTTGCTTTGGAATATAAAATTAAAACCTTATGTTGTTATTCAAAAAAGTAAAAAACTTAAAAAATTATATGGATAAAAAATATTTAAAAATATAATTTTTTAATAAAAACGTTGTTTTATAAGCGACTTGAAACTATGTAAAAAAATATTTTCAAAATTTTACACTTTTTGAAATAATGAGTGTTGTTTGATAAAAGAATCACCCAGTATATAGCATAATTGTTTATAATTTTAAATGTTCACGTGCCATTGAAATTTGACCAACTTGGCATCTTTGACACGTGTGCCGTAGGTTCGCCACCCCTGTTATAGAGAATAAAATAACCATAATATTGGGCATTTTTATAGATTTTGAAGTTTTTTCTGTTAGAAATATAACGTAATAAGAAATATCGTTCTGTTTCATAGTATGTGATGATTACTATTTTATTAAAATAAGACTAAATCTATAAATTCAAATTGTAAATATCTGTTTTCAGATTTTCTGTAAATATTAATAAGTGATTTGTCATAGGATTCGTCTTGGTATGTAATATTAAAAAAAAATATTTATACTCACATTGTTTACGTCTATCTTCGTTTAATTCATCTATATTTTCAATATTTCATACTTTTAATAATTGATATAACGTTTGTAATTTTTAAGAGTGAGAAATTCTTAGATAACTATGTGTCTATGTAATACTTTATTTACTACCAAGTAACATAATAAATTACATATTTAAACAAAACTAATATAAATTGTCTACTATAATGCCTAATGGTCATAACCCATAGCTTCTAGCTGCCAATGTAAATGTTCATTAAGGTGAAGAAAAAAAAATAAGCATAATATTGATCTATCTATATGCTTATAGATTTTGAAATTTTTTTTCTGTTAGAAATATAACGTAATAAGAAATCTCTTTATTTTTCATAATATGTGTTGATTATTATTTTATTAAACTAACACTAATTTTATGAATTCAAATTGTAATTATCTGTTTTTAGATTCTCCGTAAATAATAATAAGTGATTTGTCATAGGATTCGTCTTGATATGTAAGAAAAAAAAAATAATAATATACTCACGGTTTTGTCCTTCACCGCCAGCGGTTACTGAATCTATATTTCCAATAATATAAAATACAAGACATAGAGCTAACATAATAATATGTTTGACCATGATTGTAGGTATCAAAAAAACATTAATAATAACGACAGCGATGAATAACAGAAAGCAAGAATAATACTAAAAGTTGTCCAAGAATGATAATATCTAAAACGTTATTCGGCAAATATGGAACAAAAAATGTGTTTTTATTGTATGCAACACAATAAAACATTTGTTTAAACAATAGTAGGCAAATAATATTTTGTTGTTTATAATACGCACAGTAAAGTTGTGTACAAGCCGACCGTAAGTCGAAGTTGAAAACTGTAACTTGTAGACGGTAACCAATATGGTGAAATTTCGAAACGAAAAAATCTGAAACCAATATTATATACCGGTATTATTATTTAAAACAAAATCAAAAATATAACTTAAAAAATTGTGTTTTGGTATCTTCAACATTTTGGAATGTTTACTTCACACAAGATGCGATTGAAACGCTCAATTCTGCGATTTAAATAAATTAATAAACCAAGAATGAACGTAAATAGTCCAACCATCCAGGCATTTAAACCGAGTTTAGAAACTGGAAAACCCGTTTAAAAACTGAAACCTCAAACAAAATCAAAAATGAAACTGGAAAAAAATTGAAAACCGGTATTAAATCCAAACCCGAAACCGGAAAAAATTGGAAACTGGCATACAAAATTTAAACCAACCGAAATTTCCTAATACCAGTATTGAACAATTGAAAACAAAATCGAAAATATACAAAACCGAAACTGAAACAGAGATTTTTTCAATCGGTTTCAAGCTATGCAAAAAACTGGTGCGTATAGTCCCTAAGTTCGGTCAAAATGAAACTTAATACAATAATACAATAATAGTACAAAGTAATACAGTAGTAATGATAATAGTAATATTTGATTTCCAACAACGTTGTATAATTTATAAGAAAAGGATCTACATACAATTAATACTTAACTTATTCGTCATACAGCTGGTGTGAATGTACACATATTGCACAGTTGTACATAGTAATACGAACAGACATCAGTTAGATAGGTACTTATTTATTTTCGTGAGACGGAATATTCACATCTATGACATTATTATTTACAATTGGTACCTATATGGTAACTAAAATGGTTTTTCTTAAGTCTTAAGAGGACGCCACACCCGCATGAGCTGTATCCGTCTCACAAGTGCGTACCATAGCAAATTTTACTCTCAGTAGAACACGCGTAGCTGTGTCAGTTTAACAATTAGAGTAAATTGGCCTAATATCAAATTTAGAAGTAAGAATATTATCCTCCTTTGGTTTTTTTATGTTTTAATTTTAAAACAAGTTATGAGTATTTTAAAATATTTTTTTTAAATACTCGGAACACCTTATAGTTTTCATAATATTTTTACTCTTTTTGAGCTATTTATAAGCAAAAAAAAAATTCTAATTTTATAAAATTCTTGAAAATAAAATAATTGAATAGTTACAAAGATTTCCATATGTTGTTGTTCGTAGAAATTGAAAAAAATTCAAGCATACATCCACAATATTTCTTGTTCTAAAACAACATTACGTCTCAATCATTTTTCTAATTTTTTTTTTTTTATAATCTTTAAAATTTTCATTTAAGAGTTTTAGCCTTTTTACAGAACTTTTTATGTTCGAATTTTGAAAAATTATTTTTGATTTTGGAGGATTCATCTTAGATGCATTTTAACTAATCGTTATAGTAATTTAAAAATTGAAAATAATTTTTTTAAACAATGCAATTTTAGCTAATCGTGTCTCGTGGTATAAAACCAAAGTGATCTGTGTTTTCCATACAACTCTCATGTATTTATATTAGAACTATGTACGTAACAAAATTGATATTAGTCTATAGTTTATAATTTCGGTCGATATTTACTAACGACCAGTGTTGGGAAAAGATAAAAAAAAATCATCTGGATAAGATAACAGATAATTCATTCAAAATTTATCTAGATAAGATAAAATATAACATCATTTTTTTCTTATCTAGATAAAGTTTAAAATATACATACATTTATTTAGATAAAAAATTGATTATTTGTTTTTAAATTATATTATAAATAATGTAATTTATTAGTAATTACTAATTAGGTAATATTTATTAATTAATAAAATATCCTTAATGTAATTTCTCAACTAAAATAATTTACAATTTTAGTTTTTAATACAACTTGAATAAAAATAAAATACAAAATAAAACTGACAATATTTCAGTACCTAAGCATTTCTTTTTTTAACTATAATAATATTGGAATTTGGAATCACTACTCGGTTCTCGTAAAATATTGGCTATTTCAGTATATAAAAATATTCTTATCATTATATTATTTATCTAGATAAATTACCACAGCTAACCATTACATTTATCTAGATGAGATAATTAGATGATTTAATTATTTTTATCTAGAAAAGAAAATTAAAAAAATAATTTTATCTAGATAATTCCCAACACTGCTAAAGACAGAGTGCGTAATCGATTATATAATCGGTGAATTACATAAATTTCTCTCAAACAACAGACATTACAGGAAAATTTCAAACATAAAAACGGATTAGAGTTCACTAGTGAAATCGTGGTTTCTTAAACAACAGGATTTCCATTGTTTTAAGTTACAATACAATTGGAAATAATAGATTACTCGGAGGAGTATTTGGTACAAATCTGTGAAAAAATCATTCAAATATTCAAATGACAACCTAAAAAAATTTAAAATTTAAATAAAATACACCCCATTTCAGATGAACAAATTAAAACAAAGTATTTGGAACAAATCTATGGAAAAAAGTTTAATAATGTTGGTTGAGGATTTTGACCACTACAATGCACCAACCAGAATCACTGTCTAATCGATCAAAATACTGAAGTTGTAAATCGAACCATTATTTCAATTAATTTTAATTTTTAAGAAACTAGTCGTTGTAATTTGTCGTTTCACTCATTATCTAAAAAGATAAGATTTTTGATATTATTGCAAGCTATAAAAACAATAAATTGTATATTACAATAACTGGGAATTATTGTAAATCCTAAAAAGTAAAAACACCTAACAGCTAACTAAACAAACAAGTAATTCGCTACTTTTGCTTACATTATATTTTTGTAGTAAATATTCAAATGAATGCGTGATCAATATAAAAAAATTTGGGTAAGTGGATGTCGCTCTGCTGTACAGTAGGTTACAAGTGGGTCACTGTATAATGGATGCTTTTAAATTTGAATTCAATGATACAATATCATTGTATAAGAAAAACGATTCTGAGCGAAGACGGTATGTCAGTCTAGGTTTAAGACAAATTATATACATATCAATGGTATTAAAAAAAAAATTGATCTATAATAAATTCCAAATTAATCATATCACATTATCACAATATCCATTAGGTACTTATAACACGTTATACATCAACATCAATAACAAACCCTGATACTATCATAGATATATAATAGTACACTTTAGAAGTTTCAAGTAGGTACCCACGGGCCACGAATAATATTATATAATCACAACAAAATAACTAGGTTTTTTAATATGTAATTTCGTCCAAATTTGAATATAAAATGACTATAAAAATAAACTGTGATTGTATATTTTTTAGATTTTTCGGTAAGAGAATTAACTACTTACGTGGAATCTTGTTTTAAATTTTCAATCCTTAGCTATAAAAACTGAACATTTTATAATTTATTAATTACGATGATTAATCATTTTCGAGATTTTGAAAAATTCTGTCAAAATTCGATGTTTAAATGCTTATAAAAAAAAATTGTGCCTATGTATTTTTAATATTTTTCAACTGATATTGTAACAATATATCAGGAGCCTTGTATTAAATTTTTACACTTTTTGGCCCAACAGATAAAACTTTATTGATATTCATAGAAAAAAAAACTAAAAAAATTGAAAAATGAAAATATCCGTAAACAGCTCAAAAAGAGTCAAAATATTTTCAAAATTGTATGGTGTATAGGAAATGCTAATATAAACATTCAGTGAAATTTTCATGTATCTATAGTTATTCGTTTTTGAATTACAACAAAATAAGGAAATCGCTACATGAGAAATCGAGTGAATATCCAATGTTGTAAAAATTCTAATTTCAAACGCTCATAAAAATTTAATTTGACTGTCCGGTAGAGATTTTTTTATTGATAAAGGTAGACAAACTTATGAGTAATCTTGTATTACATTTTCAAATCTTAGATTTAAAAAGAAAAATTTTTACGAATTCTTAACTCAAAATAATTTGCTAATTTTCGTGATTTTTCCATATTTTGTCAATTTTTGAACTTTAAATGCTTATAAAAAAAAACTGTGAATAACGATTTTTAATACTTTTCATCTGCCTTTGAAACAATATATTAGGAGCCTTCTATTAAATTTTCAAGCTTTCGCAACCAACAAATAAAATTTTATTGATATTTCTAGAAAAAAAACTAAAAAAAAAATGAAAAATGAAAATGTCTGTAAACAGTTCAAAATAAATCAAAATATTTTGAAAATGTTATCGTGTATAGAAAATGCAAATATAAACAACCGGTGAAAATTTCATGTATCTACGGTCATTTGTTTTAAAGTTACACCAAAAACCAAATTCAATTTTCTGAAAAACTGATTTTGCGTAAAAATTCCCGTTTTTCCTTAATTTTTATGTTGTTTTTCCCGGCGCTTGTGAAAACTATTGGGAATTTTAAATTTTGACCTCCCCAATGCACCAACGATATTCACTTTCCAATCGAACAAGATACTGAAGTCGAAAATCGAAGCATTATTTCGACTACTTATCGTGTACACAGACACAAAAATAAAAAAATTAAAAAATTAAAAATTAAAAAATAAAAAAATAAAAAAATAAAAAAAAAAACACACATCATTGTAAAATCAATACATTCATCGTTTAACTCAGAATCTAAAAGGTGGCAACGAGCAGATGTTTACTACTGGGTACGAAATATCATTGATAGGAATAAGAAAACTAATGTCGAGGAAGAATAATTAAAAATTTGAAAAAAAAAAACGACGAACTCTACAGATAAATCACTTAGGTCCTCCATATTTCCATATTAAATTTAATGAGAATTGTTCTAATGTAGGCGCTTATAAGTTAAAATATATTTAAAATAATAAATATTAAATTTTAAATTAAATCAAGATAAGGCCCCCAGCTAATTAAACCACGACTCCAACGGTTTACCATTTAATGTGTTTATGGACACTAAATTAAAAGAAACAATAATATTTTCTACAGTCTCCCCACATTAATTTGGCCCAGTCAAGCATTATAGTTACGTATTTAGATACTTTGATGATTTATATTATGATGATTTTATGCAAACAATCTAAGAATTGGATATATTATATTCAGTAGCCAGGCCATTACCTATCGGCATTAGTTATTATATTTAAATTTAATAGGTATTAACACTATTTTAAATAACTATAAACTCAAACCTTGTAGAATGTTTTAGTTCTAAATAACGATGAACGGAAAACTCAGATAACGTTTTAATTCTGGATAACATTAAATGCAAAACATTTTGTAACGTTTTAATTGTAAATAACATAAAACTAAATTTTTTTTTCGAATGCAAGCCCTGCGTGCCCCTCCTTCTTTACCTCTTTAATACGAATCTATCTGCAGTTATTTTATCAAAATATGCCAGTATGGTAACAGACCTGTAGAAGTAAAACGTAAAAATATATAATATAATACCTATAAGATTATGTTAGATTAGGAATTATGTCACTAATTATATGACTGTATTAAATTAAACTAAATTTAGTAGAAATTCAATTGTTTGACAACTATTATACTACTAATATATCATTATACTGCTCTGCGGTTATTCTGCTATTGTCAACATACATTTTTTTTATCGATCAGTTTAACGCAATTCTTTTTCAAAATGTGAACTATAGTGCTCTACTTACGTCCTAATATATTATGTGGGTGTTTTAAAAAAATGTAAAAACTATACAAAGTTACTAAGTAAAGCGATAACATATTATGTTAAGAAGTGAATACTTATCGTAGTTATGCTCTTATAACACCTATCCAAACAACCGTTCTCTGAAGCGTATACAGTATATACTATAACGTTTTTTGTTTGTTATTCAAATAGGTACAGGTTTTCGGGTTTTGTTTCAACTGTGCATAATATAGTATACTGATTTAAAAACTAATACAACTATATTTTTTAAAGATTTAAATTGTTTTAAAAATTTGAGGCTTAATGATATCGATTGAACTTTACTTATGGAGATATCTTGTTTGAAAGCCCGTTTTAAAAAAAAAAAAACTTTTTTTTCCATATCAATCCTATTATTATCTTGAATGCTTGCAGTAACTCAAAACAAATGTTTTTGAACTTGAGATATCGCTAACCAAAAGTTTCAAAAATCATTTGGTTTTCATCTGATAATGTGTTACGTTTGTAAATCGGCGAAAGTTGTTAGCACGATAAAAGCTGATGGTTGTGCTGTCAGGTTTGCTCTTCAAATGTATATGTCATGTCCATATTATATAGCTAGAGCAGTGAAATTGTTCTGACGCTGTAATATTTTATGAGTTTACAAGAGACGTTTCAAACATTATATTATTATAATAATTATGAGATTGTGGCACCCTGCAAAGTTGTAACCATTGTTACAAACACCTAAGAACACCAGTGAAATCGGTTAGTTATGTCGATCATATCGATGTATTACATTGTCGTATGTATTCTCTTTCATGTCACCCCTACTATAACTCAAGGAAGTGTCGGGTAGACTGAGTGATGAACCCATTAGGTTAAATATCAAAAGTACTAGTTGGATTCAATTTCCTACCAGAAAATAATGAAACTAACCATGTCAGCTATTTATTGTGTATGCAGTCTAGAAAAAAAAATAAAACAACACATCGTTGTCAAATCAATGCATTAATCGCTTAGCTAAGAACTTAAGATGTACCTGGTGGCCCATCAATTTTACAATAGATTGTTAAGTGTTTATATAATGGTTGTCGTCACATTCAAGAACATAAAACGTTTCAATTCGAATATATTCTTTAATACAAACATAATATAGGCATTATCTGTATTTTTGCAAGGTTCATTTTAAGGGGGTAGTCATAGAGCACTTAAAATTAAGTTTTTACTGTCAAAATTTAAATTAACGAATATTGTTCGGTACTCAAGTCAGAAGAATGGACATGTAAATAATGAATGTTCTTGCGTATTGATATAAGGAGTCCAGTGTTAGGACTTATCTGGATAAATTTATCTAGATAAATTATCCAGATAATTATTTTTTTTATCTTTTATCTTATCTAGATAAATAAATATAAGTTATCTAAGTATTTATTTGAGATAAAAATGTAACTTATCTAGATAAATTTACAAGATCATTTTTTTTGGTGAAAATTAGCTAGATCTGTTCCAAAATGTTTCATTTTCATTCTCATTATCTAAGGCACAACTTGTACTTAAAATTTAATTTAATTTAATTTTCTCGATAGTGTTTATATTTTATTTTAACCTGTAATAAATATTATTTCTAAAAATATTATTAACTAGGTGTATATTGTTTTTGGTCCACTATCGACACCTACTTTACACCAGGGTGACTTCCCCCAATTTTATTTATACTTTGTTACTTCCTTGAGTAACTTGGATCTTATTGGTTCCTTATATAATATGTGTTTAAGTTGATACACAACATGATATAATAAATTAAGTCGAAAATTAACATATTATATAGGCATGTACTTACATGACGGTACCTACATATGTTTTTTTTTTTTAAATTAGTTGTTTTAATTTTTATAATTATCTGTTATTTATCTAGATAAAATTTTGTGTTGTTATCTTTATCTTTATTCAGATGATTTTTTTGTTATCTGTTCCTAACACACTGATAAGGACATCTAGACTAGAAGTACTAGTAAGTGAAGATCTACCACAATGATAAATATTATAATTGAACAAGCCCAACTAATGGTCAAAAAAACTATCATTCAACCAGGTCTCAGTCAATACTAAAAATACATAATTAAAAGAAGCAACATTGAATTTAAAATTAAACAATTTAGAACTTAAACCTCTACCGTTTTGATTAAACCAATTTACGTAGATCAGCAATAATTGGTAAAAATTTCTTGTCTGAGATGAAGGTGATTGAGGAGAGCGACTAGATACCCATTTATCTTACGTTTTCAAAGAAGGACAAGTTGTTATTGGAGAATTTTTTTGGAGAGTAAGATCTATATTATAATTAATTAATATTGCCTTTAAATTTGAGGAATGCAAACAATTGTACAAGTGATAATTGGATCGCCTTAACTATAAGTAAGATAAATAAAATTACTCGATGAATATCAGTGGTACCAGATTAAATATTCCATGGAACAGCTGATGTGTTCTGATCACGATTATGAAGAACAGGTTAAGCATCGCGCGCTGTGTCAGCGGTCAGAACTAGTTACGCACCGCGTAGTTCATAAAACCGCCGAGCGCTGCTAGTCAGACGTGCTACATTATCATTATTCTGTAATATCCCAATGTAAAAGAACGTTTTTACACTTGCAATGTTTTGTAATAATGTATAGTATTCGAATAAATGTAATATGTATTCAAATACTATTTTTTTATTCGAATACTATTTTAAATACTTTATGAATATATTCATTATATGACTGCGCCTAGGTTGCAAATCGTGCTCAGACACCCGAACACTCAAATACTTACTTTTCTTATGTCCTTAAAATATGGGTCAGTGGGTGTTGGTTGGTGGAAGGAAAATAAGACATTTAGTTGTTAGCTATAACAATATTTTGAGGAGAAGGTCATCTAAAATTGCCTTAAAACAATTTTTTTTTTTTATATTTACCACTGAGTTTACATTATTATAATATATTATAATATGATCAATGATTATCTGACAGATTATTATTACGGGTGTGGTAGTACGACGTCTAAATGTAATATAACAGTCGCCTATTCCATTCAACATACCAATATACAAAGGTGGGCAAGTTAATGAAAATAATTAACTTAAGTTAAGTTAAGAGGATACAAGATCAATAAGTTAAAAGTTAACAGTTAACAAATTATAAATTTAACTCGATAAGTTAAAAGATAATATGGAAAAACATATTAACTTACTCAGTTTAAAAAAAGTTGATATATTTTTTAAAATTAGTATTTAAATCACATTAAGAATGAATGTTATTGAATGTTATTTTTGTTTTATATTAATATAGTAATATTTTCATATAAACGAACAATTTTAAAATGTTTTTAACTTGTTGGATTTTTTTTAAATCAACTGAGAAAAGTTAAGTTATTTCATCTGTAAATTAAACTAGTTAAGTTCACAAGTTGATTAGAAAATAAACTAACTAGTTAACTTAAAAAGTTAAAAAAAAATTAACTTTAACTTTTTAACTAGTTAATGCCCACCTTTGCCAATATACAATATTATATTCCACCTGGCATGTACAATTACGAAGTTCAGAAGTAGTAATATTGATTTTGTGAATTGTACATGGAAAAGTGAATTTGTGTTTATCAAAAATGTCATCAATAACTAAATCAAAAACATTTCTTTTGTTGCAGTGTTTGGAAAATGATGCTTCTACTTTGTTAATTAAATAAAATAAATAGATATTTGGATGGGTTAAGCCCCCTTTAGTTTTTTAATTGACGAGTTCAGCTTCAGGTATGTCAACATATGTTTTTATAAAAACATGTTTTTGTTTTTATAATATTACTCAAAGACTTATCAGATAGCCCGTTTAACTAGCAGCGCCGACCTAGTGGATATTATTACAACTACGTGAACTGTAACGAGTTGTGACCGGGCATTCGTGTACAAATCATATCACCGACGACTAACCTGTTCTTTATAATCGTGGTTCTGATAGAACGTGAACTGAAAATTACCGTATAGATAGATAATGATAACAGTAAAAACTTGCCAGAGAGCTGTAGTAATTATGTAGTGGACTTTTCAGCTTTTGACAGTGATCTTTGCAATTGCAAACACGTACACAGTATAGGTTCCAATAACTAAAAACTATGTAACAACAACTTGAAAAGAATTAAATTTAGTGAGAGAAAAATGAAATTTTGAATATCATCGACAACCATTTTCTATTTTAATATTAAGATTGATTTTTGAAAATATTTTTAACAACTATCATTCATAAATAAAATCGATTTTTAACTTAATTTCCAGTCCCGAATTTTATATCAGTGAGATGTAAGGTGTTTAGTACCTTAATATTATCACCATAGCATATGTGTATAATCGGTTGTTAATTTATTTTCTGTTTTTGTTTTTAACGATAACAATTACATTTCGAAAGTTGTAAAATCTCTAAATAATTTTTGTAACTTTTAACGCGAGCAATACAATTTAAAAAAATGAACAATATAATAAACAAATATCTTTGAAAAAATACCTAATGAGAATATTAACTAATTCCATAGGTACGCGTTGTATATCTTATGATATAACTAAATAGGTTTCTAGCTCTCGAGAAATCTGTTTTTTATTGAATAACTGCAAAACATTTAAACGTCTGTGTGTCTGTGCACTAAAAGCTGTAATATAATGCGATGAAAGCAAAAATTAATTAATTTTTTTTTTTTTTGCCCGACCTGAAAAGATTAACATAGAAAAATGATTATTATATCGGAAAATTTTATTTACATTTGAAAATTGGGTAAACAAGTTATTTTTTTTCTTCGGATTTTCATATTAATCCACACTCCTGCAGAGTTGTAGGTATACGTTATTATAATTTTTTTCTCTGACATTTTCAATTAAACAGTTTTCGGGTAGGTATACCCAACCACTGTTTGATCTGCATAATGGCACGCTCAAAAATCGACGAGCGTGTCTTTGACATCCTCTCGTTACCACGTTTTCGACGACCGACGAAAGTTTGTTCCGTATAAAACGTTTCCAGCCCACGACGGTCAACAAAAATGACTGCAAACGTCTGTGGTGTCTGAGAACTTTTCGAATTCGCGTAAACAGCGGACGGGAAGAGTGAATAAAAAAAATTAAAATAAAACTTCACCGAAGCCGACAAAAGGTTATCAAATTTATTATTATTCGTGTACACGGAGCCAAGAGATTAATATGCTTTTGTCTAGTAACTTTTAAAATTTGACGTTCCGTTGTCTCGGCTATGAAATTTCCTGTCTGAAAGTTGCGAATCCGTTTTCGTCTGTCCCTCTCACTATCTCACTCCCTCTCTCGCACTCTCAATCTCTTTTATTTCTATCTTATAAATTATATAAACATTTTTTTGCCCCATATATTCCGTAAATTTTTTTATTTTTTCCGTAAGTGCATTTCTGTCTGCCCCACTTTGATAATTAATATTAATAACGTAAATTCCACCACGGGCGTCGGCTTTCGCTGAGTCACTGCCGTGGTTTGAACAAGAATTAATCGTTGCACCGACCAAAACCGAAAGGGTTGTTGTTCGGTAGAGGAGAAAATATGTATAAAAATATTACTGCATGTTTATAGAGGCGTTCAATTTATGAACACGCCGAGTAATGTTCTAAAATATTATAACGCATAATAATTAAAGAATAAAGTAACGAAACAAGTTATTATACGTACCTATATATTGTATTATTGACTCGTGTGGCTCTGTCGGAGATGAACATAATAATATGCTAAGGTGTACTTAAAGATGTGACCCGAATGTCGACCTTTTTATATTACTTACAACTGGCAAAGACGGAGAGCTGCCGACTTATATATAATATATATATTTAATCTTTACTCGGTAGGTACTTAAATTGTTTATCTCCATCAGTCGCGGTCGTGGACCGCAAACATTATTTTTTTCTAAGGGTTCGTTTCTTTTAGATTCTATCAATCATTAAATTTTAGGAAAAAAAAACGGAATCGATTCGAAGCAGATAATATTATAGCCGGAGCTAGTTGGCTCAAAACCGTTTATGACGTTGTGCTTTTACAATATTATCGTTATCTTACAACAATCGAACATCTCTCACAAATAAGGTTAAAACAAATATATTTTTAAATAAACCTGGATTTTACTCTGACAATAATTTACTCCGTTCTGAACTTTTTGACGAAAATGTAAATTCTATTTTTATAAAAATATTATATATATTATATTTTATATGTCAAGTATTAAATTCGAAGTTTAATCAAAAGTATAATACTAGGAGTGAGGACAAGTCAATAATAAATAAGTTAGTTTTACGTACGTTTCCCCAGACACACCAATTTTAAATTTTGCAAATTTTTTTACGTAAATATTTAGCATGTGATTCGCATGAAATTGAACGGCCCCGGTCTAAAACTGCTTTCGATATTGTTTTATAATAATCAAACATATCTCCCCATTGAATATAATATTGTTAAAATATGATCGATTAAGAATAATTTTAAATAAACCTGGACTTCACCCGGATATTTTACTCCATTTCGAACTTTTTGTTGATAATATAGAAATTTTCTAGTATAACAACTAATTTAAATATTAATCTTAGTAATCTATATTCTATTGACATTAACAATTTGTATGACCAAATATAATAAAAATTAGATAAAATATTAAAATATTTATTTTATAGTTTTGTAAGACCGTTTTTAAGGAATATTGTCCTTCGTAAAAATATTTTAATAACTAAAAAACTTTGTATTTCTAATTATTTTATTTATATAAAAGTGGACACTCCTTAAATGGCTTAAATAGTAAAAAAAAAATTTTTGAATGTGAAAAATGGACTTGAAATATATTTTAAAAGTTAAAAGAAAAAACCAAATTTAAATAAACTCATTAATAAAGGAAATAATGGGGGTGAGTGTGTTTAGTCTATTATCATGTACAGTGTAAGTATATATTATATTATATAGTGTTAAGTTTTCCGACACAAAATAGATGGCGTTGGCCAGGAAAAAGTCACTTGCAACTCTATACATTCGAAAGTCAAGATAATCGTTCTCAGCCAGCTGCCTCAAATTTCGCAAACGAAGTACATACGCCTCGTGGTAGTATTAATTATTCAAGTTCGTTATATTATTATTATTATATAATTAAGTACGATTTAATATCATGGTTGTTAAGAATTGTGAAGTTCTGCTCGTCTACAGTACAACAATAAAATATTACGAACGACTTACAACGTGCGATTATGAACTCGGCGTACCTACGTGTAATGTTTATTGTGACATTTTGATTTTAAAATTACGGTTGTTAATATTAATCTATAAACATTAATAGTTTTGTAAAAATAGTCCTAGGCAAAAACTATATCCAATATTATAGAGAACATTTTATTTTGCAATGCTACAATCATAAGTAATATAATATGCAATAATCACTGGGGGTGGTTGTACAACTACATTTATAGTAACCAAAGCAGTTGTACAAACAAATTGAATAAAAGTAATCCTAAAGCAAACCTAAAACTTTTCCCTTGGTGGAATCGTTAAAAACTATTCCTAGTATTATTAGATATTAATAGTCTGTACGAAAAACAAGCTATTTGCTGTATATTTAAAACAAATGCAATTAAATCTAAAGTTCAAACATACAACACACGGCAAACATATTTCGAAATACAATTCATAAATACTAAAAAAAAAAAATGGCAAATACGTATTTGCAACTTGATTAGAGATCTCTAGATATTATAGCTGAAAATAATATTTTAAATTCTACTATAACTATCTTCGTTTTAAACTTAAGCTAAAAAACTAGTTTTATAATAATTTAAAAAAAAAAAGGTTCTCTGCAGTAGGTTACAAGTGGGTTATTGTATAATGGATGGTATTAAATTTGAATTCACTGATATAATATCATTGTATAAGAAAAACGATTCTGAGCTGAGACGATATGTCAGTCTAGGTATAAGACATATTATATACTTATCTATCGTATTAAAAAAAAAAATGTACCTAAAATAGATACCTATAATAAATTAAAAATTAATCATATCACAATATCCATTAGGTACTTATAATGCGTTATACGTCAACAACAAACCCTGATACTATCATAGTCCATACTCCATAGATATATAATAGTGTACTTTAGAAGTTTCAAGTACCCACGAATAATATTACACAATCACAACAAAATAACTAAAATAGTTATTCTAGGTTTTTTTTTATGTAATTTTGTAAAAAGTTAAACTTAAAATGACTATAAAAATAAACTGTGCATATGTGTTTTTTAGACTTTTTGGTCACAGAATAAACTACTTACGTGAAATCTTGATTTAAATTTCCAATCCTTAGGTATAAAAGTTGAACATTTTATACATTTTTAACTACAGAATAATTATTCAATTTTAAATTTGATAAATTTTGTCAAAATTCGATCTTTAAATGCTCATAAAATAAATTTATTGTTCCTTTGTATTTTTAATATTTTTCAATTGCTATTGTAACAATATATCAGGAGCCTTGTATTACATTTTTACACTTTTTGGCCCAACAGATAAAACTTTATTGATATGTATATAATAAAAAACTAAAAAAATTGTAAACTGAAAATGTCCGTAAACAGCTCAAAAAGAGTCAAAATATTTTCAAAATTATATTGTGTATAGGAAATGCGAATATAAATATTCAGTGAAATTTTCATGTAACTACAGTTATTCGTTTTGGAATTACAACAAAATAAGGAAATCGCTAGGTACACGAGAAATCGGGTGAATATTCAATGTTGTAAAAATTTGAATTTCAAACGCTCTTTAAAATTTAATTTGACTTTCCGGTAGACATTTTTATATTTAAATCTTAGATTTAAGATGAAAAATTTTTACGAATTCTTAACTCAAAATAATTTGTAAATTTTCGTGATTTTTCCATATTTTGTCAATTTTCGAACTTAAATTCTTATAAAAAAAAACTGTGACTAAGGACTTTTAATAATTTTCATCTGCCTTTGAAAGAATATACTAGGTGCCTCCTATTCAATTTTCAAGCTTTTGAAACCAACAAATAAAATTTTATTGATATTTTTAGAATAAAAACTTAAAAAAAAATGGAGAATGAAAATGTCCCTAAAGAGTTCAAAATAAATCAAAATATTTTGAAAATGTTATCGTGTATAGAAAATGCAATTATAAACAACCAGTGAAAATTTCAGCTGTCGACCTTCATTAGTTTTAATGTTACACCAAAAACCAAATTCAATTTTCTGAAAAATCGATTTTGCGTAAAAATTCCCGTTTTTCCTTAATTTTTCTTTTGTTTTTCTTGGCGCTTTTGAAAAGTACTGGGAATTTTAAATTTTGACCTCCCCAATGCACCAACGATATTCACTTTCCAATCGAACAAGATACTGAAGTCGAAAATCGAAGCATTATTTCGACTATTAATTATCGTGTACACAGACACATTGTAAAATCAATACATTCATCGTTCCACTCAGAATCTAAAATGCTTTATTTTATAATATATAATTGTATCCTATTACAGCTGTTATATTATTTTAACACATATTAAAAAAATTATCCCCTTCTTTATTTTATTTTCTTGTTCACTTTAATTGTTTAGTATTAGTAGTATACCATAATAGATGTCGACTAATAATATTGTTATTACGTATTGATGTTCCAAAACACTGATCCAAAACGTGTTATCTAAACGGAAATTAATTTGATCTCATATAAGCCTTTATGAGAGATACACAATATGTTTTGCTCCCCCTGAGGAATGAGATAACTTATTCTCAATCAAATTCGACTGATAAAGATAAATCGTAAAATTCGGACTGGCGGTTAGAGTGTTAACGGTTTTTTTCTATCATTTTGAATTTTTATTTATATTCCATTTCTTCTTTGTAATTGCAAATCATTATCAAATCTTTTTTATTATTTCTTTTCACGCCAAGTTTATCCAAGTACTCTTGCTCTTCGATAAGAGGTTTCTCCTCAGTGAAGACCAATGCTAGGCTTTTCCATTTTTTTTTTTATATTTTTTTCATTTACAATATCTCAACTGGCAATAAAGAAATTATTATTTTTAATATTAAAACATTTACTTTATTGTTTTGTAAAACCATTTTTAAGGACTATTGTCCTTAGTAAAAATATTTTAATAACTAAGAAACTATAATCGTTCGAAATCCTTACTATTTCAGGTGCATACAAAATGGACACTCCTTAAAAAGTAAAAAAAAATTATTTGACTTTAAAATATAATATGTTTTAAAAAAAAAATCTTGAATTTGTATAAATTCATTTTTAAAGGAAATAATGGGCAAAGCTGGGCAAGTTAGTCGTCATTTTTTTCAACTAGTTGAAGTTATGTTACTTTAATAAAAAAACTAACTAAGTTAGAATATAAGTTAGTTTCTGAAACTGTCCATATTTCTAACTTAGTTAGTTAGAAGTTAGTTTGATGAAAATAGTAACTTAAGTTAGAGTAAAAATTAGAAGTTAGTTTTTTTTTAGATTACAAAACCTTTTTGTTGAAATGTAAATAATAAGTTATCTAACTTAAATTATTGATTAAAACTGAAAAATTAAATTAACCCCTAGCAATTTGATCAAAATGTTCTAATTAGGTAAGTAATAATTTAAATTAGTTGGTATATCACTTATCAGTTATTAGAACATAAAGGGTAAAAAAAAATAAAAAAAATATATAACAGTATGACAACTTAGAATATTAATTAAAATTAAAATATTCATTTTGGAATGAAAAAGATAATAATAATAATAACTAGGTAGTTAGTCTTTTTCCTAACGAGTTGGATAAGACTATTTTACACATTAAATTCAACTAGTTACGTTACAACGTTAATATGAATTAAAACTAACTAGTTAAGTTAGAAAGTTACTTTTTAAGTAACTTTCTAACTTAACTTTAACTTTCTAACTAGTTAGTGCCCAGCTTTGATAATGGGGGTGAGTGTGTTTGGTCGATCATCCTGTGTGTGTGTACCTATAATAGGTACGTTATGTAAAGTGCCACGACACAAAATATTATATCATTATATCGTGTGAAGCGTCGGCCGGAAAAAAAGACGCTTGCGACGGTATACATTTGAAAGTCAAAAATAATCGTACTCAGCCGTGGAGGCCTCGAATTTCGCATACGACGCACATACGCCTCGCCGTGGCATTAATTATTCGAATTCGTTATATTGTTATTATTTGTACACGCATATTATTTAAGTGTGTAATTAAGTACGATTTAAGATCATCGTTGTTCGCAATTGTAAAGTTCTGCTCGTCTGCCGTACAATAATAAAATACTACGCACGACTGTATCATTACGAACTCGGCGTACGTGTATTGTGCTCTCGGAAACAATGCGACTTTAATCCCAGTTTCCCATTGTTACCGAATTTTACTGGGTTTAGTGTATAATATGCGTTATGAAAAACTGACATTTCGTCGCTATCGTTTTAAATTAGATACTGCAGCAGTAGTATAATATTATAACTATACTGTACTGTATAATGTTTCCGAGGCTTTATTTATTTTATTTTTTTTTTTTTACCGAAACGAATGTATAACTTTGCGGATAGGATAAAATTCAAAATAATATTACGTATTAATTATTATTATTATTATTGCAAAGCGAACCGTGGTCGTTATTATTTTTTATGCGCCTTTAAAACAATAGACAACGATATCTGCTGCAGCAGAGTATCACAAATGAAAGCGTCGTGCAATAAATAATAATATTTAACGGAAAAAAGTTATTACTATCGTTTTTATTATTTTGTTTATATTTTTTTTTGAGAAATAAGATTACCATATAATAAATATTACAATATCCCTCCTGTAATATAATTGAACGTATATTATATAGGAATATGCAGGTAGATATACGGTAAATTTAATAGACAACCGACAACAGTAAATTTCTCGGTTTTCTGTGGTAATTTTATTCGTATATAATATATAGTTACCATCTATACATCGGCGGTAGATTAAGATTTATTATTATTTATTTAGTTTTTTTTTCTCTAAACGAATAAAATAAGAACATTACAAAATTAGAAGCTTTAAGTCGAAGGTTTGCAGATGCAGACTGCATGACTCATTAATGCACGCGTTCGGGGCTTAAGGGTTTAACCATATAATATTTCGTATAATCTGAGGTCTACATTAACCCCAGATACAATATTATTAAAGTGCAGAGGTTCTTAAACTATTCATGAACACCACACGGACCTCTGGTGGAAGACTTTCAGATATCACGGACCAACAAATTTTCTGTCGAACAATTTTCTTTTACAAAATATCTCATGTTATCATAACCAGTGTTGTGCACAGATGATTTTAAAATTATCCAGATAATAGATAACGGATAGTAAAAAAAAAAGGAAAGCTTAACGCATATTGGACATTTTAAATTATCTGAACACTTTTTGTTTAATGAAATAATTATTTTTATTCGACAAAAATTGAAACATTTGAAAAAAAAAATTATTAATCAATGCATATTATTAAATAAATCTAAAAAAAAATTGACACTTTTTTCGGTTTTAAACATAGTAACATTCAAAATATTCTCACACAGTTCGGATGACGCCTGGTTAATTAATTGTGGCGTATTATGGCTCGTTGTTTTAAATCTCGAATAAGTAAGTATTAACAGTTATAGAAAAATGGAAAAAATCAAGTTAAATTAATAAAAATATTATATAATTATATTCAAATAATCAGATGAAAGTTTTATTTATCTAGATAAAATAAAAAACATTCATAACTGACACAGACTTGATGACTGACCATATTATTCTATATTTGTTTCACATAATTTACATACAAATTAATATTTGATTTGTAGATAGAACCGACATGAATTTTACTGAAACCGAGGGTGCCATGGACTGCAGCTTAAGAACCACTGAATACACTTGCTGTACAATATCACCGGTTCAAACATTACATCGGTTAGAGTCTAAAGTATTACCAATACAAATATTTACTGTCGAAATAACGGCCGACGAAACAATTAAACTCTCCATTGTTACGTACCTACGTATTTAGTAATTAAGTAATAACAATGTACGACGTAGCGCACGTTTCTAATAGTACTCGACGATATAATTAATAAGGGAATTAGTATATTATAACACGCTAGGGACACTGTAAAAGTATCTCTTTAGGAAAGTCAAACACTCATATGAAGGATACGAGTCGACCAGCATACCAAGTACGAGACCCGGACGCAGTCTCATGACCGAATTTGGCCATTGATACAACCACCCACTCCAAAGGACTCAATCATATAAATACCTGCCCGGGACTAGAGCTTGGCAGATGGTTAGGGATACTCAAGACATTTGGAGGCAGGTCGTAAAACCACTCAGGGTCTTAGTATCAGTTCAGAGCCAGATCGTAACACCGCTCACATCTCCACCATAGCTTATATACATTGTAATTTTGTACTTAAATAAACACTCATCATAACCAAGTACATCAGTATTTCATTCCTGCATTGATGTATATATCGACCTCAGTTGGGACGTAACACCATTTAACCTAGGGTGACCATACGTTTAAAACGAGATTGTCCAGTTTTTTGAACAGTAGATTTGTGTGTTGTTACAAGTTTCCAGGGGGGGGGGAATTTTAAAGTTTTTTTTATTTTCAAAATATTTTCATCCTACATTAACCTAACAGTTGAAAACATTTAATCACGTTGGGCAGAGCCGACGTCTCTGCAATGGCTACGATTGTAAAATGATTTGGACGGTGGTATCACAAACGATGGATGTGCTCAATAATTCGTATATCACAATGCCCCTGCACCCGGCGCATTATAGCTGAATACACGGTTGTAAAAGCTGTACCTGACGTCCATTAGCAAAATTACAAGAAAACTAGAAACGTCTGTATAGCAGGTAAATATATAGCTTTAAAACGTCTAGACGCAAAAAAAATCCTATCTAAAAAACACACATAATATATCACGAAAAGACTCGCAAACTCATAACTCCGCCGCCGTGAAACTAAAACCCAGTCGTACTCTGGACATGGTTTTTTTCTCCGTTTTGACGCGTTACATAATATCTTGTCATAATAGACAAGATTTGTCGTAAGTGATGCACGATTAACTATAAAAAAAAGTTTTCAAACAATATTACAGCTTGTAAGTTGCAACAAATCATAAACGCATATTATATATAAGTTCGTATAAAAAAGAGCCACCCACGGAGATCCCCCACCCCAATTTAGCTCTTAATCGTCTCTAGACCCATCCGTAATACTTATGCACTATGATGCAAGGTTGGAAAAGTCAGTGATATTTTTTAACTCATTTAAGTTAAGTTAATTATTATTGTTTTAATTAAATTTAAAAAAAAATTGGTGCATATTTTGATAGTTTATCGAAAATCAGGCAATTGGGCAGGGCCGGTTTTAAGGGGGGGCACGGGTGGGCAATTGCCCGGAGGCAGCACACTTTGGGGGCGGCAAAATTATCTCAGATAAAATAAACAAAAAATTATTTTTTTTTTGTAAAGAGAAAGATTTCTAAAAAATGATACATTTTATTACTATTTATTTTTTAAATTCACATATGCATACATTTTTTTACCTATATTTTATCATTTTAAATAAAGAAAAATAAACGTTATTAACTAAGTAGGTAGGTACCTACTAGGTATCATGGAAGATTCTAGGTAGATAGTACCTAAGACCTAAGTTATAAATTAGTTACTTATTTTTTTTGTATAGTTTAAAGACTATTAAAAATCTAATATTGGAATGCATAGGTACCTAGTTAAAATTGCTAAAAATTAACTGCAAATTAAATTTCAATGAGAAAGGGAAACATAAAAAAGGTGGGCAAGTGGGTGTCGCTCTGCTGTACAGTAGATTACAAGTGGGTCACTGTATAATGGATGATATTAAATTTGAATTCAACGATATAATATCATTGTATAAGAAAAACGATTCTGAGCGGAGACGGTATGTCAGTCTAGGTATAAGACATATTATATACATATCTATGGTATTAAACAAAAAATTGACCTATAATAGGTACCTATAATAAATTCCAAATTAATCATATCACAATATCCATTAGGTACTTATAACGGCGTTATACATCAACAAAAACCGTGATACTATCATAGATATATAATAGTACGCTTTAGAAGTTTCAAGTATCCACGAATAATATTATTCAATCACAACAAAATAACTAAAATAGTTATTCTAGGTTTTTTAATATGTAATTTCGTCCAAATTTGAATTTAAAATGTCTGTAAAAAATAACTGTGTTCATAATATACTTTTTAGATTTTTTGGTTACAGTATGAACTATTTATGAGAACCTTTGTTTTAAATTTGCAATCCTTAGCTATAAAAACTGAACATTTTATAATTTATTAATTACAATGATTGATAATTTTCGAGATTTTGATAAATTTTGTCAAAATTCGATCTTTAAATGCTTATAAAAAAAACTGTGCCTATGTATTTTTAATATTTTTCAACTGATATTGTAACAATATATAAGGAGCCTTGTATTAAATTTTTACACTTTTTGGCCCAACCGATAAAACTTTATTGATATTTATAGAAAAAAAACTAAAATAATTGAAAACTGAAAATGACAGTAAACAGCACAAAAAGAGTCAACATATTTTCAAAATTGTATGGTGTATAGGAAATGCTAATATAAATATTCAGGGAAACTTTCATGTATCTACAGTTATTCGTTTTTGAATAACAACAAAATAAGGAAATCGCTACATGAGAAATCTAGTGAATATCCAATGTTGTAAATATTTGAATTTCAAATGCTCATAAAAATTTAATTTGACTTTCTTATAGACATTTTTTTTTGATAAAGGTAGACAAACTTATGAGTAATCTCCCCCAAAGTACCAACTAGATTCACTTTCCTATCAGAAAAGCTACTGATGAAGAAAATCCAAGCACTTTTACTGTCCTAAAACGTGATGACAGACACATAAAATTTAAAAAAAATTAAAAAAAATTAAAAAAAAAAACACACATCATTGTTAAACCAATACATTCATCGTTTCACTCAGAATCCAAAATGAATTAACTTTATGCCCCCCCCCCCAAAAAAAAAATAAAATTTAGCCACCACTTCTATGGTATTAAAAAAAATGTGTTGGAAAGGGGTGCCATAAATATTGTGCCCGGGGGCGAAAAATCCCTAAATACGGCCCTGCAATTGGGTAAATATTTTTTATGAATGAAGGTCAACAATTATATGGAATTCGAACGAAGAATATGAGATATTGTGCATTTACTGTATTATTGTTTTTGTTTATACATGTAAACTACTTACATAGAAAATTGAATCGAGGGTATTCGATACCGTGATTTTCTGTCTTTGTCCAACACATGCGTGGCTTGGGAGCTTAAACGTGTCCTTTGATAAGAACTCTAAAAACAGTTTTTAATTTGTCGTCTCTAGTAAGGCTCCTAGTATATTGTTTCAAAGGCAGATGAAAAATATTAAAAATACTTAGTCACAATTTTTTTTTAAAGCATTTAAAGTTCAAAAATTGACAAAATATGAAAAAATCACGAAAATTAGCAAATTATTTTGAGTTAAGAATTCGTAAAAATTTTTCTTTTTAAACCTAAGATTTGAAAATGTAATACAAGATTCCTTATGAGATTATCTACCTTTATCAAAAAAAAAAAAATGTCTATAAGAAAATCAAATTAAATTTTTATGAGCGTTTGAAATTCAAATTTTTACAACATCGGATATTCACTCGTTTTCTCATGTAGCGATTTCCTTATTTTGTTGTAATTCAAAAACGAATAACTGTAGATACATGAAAATTTCACTAAATGTTTATATTAGCATTTTCTATAAACCATACAATTTTGGAAATAATTTGACTATTTTTTGAGCTGTTTACTGACATTTACAGCTTTCAATTTTTTTTAAAAATTTAAAATTAATTAAAATTTAATACAAGGCTCCTGATATATTGTTACAATGGCAATTGAAAAATATTAAAAATACATAGGCAACATTTTTTTTTATAAGCATTTAAAGATCGAATTTTGACAAAATTTATCAAAATTAATCGAAAATTATCAATCATTGTAATTAATAAATTATAAAATGTTCAGTTTTTATAGCTAAGGATTACAAATTTAAAACAAAGGTTCTCATAAATAGTTCATACTGTAACCAAAAAATCTAAAAAATATATGAACACAGTTATTTTTTACAGACATTTTAAATTCAAATTTTAACTAAATTACATAAGAAAAAACCTAGAATAACTATTTTAGTTATTTTGTTGTGATTGAATAATATCATTCGTTTGTACTTGAAACTTCTAAAGTGTACAGACTATTATATATCTATGATAGTATCAGGGTTTGTTGTTAGTGTATAACGCGTTATAAGTACCTAATAGATATTGTGATATGATTAATTTTTAATTCATTATAGGTCAATTTTTTTTAATACCATAGATAAGTATATAATATGTCTTATACCTAGACTGACATACCGTCTCCCCTCTCAGAATCGTTTTTCTTATACACTGATATTATATCATTGAATTTAAATTTAATACCATCAATTATACATTGACCCACTTGTAACCTACTGTGCAGCAGAGCGACACCCACTTGCCCACCTTGTTTAATATAACATTTTAGATATTATCAAATATTTGGGTAAATCAAATTCAAGTAAACTTGACGACAAATTAAAATATGTTTTTAGAATTATTATCACTTCATTAGATCAATAAATTGGTATGTTTGGCAAAAAACACGTCTAAAATTCTTTGTCCTTTAACACGTGGGACAGAAAATCTAAAGACAGAAAATCACAAGGTGGAATATCCTTAAGTACCTAAAATAATTAAAGTTAATTAAATTCATAAAGAAAACATTTATTTTTTTAGCTTTTAGTTTTATTTTTACCGCATATTTGAATAATGCATTAACTTAATAAATAATAACATTATATTAAAATAAAATATTTATTGAAAAAATGTAATTATAGGTTCTGAATAGAGATCTAGTGGTTTTACAAAGGTGTTTTATTTTTTTTTTTATCGGGTATACAAAATTTCTACCAGAATTAGTGCAGAATTTTCCAGAATTTTCGATTTCAACATATTATAGTGTATTGTATTTTAGCAAATTGGATCAATATGGTACTTTAAACAGGTCGTTTTTCGATTTTCTCAATAGTTATTAAACCTCACGGGAAAAACCGAAAAAAAGTTACGAAAAACCGCAAAAAATAGGATTTTAATTCCTAACACTTTGTTTATCACCATAAAAAATACGAATAAAAATAAAAATAAAATATTTGTTATTTTGTTGTAATTTATAATATTAATTCTACTTACAGGCTACAATAAAATATAATAACAGTATTAAATATCCAGACCGACAAACCGTCTCCGCTAAGACTCGTTTTTCGTATACAATGATATGATATCATTGAATTCAAATTTAATACAATCCATTATACAATGACTCGCTTGTAATCTACTGTACAGCAGAGTGACATCCATTTACCTGCATGTTAAATGTACTAGACCGAACGCTCGCGTGTACATTTGTTGGCGTCTCTGCTTGTTTGAAATCTTGAATTGTTTTTTATCTACACATCATATAGTAATTATAATATAGTATTTGTTAATTTCAACGCAACAGATCATATTTTAAACGAGTGCTGATAAAATCTTTTATGGTTCTAATATAAATCTCGATAAAATTATACTATATCTTAATTTTAGATTCTGAGTGAAACGATGAATATGTATTGATTTTAGAATTATGTGTTTTATTTTTGTGTCCGTCATCACCTTTTAGGAAAGTAAAAATGCTTAGATTTTCTTCAAAAGTATTTTTTTCTTATTAAAGAAATATTATTATTGGCAAGTAATTAATTTATTGGGGCGCAATCAACTTCATATTTTTAATATTTTGATGCAATAATTGAATTATATTTTAATAAATATATTGATGATTTTTTGTCGCGTAAAAGTAATTGTTCTAAATTAATGTATATCAGATTAATATTTGTAGTGTTCAAAAATATAGGAGCTAACCATAAATTCAGATGATTTTATGACATCCGCTCTTCTAAAATATGGTGGCCCTAATGCCTCAAAGTCGTGATTTCGGCTCGGCAGATCCGACCGAATTAAAAATCACGTGAGTACGGCATCGATGGGGACGAATTCATATAATTTAGGAATTGATCGAAAACTTTATTATAATACAATCACACCGTCATCTTCGTCGGCTGTCATTTCGGAAAAGCTTCGCTGTCATTGGTGGGTGAAAATAAAAAAAAAATGCGTATATAGGTATATAATAATATTCTGGTGAACCCCACGGGAGGAGAGTGTTGCAGTTATCTCGTCAAGGCTGGTGGTCGGGTGACTAGAGTGGTGCCCGCGGCCGAAAAGCTCTGTTCCTTCGAAGAGGCACGCACACGAAATCATCGTCGTGTGCACAGAGTAATATTATAATATATATATATAATAAATATGCTCTCAGATAGCGAAAGTGGGGTGGAAAGAGAGAGATGGAAATGGAAAGCGTGTGTGAGAGAGAGGGAAAGAAAGAGAGAGAGAGTGAGAGAGAGGAAAAGAAAGAGAGAGTGGGTGAGAGAGAGAACGTGAGGGAGAGAGAGACGTCTCTCGCCCCTAATGGTTGAATCGCAAGTAAACGTATTATAATAAATACAAACCTCCAGACACGATTCGCGACGGATAGTTTGTGGTAAACGTCACAGCAGAGTCATTACAGTTAAAACCCACAACATATATTGTTGCGATATTAATAGAGAGAATTTTTATTTCTCGGAGACATCTCAAGAGCTTCAGAGAAAAGGGGTGCGATTTGCTTTGTAATAATAATCATAATAATAATATAATGCCAAAACGTCGATACAATTTTTCACTCCAACAGTCCAATACGCATGCACACCCGAATTAATATGGACGAATAAAAAAAATCAACAGTCATTAAATTTTTATTATTGCACAGTGAAAACCCTCTTAACGGACAACTGAATTAATTTTTTTATCTCAATGGGAGGATACTCTAATAAACACAATTGTACAAAAGACAGTTTTCTAAATGGAACAAAAATGGATTCATGAAAATTTTATTTAAAAAAAATATGTTTATATTAATTAAATAATGAATAGATTTTAAATTCAATTTACTTCGCTTGCTTGGAATTTTATGATTTATAACGTAAACACCATCAACTACCAAGCCATTTTATAGTTCAGGGGTTCCCAAACATTTTTGGTTCGCTGCTCCCTTATCCAAGTCATATCATCAATAATCATAAAAGAATTTAAAAATTAAATAAACAAGAGTAAAGATGGTGGTGGGTAAAATTAAAATATTTATTTAATTTAAATTATATAAAATTCATACATTTGTATTTACATAACCTTAATTCAACGCCATGGTTTTGTTTTCAAATTTATTTTTAGAACATATAAAATTCTTCGGCAGAGTAATAATAAATTACCGTTAAGTAATTGTGGAGCACACTTTGGGAACTGCTGTCATAGTATGATACTAAATTATATCGTTTCGAGCATTTGATAAAATGATAAAATGATACTTGGTTAGGTAAATAAAACATAAAAAAAGAAATTTATACTAGAAAATTCATCATCTTTTTGTGCTTTTTTAAGTTGAATGGAACTTCAAAATCCTAACTCTAGTCAAGTAACTAATACTCAGCTATCATAGTACTGGATTTATAGTATTATTATAGGCACAAGATTAAAATATATTATTTACAGAATTTAACATTATCGAATTGAAGAAACTCTTACCGAATAATAATGAAAAAATGTTCGATAAAAGAAATTAATAAAGAATCAGCAATGACATAATGTTTTGTGAAAATAAATTACTTTGTAAGTATATAAATCCACTCACTAATCTCCCTCTTAAAGATAGACGGCTTGCAGTCGTTCATAAAACGAACGTCATAGAAATATACAGGGTGATTCACCAAGCATGCTCACCCAATTTTTTCGGCATTTATTCAAATATTGATTTTTGGAATTTTTAAATATGCTCAAAGATTATTTTTTAAATTCTTGATAATTTTTGTTAAAGAGTAATACAAACTTATGTTTTTTTTATTTCAAATGAGAACCCCCATTTTTATCTACAAATTATTTATAGAATGATTTTTTTGAAAGTGTTGAGGTACCTAATTTAAAATTTGATTGAGTAGTTTCGTAGTTATTAAAATGTTTGTACTAAATATAATTGTCCTTCAAAATAGAATGTAAAATATACCTAACATTGGAACTAGTATTTGCATATTATACTTGGGTTATTTTTACAAATTATTATGTCATTACCCATAATAGCTTCCATGGACCTTTTATCCTTAGAACACAAAGTTAAATAACTCAAAAACTACTCAAGCAAGTTTTCATTCTTATACGTAAAACTTTTCAGAAAAATTTTCACTGAATAATTTACAATTTAAAAGGGAGGTTCTCATTTGAAAAACAGAAGTTTACAAGTTACACAAGACACTTAGTACAAAAAATCTCAAGAATTCGAACATATTAGGTCTTAAAGTAAATTTCAAGCACAGATTTGAGTGAGCATGCTCGGTGAATCACTCTATGCATCCCTATTGTTCTTGAAATCGACTACTAAGTCCGTCAATCACTGACCAATTGTTGTTATCGAAGTAACTTTATTATTCAGTTTTTTTAAACGCGTTTAACGTAGAAGTAAAATTAAATTAGACACGAAAATTATCCTTTGAAAAATATTATTACAACGCGTTGAATTTCGTAAATATTAATAAATCGTTATTTTGTTTTATGCGAAACAGACGTATTTTCCAGTATTTCAAAAATGAAAATTGTTGTTGATTGCACGTTGAAAAAGTTCGCCCGTACTTTATACAACATTAACAATCAGCTGCGTATTTATTATTTTTCAAAATAAAGTATGGTTTTCGCCGTAATTCTATTTAGCGAAATATCAGAAACTTTTAGTTCTTCAATTCTTGTTTGTACGGTTTTACGCGGGACCATTTTTCAAAGCAATACAAATTACACTTCACTTTTAAACTTATGACTGTTCATCTTTCGGTATGGGCATATAAATTGTGTTCCCAATTATTATTATCAGTAAACGTACTTTCCGAGTGTTAAATTAATCACATTTGTCCATACTTTAAAATTAATTCCCTCAGTTATTCGCCATGATAATAATATTATTATTATTATTATTATAAACACTTCAACAAGGGTTTTACGAACAAATTTTAAGAGTATTTTGTTTATTACTCGAAAATAAAGAAATAAATTCAACGTAATTTATGAAGACATTTCAACGCATTTTGGTATTAAAACCAGGTTTGAAAAACAATGCGGTCGGAATCAAAATTTAAATAAAAGATCGTTTGAAATTCTAAGAAAATGGCTCCATGATTTCGCTAATTGTCATAACATTTGTTTGAGATTTAATTCGAAATAATAACACAAATAGTGTATTACATCACAGTTGTGGTTGTCAACCTTTTTATGTTCACCGCACATTTATTGTGTTACAAAAATACAGTTTGACGGAACGTTAAACTAATATGGCACCTACATATAAATTGTAATGTTAATTTAATAATAATTGTCATACTAAAACCAAGATTTTTAAAAGACATCGATGTCTAAGGATTAATAGTTATTCATAATATTATATTATATGGCAGCTAAACGATAAGTGCAATAAAATATACTTACTAGAAAATTAAGAATTGGAAAATTTATATTTTTATAAAATAAAGACACCGGTTGATAACCACTGATATATAATAATATTTTACAATTATGACACAGCATAAACATATTTCCTAACTATGGTAGAAATATTTTCAGGAAAAATATAGTTGTCAAAATCTTTTTAAAATTTGATCGAATAATTAGGAAATATTCTAGTTATATTCTTTGGCCTAGAAGTTCATGTTTTTTAAAATATTTTATAAAAAACATTTACAAACCATTTTAATCATAAATTTTCAAAAAAAAAACATTTTAACGGAAACTTTATAAAAATATTGAGCCAACATTTTTATGCAATCATGTAATACGATATTTTGTTATCACGAGAAGAAAATATTTATAAAATATTATTAGTCAAATATTCGATATTCAAGCACTTTAAAATATTCACAAAATATTATCGTTTCCCAAATGCTCTATATATTTATAAAGAGCAAATAATATATTTGTAATTAATCGATAGTGTGTAGGTACCTACTTTTTGATAAATGTATCGTGTCTTGTTTTTCGTTAAAAACCGTTTGCTTTTTGCCTTTGCACCACTCACTCTCGTCTCTACGACATTCGCTTTAATATTTGTCCAAGTCGATCTTAACGATGCAGCGATAGGCGTTGAAGAGTTGTGTTAAACCTTTGCGTAAACACACGTGTTATTGGAATCCGACCTTTTCGATCGCTACCTATATTACTTCGAGCGGCGTTTAGGAAAATAAAAAAGTAACGATCACGAAAAAATAAAAACTTACACGATTGGTTTCCGTGCTCTCCGAACTGAAATTTGTATGTATCCGAGCGGAGACCGGGACGGGGGAGAAAGGACGGTGGAAAGAGAGCGGTGATTCGGCGGAGGGTGGTAAGAGGGAGAGAGAGCCAGGGGTATGCGAAAGAAAGAGAAATTACATCCGACACGGGTGACTTTTCTCGAGATGAAATATGAACAGAAATAAGGACAAGAACCCTTGACTTTTATATTATACTCTGGGGGTGCCAAGTAGAGAGATGGTATATGAAATACACGAGTGTATATATGGAGAGTGATGAATGCAAAAGTAATTTTAAACGATAGGGAACATTTTATTTTACGTTTTCAGACGATATTGAAAAAAAAAAAAAAAAATGAGAAAAACCTTTTTAAATCAGTCTGGCGCAAAAGTTTTGTTTGCCATACGCGATCGGCGCCGACTTTCCGTTTATTAACGCGCTACACCGTGCGGTGACACGTTCGAGATTAATCTTTAGAGAATATTTGCGTTTATCACATTCGTCTGAAACTTTTTTTTTTTTTTCTGAAAAATAATCGTTTTACACGTTACACTTTATACCTACCTATATATAACTACTCCCAAACGTTTTTAACGACGTTCGAACTCGGCGATTTGTACGCGGGCACTTACTTGTTTAATTATTAGCAGTGTTGTGTTTGGGTAAAAAAAAATATCTAGATATAGATAGACAAAATCACTTTTATCTAGATATAGATAAAGATAAAATAATTTTTGTAAGTTTATTGATTAACAAATTTCCGGTTTTTTACACATTTTGTTATTTGTATTGAATATTTTTAGCGCATAATTAGCAATATTTAAGGTAATAATATAGACAGTGTTGGGGAATAACTTAACTTAAGTTACAAGTTACTGTAACGACATTACTTTTTAAGTAATTTGATGGTAATTTAATTACATTTTATTGTAAGTAATTTATATGTAATTTAAGTTACTTTTTTGTAGTAATTTTTACTAAATTACTCGTTACTTTTCTTTGGATTAATACATTTTTTAGAACGTACCTATTGATAATATTGTGTGTAGGTAAATATTAAAATATATCATAATATAACTTATTAGTATTTTAATTTATAGGTAAAATTGTATGAACTGTAGGTACTATTTTTGTTATAGCTATTGACAGTTCGACTATAAAGTGTTACTTTTAGAATGGAATTCTTATCTTTACTCTGTACTCTGTGTTGTATCGTCGCGGACGGCTCACGGCGTTTGCAGCGTCTGCGTATACAGCATTGTTGGAACTATCAATAAATAGTAATAATAATAAAAGTGAGGGAGACGGAGTGGCCGAGCGGACTAAGGCGTTGCTGGCAATGCGCACCGTAGCTGGTTGGAATCTCGGTAACGGGCAGACTACAGGTGCCCAATTTGAAATTCTTTCAAGCTAAAACACACGTGTTTACAAAAACCTACCGTACCCTCCATCTCAGTTAAAAACCACCCAATTGCTGCGGGTTAGTTAATATAAAAAAAAAATAATTAATAAATAAATGTGTGGCTTGGCTGCTAGATACCAGTCGCGCAATACGACTGAGAGTAAGTTGCGCCCGCTGCTACTAGTTCCCGGATGGGTGACCACCCGGATTCGTAGTAGTAAAAACCTTGCCACACTTACACGTGTTTACATACATACCGTAACAACACCTTACCATACCAAATTTACCAACCACAGTTTATAATCCCCTACAACAGCTTATGGCCATAGTTTCCGGGCTTAAGTTCAATAAAAATAATAATAATAATAATAGTGTAGCAAAATGAGTATCTGCTAATAATTTCACATTTTTGATTGGTATTACCTATTGAGTTTATGTATTGTTATATTGACAACATGATTATTAAGCTCCAGTGATATTTTTGAAAAAAAGTAACTTCTATTGTAATTCAGTTACTTTTTAAACTCAAAAGTAATGTAACTTAACCATATTAAAAAAAAGTAACTTAAAAATAATTTAGTTACAATTTTGATAAGTAATTAGTAATGTAATTTAATTACCAAAAATAAGTAACTTCCCCAACACTGCATTGCATATTAATAATATGCAGTTTTAACTGATATAAACTCCCAACAATGGATGTATTACTTAACCGTGAATTATCTAGATCAATTGGTCTAGATGATTA